>VZRE01009749.1:65661-170363 GCA_013396775.1 Cephalopterus ornatus
GGCCGGGCTGCCCGCGCGCGGGGGGCGTGGCCGCGGGGGGCTCCACCCACTGCTCCGTCTGCCTCTTCCTACCTCCTTCCCTTCCTCTCTTTCTTCCGTCCCTTCCTTCACTGCCTCCGTCTCTGTCTCCTTCCCTGCCTCCTTCCTCCCTTCCGTCCCTCCCTCCTCTGCCTCCCTCTCTGCCTCTCTCCCTCTCCCCCATCCCCTCCCTCACTCTCTGCCTCTTCGTGTTTACTTACCTCTCTGTGTTGTCCCTCCTGCCCCTACGGGAACGGGCACCTTGTGTGACCTGTTTCCTGAAGCCTTTACTCCCCTTTGGATCGTGCGGGATTCGCTGTAACTCGGTCTTGGATGAGAGCTCTGCTGGGCTGTGGGTTGGCTCCCCGGGGTTGTTTTGGGTTGGTGGGTGTTTTTCTTGGTGGGTGTTTTTTTTGGTGGAGAGGGAGAGATCAGGCTTTTTTTATTCATTTACCTTCACCTAAAGGTGAACCAGAAGACTTACTATTACTGTCATTTTTCCACATCTAGTGTGGTTAACAGGTACTAAGATGCTGTTCCCTATCTGATAATGTTGTTGAGAAAGTATGTGTATTATTGTACATCATAGAATCACAGAATGCCTTGTGTTGGAAGAGACCCTAAAGATCATCTCATTCCAAGGCCCCTGCCATGGGCAGGGACACCTTCCATTAGACCAGATTGCTCCATCCAGCCTTGGCTTCGAACACTTCCAGGGACATGTCAGTGTGTGATGTATGAGCACATACATGACCCACTGATGAGGTCTTGCTTTTAAGTGCTTAAAACAATCAACAAAGAAAATGTCAGCAGTCCACATTGGAAGTGTCTGTTCATGAGAGTGGTGTGGTTTGGATTCCCCCACCCCATTGTCCCTGAGGTTAATGATCATCCTTAATGGGAAATAATAATTAAAAAAAACCAGGCAAGGGCCTTTTTTCCAGTTGCATAAACCAGATGGATTTGTGCAAGTCCCTTGTTCCAGCACAGCAGAACAGCCCTAATTGCATTCCTAAACGTGTTTCCCACCTGGAAAAGGCTTGAAGCGCTTACCATGAGAGTTCAGCACTGCCATTATGCACCCGTTCAGGGTGATGTTTAGGCTCTGTTGGATATGATGCAGGATTGTAATGGGTGTACATGTGTTAATGAGCTAAAAGGAGTGATCCCTTAGATTTGGGTTTCGATGTCATTTGAGGTGTTGCACACAGCTCGTGGTGAATGATGCCATGTGGCATCTTCAGCTCATTTCGATGGGGGCTGTGTATAGTCCCTACAGTGTGTGTGACATATGCTTTTGGGGGGCTCTTTTCTACTGGGAAATAAAAAAAAGGCGCTTCCAAACTGTTGTAGTTTTGAGTGTTTGGTATTTCTGAGTGCTTGAAATTTATTAGACCCCTTGCTGTACTGTTCTAGATAATTATGTCAAAAATAGAGTGTCTGTTACAGAGAAGCAGGGAACCTTACATTCCCTGTTCTAGGGATCTTGTTTCTGTCTTGGAGAAAATAAGTTGTATTCTTTAGTCTTCCCACATCTGAAATGGAAGATAGGAATATTTGCCTCCAAATTTTAATACTCCAAGTGCAACTTTGGCATTGTTTGGTTTTAGTTAAGGTGTGTTCAGGGGTGGAAGGGTGGATCTTGCAGTTTGGTTTGGTGGGGTTTTTTCCCCCAAAGTAAGGATTTCACTGTAAAATCCCTGGTGTGATTGCAGTTATGCAGGGAAGAAAGTTCTTTTTCTGTAAGGAAGCATGTCTATGCCAGAATATATTGTCCTGGAAATGCAATAACTGCATTCTTGCTTCAGAGCTGCATGGCTTGATTCTGCAGATGTGCCTAAAGCAGAGCTGATGTGTGTGAGCTTTGGGGCTCTGATCTCTGCTGTACCCTTTAGGCATACTTCCCTAATATGTTTTAGCTGTATTTTCTTACAGAAAAGATTTGCATATTTTCTGCTGTTTCTTACAGGCTGCTTTCAGACTAACGTGGAAGATGCTGCTGTTCAGCAGTAAATAGCAACAAACGCAAATCTACTTTCCTTCTGTAAAGCTCGGTGTCATGCAGCTGGCCTCAAAATGCCAAAATATAGTATGATATTTACCTTCAGTTTATTGTAGTATAGTGTAGTAAAATCCACTAAGCTTTTCTCTGAACTAGTGTGTCTGATTATGTTGAATCAGTGAATGATTCATTACCGTTAAAACTAGTCATGGTTTGCCATGTGCCAGCTTCAGATTTTCACCTAAAGAATTCATCATCTCTTTCTGCCATTCCCCAGACCCTCATGGACCATAGTTTTCAAATTGTTGATCAAAAAAATATTAAAAATATATCAAACAGTTTGTCTGGAAGTATCTTAAGGAGAGGGAGGCTTGTACTTGTGCTGCATCCCCAGACATGGTGGTGTTGAGTGGTGACTGCTGTCCAAATGATGTGCATCCTCTGCCTGCCGCGGCCAAAACCAGGAGGGTAAGGATGCAGGTTGAGTTTAGAGAAAGGAACAGTATGACATCTTTCCTATCCATACTTATCCTTCACATCCCGACCATCCCTCACCTTTTGGGTTTGACATCAGGGAATACAAACTTGGGTGAAGCTGTGGAGGTATAGTAGACTGAAAAATATTTTGATGGTGGCGGCAACAGGAAGTCTCTGAAACAGGGGTCCAGTGCTCCCTGCTTTTCTTTAGGCTGCAGTAGTAATTGGGGGATGACTACTTACTTGGAGCAGGTGCTGGGAAGTGGCATGTGGAAGGATGTATATGATATTATCCAAGTAAGGAGTGGTGATCCAGTTAGTCAGGTCACGCAACACTCAGCTCTAATATATCCGAAGAGCTACTATTTTTTTTCTGTCCTGTTACTAGAAGATAATGTACTAGGAAAAAGTATTTTATTTAGGTTTCGTCAGTAAAGTGCTGTGACACTAGTAGGAAAGAATTTGTAAGAAAGATAAATATGAAGGACACTGGTCGTAGTGGATAATAATAAAGTAAAAACCAAAGTTAATACCTGAACAAAATATGTTTCACCACAAATATTTGGGAAAAATAACTGGAGTCCGTAGTGTTGTTTATTATTAGTTGAGCTTTAAAAAAAGCAGTAGGTATCTCTTTTTCTTGTCTAATGATGAATTCCAAGTATGTGTGGGAGACTGAGATCTGCAAATTCAAAAACATGAGATTGCAGTTTTTAGAGTGATCAGTTTGGTACCTACAGGTAGTATTTCCTTTGGTAATTAAATAAGATGTGTTTTAATAGAGAACTTGATCTGGTATTTTTTCCTTGTCTAGCTCCTGCGGTACTAACTAAACAAAAGTACAGATAATGAAGGTGTCCCAGTTTCTTCCAGAAGTGACTTGGCATAACATCCAGACTGAAAAGTAGCAACTAGTTATTTAATAAACACAATTTTTATAATAATAATGCAATAAATAAAGAAAAAGTGCTCATCAGATGCTAAAACAACAATAATAATGTAAATGTGAGTAAGTATAGTGAAATGTGTATTAATATTGTTGTGATATTTAGCTCAGTTAAAAAAAATTAGTAATGTTATATTTTAAATAATCAAATCTAGCGTTGTTTTCTACGTGCAGAATAAAATGATGCAATTATTCTGATATAATAATAATTGAAGTGTGTAAGTCACTTCATCTGTGTTGGTGTGCCCTTAATTGTTAATAGTTTGCCATCTGTCCATTTGTTTTAAGGAAGATACATAAAATATATAAACCTCAAGCAATCGATGTAACTTTGAAATTTCTTTAAAAGAAGCTTTATGATCCTTGGTATTACACATTATTTTATGGTATGATCTTGTAGACAATCTGTGGATTGCTTCCATCCAGGCTGCTGTCTTCCTTGGAGGAAGCAGGGAATGGCTTAATGATTCTTGCCAGCTACAGCCCAACACGGAGCACAGTGCTGGGGAAGACCTTATTTAAAGGTGCAGAAATGCACTGTTTGTCTGCTGGGGGCTAAGCTTTTTTGTGGGATAGATCCTGCCCTCTACTGCAGTACAGTGGAAGGGGCAGCAGCTTCCCAACCAGTTGGTGCAGATTTCTCGTTGCCATACTGTCTTCTTTATTCTCCTTCTTGCCCACAAGGAACAGAGCTTTTTTAAAGTGGCTATTCTGGTCTCTGGAGGCACACAAGGAAAGAAAGGGATGAGTGATGGCTGTTTGCAGGAGGTGGGAACAGCCAGATGGTTGCTGTAGAGGAAGAGTGAGAAGCGAGTGCTCGGTGGTAAGGTTTGACATTCCAAATCAAAATGCAAGTTTGGACCAAGCTGAAAATTATTTTAAGGAAAACAAATTTAGTTTTGGGTTGGTTGTTTTGTACATTTGTTAGCAGTGAATAACTCTTCACTCGAGTCAATTCATAGAGTTATGTATAGATAAAATGTATTTTTGTTTCATTTTTATCCTCTGTAGTATGAAAATTTCATGTGTTTCTGTGACCTAGGTTAAGGCAGCTCATCAAGTTTGCTTCCTGCTTTACAGTTCAGCAAGGTGCCTGGGCTTTTTGTATTACAAGTAATTGATCTCTGTGGTAGAGGACAAGACATCTGGCAGAAAGGAGCTCTTGGGATTGAACATCAATCTCTGGTACTACCAGAGCTTGAGGTGGATACATGTTTTTTAAAAACACAATGTATAATGGTAATACCCGTAACTTGACACTTGTGGAAAAAGACTTATCACAGTTGACAAAAACTGCAGCTTCTCTTTTTCACAAAACATTTAGTAAGAATTCTGCAAGGATATCTCTTCTCTTTAAAACCATACCTAACTTTGTAAAATAGGGGTTGCATCTAAGAGACTGAAGCAATAATTTTAATGTGTATCCTCTAATGACTTTTGTGAAGTTTAGCATTTAACTTACCCTGGTAATGAGGCTTGTTGCTACTTTAACATTTCTAGCCTGCCCAGTTGAGTTTTTTAAATGTGAGCATCATCAGTGAAAGGTGCAGAATTTTTTTTTATGTTAGCATGAAAATAAATTTTCACTGATTTTTATTAACATAAGTTACATTGAATGCTAAATATAAATTGTAATGCTAAACATGCCAGCAATGAAACTCTCATTTAATGGGATTAGTAGTGGTTTTCTATCATATTACTATGGAAGTCCATAATATTCAGTTATTGTTTTTCTCTGTCCAATATACTGCTTTCACATACTTAATACTGAGTCTGTTAATTTAGTGTATAACTATTGATGAAAGATAATTAAGTTGGCAGATATTTTACTATATCTGAAATACTCTAACTCCAGTAGATTTTAATATTGTGAACCAAATGCTATATAAAAGCATAATTCTAATCTGTACAAAACTTAAAATACCTTTTTTTTTTTAATATAAATTGGATTCAAAGAAAAGTTTCATCTCCTCTTTTAATTTTCAACTGTGGTGGCTTCAAAGGAAATGCTGTTCTTTCAAGATAGCCTAAAGAGCTTTTCATATTTTATGGTATATTTTTAATTGATTGAATGGACTAAAACTGTAAGAGCTTGGGGGAGAAAATAGCAAGTGATTGAACAGATTTACCCAGAAACTCAATGGATTATTTCAGTCTAGTGGTTTTAGCTTTTCTTGTTCTTTCGATGCTTTAATCTTTACAAATTCAGTAAGTTTTCTTTGTGCTGGCCACTTGCAAGCTAATCTTAGATGCAGAGATCTTTCACAGGTCATGCTTCTGAAGTTAAAATCCTGAAATTTGGGGTTGCAGTTCTCCAAAATTTATACAATGTGTACCACTGGTGAGCAGGTGTATTTTTAGCAGTCATGTTTTGAAAAGGGTTTTAAACGTTGTTGGGGGAAATGAAATGCAACTTTCCAGCTGAAAGAGGAAGTGATGAATATGTGGAATTCTTACTTTGCTATCCGGATGGTCCAGTAAATTAATGTGACTAATAGATGTAGATTTAAATGCAAGTTCCTCCACAACAATAATTAAGAACTAATTTTCTGGCCATGTCTTTCACAAATATATCTTTGAATATGCCAAAATATGTATACTCTACCAAAAAGCAATTGAAAAGTTGCATCAGTTTTATCTGCATCACTCCTTCTATGTGCTGCAGTTTTAGGATATTTTATTTGTTTTATGATCAAACTTGCTTGTGGTTTTCTATTGTCTTCTTTTGGTTGCTTGTTCTTTATAAATGCTTTAGTAAGTAAGTTTTTAATATGTTATTTCAGTCAAACTTTGAAGACATCCACAAGATATACAAACGTGTTGCAGAAGTTTGCAGTTAGTGAGCGTGATTAGAACAGTCAGCTGTAAATGGATATTTTCAATGGGTAATTGCAATTGGTGGGTTCTAGAGCTTAAGTGCAAGGGTTCCACCACTCCTAAAATTACCTTGTACCAGTGGAGGCAGCTTACCTTTTTGGGGAGGGCATGGACAATGACTGTCTTTTGCCTTACATGTATTGGGGCTTGCATTGAACTGCCATTAAACTACCTACTCTAATCTTAATTAAAGTAGCAGGACTTGTGTTTAGACAAGGGTACACCACAGATTTGGGAATGGCAGTTAGAACTTGTTTGGTCCTGTGTTATCAAATACTGAACTTTTTCTCCATCTGTGTGAAGCATACATAGTTTTAGTGTCTTATTTGTATTATTATTCAGTTCATTTTTATTATATTTGGCAAGTAAGTTGGAAACATCAGTCAGTGTGTATTTATTAAGGTATGGGGTTTTGCATGATGCTCTCAAGACACAGGATTGCTGAAAATTACTGCAGTAGTTGCTTCAAACTGAACTGAATCAAACCTGTTTTAGAAAACATACATGAATTTAATTTTAAATTCTGAGGATGTTTATATATTTTTCTAGAGGGCTGGTGTTTTATGTAAGTTTTCTTGTAAGGTTGTTTGGCTAGGTAAATTGGCATAGAAGACAAATACTGTGAGCTTGTGGGTCCTGCTGCTGTTTCAGTAATTGGCATTTCAATGAATGATGGATGACAGATTCCTGTTTCCCAGCCATTCTCTGAAGAGACCAGCAGCTGTCCCAAGATGCCACACCTTGCACTGGATGTATTTGTGAATGTTTTCTGTGTTCACATGCATGACATTTTGCAACATCTCAGCCCTGGAGGTGGTGATGTTAATCATAATTCATCATCTGCTGAGCTTGTAAATATTTAAATTGACTTTCCCTTCGGGTATTGAGTGAATCTGAGGCAGAAGTGGAAAACAGAACTTGTTAATCCCATCTCTACATATGGTACTGAAAAAAATAACTAAAACTTCAGAAATTTGCTGAAAGGCTAAATATTTCATGTGATGTTGATGAAAAATTGTCACTGGTATTGATGGGAATATATCTGAAAAGAGGAGATGATATAGTCCTCCTTCTTGCACAGAAACTTCCATACCATCCTAAAAATAATTAAAACCCTCTTTTCCATATAGCATGAGTTTGACAGACATCGACATCTATTGCAGCAGGTTCCACTGCTATAGACATAACATGGATCAACAAAACAATTATTTTGTTGGCATGTCTCAGAACAGATCTCCCAGTGAAACAAGCTGCATCAGAAAAAGAAATCTTTGCGTGAGTACCAACTGCATCTGCTAAAAACTGCTGTACTGGGAACACAGAAACAATATTCTCCTATCCATTATAGTTAAGTTGGGAAAACGTTGGCTTGCAACCCAACCTGCACTTGATTTTACTCGAAATGGGCCTAATAAAACAACAAGTGAAAGCAGGAGGAGGAGTCTTCCCTTTTGCTTTGGTTTCTTGGTCAATAGCCATTGGTGTTAGGTTGAACTCTTAAGCCAGAAACAAAGGTGATGCAGATAGACATACTTATCAAATAATCACTAAAAATAATCAGCAGATAGACATAGTTATTAAATAATCGTAAAAATAATCAGAGAAGTTGTTATATAACCAGCTTTTCTAGATCAAAGTCTTTCTTTACTTTCCCTTTCTTCTGTTACTTTAGAATGGATTTTATCTCAACCACTGTAGTTCTGTTTAATATTCACTAAAAGTTGGATATGATTTGCCTGTTACATTGGAATATGCAGGGTTTTAAACATGAAAAAAAATCATACATGGAAACTGGTCATCTGTGTCGTGAATTACTTGAAGAAATCCAAGCAAAGCTGTTCTTAGTTTCTCCTTATGTTGCAGAGTTGTCACTTTGAGTGACAGCCTGTAATTGATAGATCTCCTCATCTGTGTTCAATACATGATGTCAAAAATTCAATATAAAGTGTAAGGAACGTAATTTTCACAGTTTTAACCCTAAAGGTTTGTGTATCATTAATGTACTTCAAAAAATGCTTGTTTCTGGGAATGAAAAGGCCTTAGAACTGAATATTCTTTGCTTTTGGTAAGATAAACCAGATAGTTTGTACTGACCTTCCAGTTAAAGGATTATGAAGTGACTTCTGTAAAATTTACTTAATGCTGTTAGAAAATTCTATGAATAAAATCATGATCACAATTCAGCCAATTCAGTGAAGGAGCATGGTACTTCTAATTGATTTTTCTATATCCAGTCTGAGAGATAATATCTCAATAGTGGATAAAAAAGCGGAGCTGTCTGGATTCAGCATGCAATACTCCGTGCACCTCGTGAGCTCTGCCATTCCCTCCACATATTGAGCGAGTTCATGCAGTTGACAAAGAGTGGCAGTGCTTCATCCATATGGAACTCTGTGTGCTGGTGGGTGATGGCAAGTGGCTTTTGAAGGACTAACCAGCAGACACCAGATAAGCGATGTTTGTGGGAGGCACACAGGTTCTGGTTTGTTGTAATTGGCACGGTTGCTGGTGGTATGATGGTAATGCAGCAGCGTCTGCCTGTACATGTCAGCTGAGTGTGTTCCCAGGATTTCACGGAGCTTGAACTCTGCCTACTGGCAGGAGCCTCACGTGTGTTACTGCATCTCCACTGCTGCTGTTGCATTTCCAGGTGAATTACTGCTGTCACAGAAATGCCAGTGCATTATTTTTCACGTTTCTGGTGTGTGGGCGTGTCTCAGATTTGTTACTGATGTTAAATCCAAAGCAAAGAGTCTGTAATAATTGCTGTTTACCCTTGTCGTTTCTAGCATTTTAGTATGTGTTAGCTAGTGCACTCTTAAAAAAAGCCTGTCAAAACCCAAAACTAGGCTTTTTAACTGGGTGATGGAACTGAATGCACAGAGCTCTGGCCTCCATTTTCTGTTGTTTGTCAGAGGTAGTCTGTAGATGCTCTTGAGAGAATAGCAGAAACTTAAAACTCCAGTAAAATATTTTATGCCAAATCCATTGGTTTCTCTTCTGCTTCATTTTGATTTTTTTCACTGATGAATAGTACTTGCTCTTTTAACAGCATTTGTAGTACCTTCAGCTCAACAGTCAGGTATAGAATGTTTTGTTTTTTTCAGTGACTCCAATAAATTGACAGCTGTTCTCAATTTGGCTGCATGTTGGTAATGGATGATGCTGTAGTTGAAATCTCTGATAAGGGGGAATGCGTCATTAAATAAACTCAGCCCAGGAACTGATTAAAGTATCTTAATTTGCTAAATCATCGATGGCTATACCACTTGCTGTGGACCTTTGCTGACTAGGGATTAAACAAATCTTCAAAAGACTTGTCAGAAAATGTGACTTGTAAAAAAACTTGTATGCAGTCCCAAGGGCAAACAGGACCTATGGTGATACTATGCTTATAGTGATTGTTAAGAAAGTAAATTGCACAACTTTTCTTGTATTTTCTTGCCTTCCTCTGTTAAGTGGTAAAAGCAAAACTTTGTTTTGTTTTACAAGCATTAGTGCTGGTACAAGTGGGAATTTGGAGAGGTGGACAGGAGAGAAGGGGCAGGGTTGTAACACCAACAATAATTCTAAGGCCAGTCTAAGCAATAGTGGATATTATATATGTTGCACAGTGTGGTGTACTTTTTCAGAAGTATAGGAGGGTTCGCTGTGTTAGCAGGACAGTTGGTAATATTCAATTCAGCACTCAGTAGTTCAGCTTTTATCAAGTTACCACATCTGGGCTGTAAAGTTGGGTTTTCAGAGCCTGGTACTTAAAAATTCAGACAAAAAAGCACTAACCAAATTCCTCAAACTGTTGCTGAGAATTCATCTAGCAGGAAAAAATATCTCTTTTCTGTAATAACAAATATTTGGCAATGAGGCAAGCCTTTTTAATGCTATTTGTAATTTAGAATTTGTAAATTTAGCTGGAGAAGACAGCCCAGATGTCCTTGCGTATGTGTGGCCCATAATTTTCAGAACTCTTAATTAGAACTGAGTGTGGGAGAAACAAAACGTGGCAAGGGAAACCTGGGAAACAGTGAGCAACCAAGAGGTGAGGTTAGATGAGACACTGGGCGTGGAGAACAGGAATGAGGAAACTGGAATTGCACAGGTCTAGGTAGTGAACAAATGCTTGGTGAGAAGGAGGTTGTGAGATAGATGAGGCACAGTCCTGATGGTGGAGGAAGTGGACCGCAGGAGAGGGGAATGAAGAAGCTAACAGAGAGGGACTGAGCCTGGGAGGCAGTGGGACTAACAATGGAGTGGGAAACCAGTGTACTGGGCTGGAGTACTGTTACTGGAGATATTGGATTACTTTGTGGTGACAAGACCATGGGAACCAGGAACGGGATTCACAGGGGGTAAAAACAGGGAATCCTGAACAGTGGACCAGCACATTCCCTAGAAGTTTGAAGAATGAGAAAGTATTCTCAGGGTGTGGCAGGGCTTGCTGGGATATCCCTGAAGGATGGGAATGAGCATGCGAGTCACATGTGGCATAATTTATGTAACCTCTGTATAAGGCTATGGTTGTTACTCTAACAGAGATATGTACCTAGGCTTTTCTCCCAGACTGTCTGCTTTAGCTTGCTCTGGAACAAACAGTATGATGTAAATGGTCACGTCATCCCTCACGAGGGAAGTAGGATGTTGTGTCAAAATTGGCAGTGTGACAGTATAGCCATTGCAGGGGCGGACTAATGGGGCAGGGGCTTTTCCTAGGCAGTTATGGTCCATCTCTTTTCAGGTGTGCTCTCTCCAGAGCAAAGCACTTAACACACACACCCCAGGGGTCCAATTTTTGCTTTTCCCAAGATGCCTGTTGGAAATAGCCTGTGAATTGCATCCTGATGGAGCTCTACAGAGTTGTAGGCTAGGGGCTGTAGTACTCTTTCCCCTGAGGCGAACCAAAATGGAAAGCACGTGCTATCACATGTCTGGAGATTTTATCTTCATGCGGTTATATAAGCCTTTATCATAATGGGACTGGGAACCTTGTTTCTGGTATTTCTAAAATATCTAGGGTATTATTTAATTATTTGTTTTAAGACTGGCCCTCTGTTCACCGGATGGATTATTGAAGAGCTGGAATACTCTCAATAATAGGGGATAACCTGGATACAGCTGCATATTCTAAATGTGAGCTGGCTCCTCCAAGGGTCCACTCAAACGTGGATGTGGTTAAGTGGATCAGCTAAGTAGTTTTGTGTATTAGTATATCACTCCTTCTGAGCTGGTATGGCCTCTCAGAGCACAACTTGAAATACTTGGGATGGTGCTGTGATTGTGGCTGACTTTATCTGCCTACAGGTAAACAAGAGAACACACAAAAGCTGTTTGTGTTATGTTTAGAGCTGATCTGATGCTGGCATTATTTTTGAAAAATGTACAGCTTGCTCCTCTGCAACTTCAATTGTATGATTGTGTACTCTCCTTCGAAGTAAATTTTCTAACATTCTGATAGGATGTAAATTTCTGATATGGTGTAAAGTAATCTGAGGTTTAGGAGCTGAATGCTGCTAAACAGTTTGTATTTTATTCTCCCTTGTCCAAAAAAATTTTGTGAAGTCCCTTCTTGAGGCTTTAATTCTTGCCAGCTGTGAAGAGTGACTCACAAGGGAGTTACTTAATGCTGTGTTTGTGTGATTACTCGTGACTTGTGAAATTTTAAACTTGCTTTGCCTGTCTACATGAAGTACTTCCCTATTCCTTCTCCTTTCATGGCCATATTGCCTTACTAAAGAAAGGAAAGGGCACTAGTTTTGTACCTGGCTACTGCTTGTTAAATGAAATAGATGGCTTCTGATGTCATTTTGACACTTGACTGTATGGCAGCATTTCAGTCTAAGAAATGCTCAAGTGAAAGCAGTGATTTGTATTAAGCCTTTCAGTATGTTGTAAAAAGTGCAATAGATACAAAACTTAAACGTGACACAGACCTTCTATAGTCTTGGTGAATAACTTCTAGTTCAGACTTCACATCTTATTCAAAAGTCTCAGCAGTTGTATGAGTACCATTCATGGTTTCTGAAGTGTTTTGATGTACTTAGACCACAGATGATAGTTTTTATTCTTTCTTCTTATAGTTCATTACTTTCCAAAATGGAGCTGTGTTTGTTACTAGGATAATTTTTGTCCAAACCTGATGTGCCTCATTTCTTCAAGTAACATCAGGTTCTTAAGCATGTCCAGATCTTTTGGACTGAAGGTCTGTGATGATGAGGTACTGTTGTGCTCGCCGCCTTGCTTTTGAGTAGTTGTGATAGAGCAGGTATTAGTAGGTGAGTGAGTGTCCCCACTCTGCCTCCATCCTTTGATTACTGACTTCTTGGGATTATTTTCAGTGTAACACCCAGATATTCGGAGGGTGTCTGTTTGTGCCAAAATGGAATGACCTGGGGACACCCACTGTGCTTCACATGTGGTCTTGCATAATGCTTGTTGCAGAAAAACTCAACGTTCTTCACTCCGCCCAGCAGCTTTACAAAATAACATCTGTGCGTGAAATCACCTGCTCTAATTTGCTTCTGCTGTTGCAATTGGTTACAAGGCAGAAAGTCACAATAGACTCAGTGCAAAACAGAAATAATGGAGCCTTCTGTACTGAATGAAAAGCTGTGAGTTTGGTCTTTCAGACTGTGCCTCTCTTTAATGTGTTTGTGCTTAGATGACACACCATTACAAGTGAGAGCTATTAAAGTTGGCTGTCATGTCTCTCTGTCTTCCTTTTTCTATAGTTTTTCTAAACCTCATCTTTACTTACTAGATATGTAGCTCAGACCGAATTTTTTTGGAAAGAGTTCAGTTATTTTCAAAAATGATGCTTGGAAAACCATGTTATTTTGCCTATGTAGGCATCTTCCTTCCTTTCTCCAGCACACTTTCCCGTGCTTGGTGTATGGTCTAGGATGGTGGTGATGGTGGGTAAGGAATGATGGGTAAGAGTTTTTGTGTTAGTGACATACTTTATTTCCATGTTTAAAATCTCTTATAATTTAGTCTTTCCTTGGGTGATAGAGTAAAGGCCACAATTATGCACATGTTCAGTGAAGGCTTATTTTTGACATTCAGTTATTCTGCAGGCTTGACTCAATGTCGAGCAGGAAGATGGTTCAAGAAACTGCATTTTGGGAGTATTGGAAAAAGTAGCTAGGTCTGAGGAGGTACTTGAACTGCAAGAAGCTCTCTGATGCTGTCATGTAACAGCATTTGTGGCTCCTGTGGAAGAAGAATCAAATGTCAAGTGAACGAGAAGTGGTGGGAGTCAAGGAGTGTCCTGTTGGTAGGGAGGTAAGGAAGAAAGTGACTTCTTGTGATACTAAGGAGAGACTGTGAGCCTGTGAGCAGAGGAAGAAAAGGGAGAAGTTTATCTACGAGGAAGCAGTGTGCGGCAGGAACCACCTAAAGAACAAGATGAGGGGAAAGTGGGAGACTGAGCTTGGGTCACAGAGACCAAGCAGATGAAGATCATGTTGTGTGTGATACACTGAGGGTGAAAAAAGAGTGCAGAGTCAAGACAAGAACCATCGGAGTACTGACACTGGGTGGTAAAGAAATCAAAGCTTAATGTTGCGACAAAGATACTGAAAATTAATTGAAGTCTGAGGAGATGAAGCTTTGCATGCAGAATCACAAAACAGAGCTGGCCAAAGAGGGAGGTTGTGCTCCTGTCGTTGTGGTTCTGCCACTTCTCTGCTTGTCGTTGTTAGTGCTTGTTGAGCTCTTCCACGCACCAGCTCAGCAGCAGAAGCCCGTTGGAGCAGCCAGCAACTGGAATCATCTCACAAAGGGAGCTTGGGAGAGCAAACTACTGTAATTGGAGGCAGGAGAGAGTTAATGAGGGGGGGAGTAGTATGACCTTCCTCTTGTGGCAGAAGTGAGCTCTTAAATCTTCTGACAGGTGAGAACTGTAAAGGTGAGGAAAAGTATTTTGAAGGAAGGAGACTGCTGCAGAGTAGAGGCAGGACTGCAGCAGTAACAGATTGGGAAGAAAGGGTCAAGTCTGAGAGGGAGAAGTTGGCAGAAGAGTGAGCCTATTTGAAATGTTCCTTCTCAAAATGCCTAGAAGATCCCTGATTTTTTCAGTTTCACCATTAATTTCTGTCAGAAAAAAATTGTAAAAGCAAGAGGAAAGGTGCAGATTTGTATGGCAGTAATACATTAACATCCATTAGTGAAAGTGGAAGAGGTTTTTGCAGTAGGCCTAAAGGCTCTCATTCTGCTGATACGTCATGATATAATTTGAGCATTCTAGAACTTCTCCCTTATTTAAAGGCCTAGGAAATTATGCATATAGGAAAGTAATTCTTCTTTAAGATGTAAAATAAAAAAATATTAAACCTAAGTGCAGTCTTAATTTGTTGCATTTACAAATATACGCCATTATCTTTATTTTTAGCCAGTCTCTGCTTTAGCCAGAATAAAGAATGAACAGTATTGAAAGACTTCATGAATATTTTGTTTCTCATCATAATTCTGCGTCTTACTGTGCCCTATTCAAATTCTGATCTGGGTAACTGATAATTTCCATAAGCACTGTGAGTGATCTCCTGTAGTGAGGTACTGTTGCATACATACATTAAAATTTCACTCTGATCTGCATACAGAGAGCTGAAGGATGAGAATTAAAAAACTAAAAAAATCCCATCCCCCAAAAAATAAACCAACCACCCTCCCCAAAACCCACTTAGCTGGACACATCTCTAATTATTAACCTGGCAGAACACAATTCTGTGTTATATTTTTTCTTTATGCTACCAATCTGTAAATAAAACCCCAGGAGTGGAGTAATACTGCTGAAGAGTGTTGTGGAATGTATGGGCTAAGTCTGTCTTAATCTCAGAAGCTCTGCTGGGTTCCAGAAGCAAAGCCTGCATGTCCTCATTTTCCAGGGTGATGGTCTGTGCCTTTGTAATGACCTTGTTCTTTCCTTTTTTGCACTTGCCCACCTGGCCCACTCTAAACATGGACTGATTTGTAGGTGCCATCCATCCTGTTCACTTAAAAAAACTTTATGCAACATTTCTAATTTAATTCCATGAATTATTATTGAAATACTGTTTATTGTTAAGCAGCTGCTGGTGGGGTGGTTTTGGTTCTTTTTTTTTCTTGGAGCAGGGGTGAGGGATTTGTGATGAAATGCAAACAGGTGCTGTGCAGGAATTTTACAGATCATTCTGACACTGAGATGAGATGCAATAGTATTACCAGTCTTTGTCGTTGGTAATACCGAAAATGCTTATATAATTGAAAATTTTGGCCTTTTTTGATAGCTGTAGTTCTGAAGCTTTAGATACCTGGACATTTTTCATGAAATCCCATGTTTGAGCATGCCATTTACTTGTTTAAACACAGTATGAAATAAGCATGGCAGAGGAGTATTTGATATCAATTAAAAATATAACAAAATACAACAAAATCCTTTGTGACCGTTTAGATACAAGGGGCTGAATTCAGCCAAGTGGACTCCAGAGGTGTGATGTCCCATACAGCATATCTGTTCTGTGGAGTTTCTGAAATTTATCTGTACTAGGAAGAGGTTTTTTGCTCAGAAGTTCCACTGCTGAGAATTTATGTACTGGCTTCCTTCAGTAATTTTTTTATTAGCATTTATTTGTCTCTAACTCTCAAGCAAATGTACGAGCATCTGGATGCAGATGACGTGATATAGTCTCTTCAAAGGTGAAGTTGTTGTATACCAGAAAAACCTAATCATCATTCTTTTACCTTGTTTAATTTGCATTAGCATAATTAAAAGATGGATTTGCTTTAACTCTATTTATTTTTTTTTTCCCCTTTATTGCAACAGGCTAGGCGAGTTCTTATTTGCATCTATAAAATCTGCTTGGGAAAGATGAAAATGATCTTTGCCTTAAGGGCAGTGCTCACAAACACTCTGAGCTTCCAGACAAATCCATTTTATGTCAAAAAATTGAAGTTAGCTAACTACTTTGTAGTAAATTTTACCAATCAGTATGCAAGATGCCTATGAATTTTGTAAGAATTCTTTCGAGTGTTAAAATATTCTGATACTTAAATATATATTTTCTCTATTATAAAGTAGAAATGGCAAAAATAACAGCTCTCATATTACGTTAATATGGTTTAGGAGTTAATGAACAGATTTGGCAAACACTCAGCTGAAGTTGTGTTGCTGTATCTTGGCATAAGTTGGAAGATTCGTTGTAGAAGGTGGTGTTTGTGATTTCAGGATAGAGCTCTAAACAAGGGGTCCTGAAACTCATTGATTGAAACAGTGTGGGCTTGTGTTTGTTTTCCCCTGCTGCAGGTGTGATGGACAGGTAGCAGAAGATTTCACTTTAATATCAGGGAATCAGAATGACCGAGTGCTTCCTGCCTCCCACCAGCAGCCCCAGTGAACACCGTCGGGTAGAGCACAGTGGGGGTCTTGCTCGTACTCCCAGCTCTGAAGAAATCAGTCCTACAAAATTCCCTGGATTGTACCGCACCGGTGAGCCCTCACCCCCTCATGACAGCTTGCATGAGCCTCCAGATATAGTATCTGATGATGAAAAGGAGCATGGGAAGAAGAAAGGAAAATTTAAGAAAAAAGAAAAAAGAAGTGAGTAGAAAACTTCTCTTTGTAATGTGATGCTTTTAATTTCTCTTTCCTTCTTTCTCTCTCAAAATTGCTTAGTATTCACAGTGGGGGTTTTTTAACTTGTTTAGGTATGAAGGAAGTTAACTTGTTACAAACAGGCTATGTGCAGTACCTGTTTCTCTTCCGGAAAAATGGATACCTTAACTAAACAATTGATGGTTTTTTTGTTGCACAGATACAGGTACCAAAAGTGTGCCCAGAGTTACTAAGAAATGTGTTTATCCAAAGCCTTTAATGATGCATTGGTAAATGCCTTGCATGGCTTTTTTCTAATCTCATTATCAGTTCACATTCTAAGTGGAGGTTTTCAAATGTATTTCCAAATAGGTCCTTTTTTAATCATAGCTGAGGTGCTGTCTAAAATAAAACTGTATGTTTGACCTGAATTTTATACTTCTAAATTTGGAAGAGTCAGTTTCAACACCTTCAACCTTTTTTCCATGTGTCTCCCATACCATCTCAAGTTTTCATGTGCAACTACACAGTTATTTGAGGAGCAGTAAAATCTGTGACCTTCTTTTCTCTACTTCTCAGTTTAGTCTGATCATGCAGTTTCCTCTGGCAGTGCCAAAGTATTATTGCAGAGGTCAAAAATATGCAAACCAGCACTGAGATCTGAATTTTCCAGAACTGACAGAACAAAGGTTAGAAGAAAGTAAAGCTTTGACTATATAATCCATTCTTTGTCTTTCTCCAAAACAACAGAAACCTTACTTTCCACCTTTAGATTTGTGCAGAAAATTTTCGAAACATGAAATAGTTTTTGTTCAAGAATGTTTTCCTACATGTTCTGAAAGAACAAAGCACTTGGAAATACTGAGCTGATACTTAGCACTCTCACTACCAGAGACACTTAACTGTCCAAGTCTCTCAAACCTAAATCACCTCGTAAGTGCTAGTGCTTTTTAAGTGACATTTGTTTTAGCACAATTTCAAAATAATGTTCATCTTCTACAATACCTGTATCTTTGATGCCAGTGTATCTTGCTACTTCTTGGAATTTGGAAGATCAGAAACAAGGAGACAGCACACAGTGTTCTGTTGGAATTAATATGGTGACTGTAATGTGCAAGCACATATTTAAGTAATTACTCTTTAATAATTTGCTGTCACTGCACTGCTTTTAATCAAAGCAGTTTCCTGGAATGCAGGAATTGTTTCTACCACAGGTCAGAAGGATTATTGCTGTTTTAACTAAAATCGTGTGCCCGAAGAATACCGTAACTCAAAAATGCATCCTCATGTTAAAACTAAGAGTTGAAATTCCTACAAGTTTTAACAAAAATGATTCCTTAGGGTTTTTCTCTAATGCAAACAACAGTAAACTAATACAGATTACTGGATTGGTGATGAAAATGCATTGCTGATTGGATAGGTCTAAATTCAGACTATCAGTAGTTGCCTTTTTTTTTATTATTGCAAACAAGCTTTCTGTTATAGTTCTGCATTGCACACCTCTAAATTTGGTGTTGGTAGAGGTCAGTGTTGCACATCATGTGGGTTTCTTTGTGGTGGAATTCAGCATGGCTCATGGTGATAGTTTAAATGAAGGCTGTTGTTTAAGAGGAAAAATGCTTCTTCAGCAAATCCATGCAGGTCTGTGCGCAGTGGCACTGTAGCTGCTCTCTTCTGCAGGAGATTGCAACACATTTTATAGCTGATGTAAAGCAATTCTTGATACTTAAAAGAAGCCTTGAAGGTATGAAAAATCCTCAAAGAACACAAAAATGTAAAACATGGGAAGAACCAAATCACCTCTTGCAGCTCTAATGTAAAAAGTATTCATCATTTCTTAGCCCAAATACATATCTGTCATGTAATTGCTGCTCAGATAGAAGAGTGAGTTACATACAAAGCTTTCAGTACATCTCATACAGTCCAAAAGTAGTCATTATTGTAAATATACCCTGAACAGACATTTTGCTTGTGTAAATGACAAGGGTTCTTTACAGTTGCTTATCATGGTAGATTTTAAGAGTTCCCCTTCTAGCATTGACATTGGTTATTCCTCCCATACTTCTGATTCTTCAGTTTCTTCCACCTTTTAAATTCTGTTATATGTGTTCAGCTTCTTTCTTTTCATATTTTCTGGCTACCTGCTTTGATTTGGGATAACCTGCCATGATCATGTAGTTTGGGGCTTAAAAAAATATAACTTAACATGTCAATATAAAAAAGACAAGTTGACATTATATTATGGCAGAGTGAATATTTGTTGAATTTGCAATTAGTGAACTAGTGACAAGGTCATCCCAACTCCTGGAACTGTAACTGTAACTTGAGCTATTTTGATAATACTCTAAATGTAAACTTCAGTAGTGCTTGAGGAGCTGGAGGGTTTATGGGGAGGGAAGGATAGATATCCCACAGTTATTTATTTTAGTTTTTCAGGTCAATCCTCTTTGCAAGAGTGATGCACTTTTAGCTTCATTATTAGTACCTATATCAAAAAAGCATTTTTTCCTATGTGGTTAATATAATGATTTGATATTTTTCATGTTAATGGCAATAATCTATTAATACACAGCAATTATTCTGGAGGAAAAGTGCTAGAAATGTTTTGGAGATAATAGAAAATTAAATGGAATATTGTTTTTTACGTGGAATGTCAGCTGCTGGAAAAATATCTCAGCCACTACTTTCTGTTCTCCACTGCTCTGTGATAGACTGAGTGTTTGTTGGCTGCAGAGTGAGTTAGATTAGGGGACTTATCAGGGATTAAAAGGAATTTTCTTTTTAGTGGCATAGTTTTAAATCAAATCTGTTCCCTGATTGAATCAGAACTTGTACTGTGACAGCAGGAGAGCAAAAATGGATCTGTTTTAGGCAGTAATGGATTATCTGTGACAGTGACCAGTGTAATTGATTTTTTTTAAATGTTTAAATTCCTGTCAGTAATTATGTGTGGATATAGTCATAAAATATGCAGTCCCTTGCAAAAGAAAAAGGTTATAAGAAATACTATAGAGGAAGAAGCTGTTCTACCCATTAGAGTTTCTGTAGATAAAGAGTCTGTATGTGGTAGATCTTACTCTGTTTATTCTTTTTACTTCTGAGATTGCTGCTGTTGGACAGGATATTCTTTATATAATTCTTTATATATTCTTTATATAATTCTTAGGAAAATCTAGAGTTGGTTGGATTATAAACCAAACTGTCTTGTGAAGGGACAGTAGTATCACTAGTATAAACTCTTCTGAAATTTTCAGGAAATATTTTTGAAGGCCAAATCCCTAATATGTTAGCCAGGGGGTCCAACTGTTCTTTTGGGAAGTAGAGGAGGGCAATACCAAGTCACTGCTATTGCCAACAAAACATTATTTTTACTCATCTAGTGAGTGGAGAAGCTCTGAATACAGTTTCCAGATCTACATACAAGGAAGTTACTAGAATTGTCTACTCCTGATAAATGTTAGAGGCTCTTCATATCAAGGTTTATCTTTGACATAAATAGTATGTGTAGCTACATCCTATTCGACTGACAAATTACTGTGTATCTCTGTATACCACTGTGCATTTATCTAGCAAAGTACGATTTGCAAATAGTTTAAAATTTTTTTTTTCAATGCCAGTGTTTATTTTAAATCAAAACAAAGTAAGGCAAATTTCTTATTTCAGCTTCATTTGCTCTGCTGGCGTAGCTCTGCAGAGTAATCTGAATGCAGAATTTGTTTGGGATCGCTATGCTCACATCAGTGAGTTGAATATAAATTAAAGACAAACCTGTCTAATTGAAAGTTGGATAGTAAGTGTTGGTAGTGTCTGTAAGGTGGAAATTTGTGCTGATAGTAACTATACATCTTGTGGGCAGGGAGAAGAAATAGAAGCCATCTACCTGAGCTCATTGTGCATTCATGTGCCTTACAGTTTTACTTAGAAATGGTATACAATTGGAAGGCAATCCCTCTGACAAATTGAAATTAGGTAACTAATGCTAGCATTGCACATCAGTCATATTTGACCTACTAATTCTTTCATATGTAAAAGCCATCCATGTTTTCTTGCAGTGAATTAATTACAGATGCTGCCGATTTCCCCAGGGAGCTGAATCAGCTGTAGAGTTATAAATTACTTTAAAGCTCATCAGAGACATGATGGACAAAAAGTATATTGTGGTAGGTTTGATAAGTAGCAGTTCTACATAATGCAACCCTTTGAGTTCACAATAAATACTGTAGCATGACTTTATAGCTTTGTTGTAAGAGTGCAGGAGTATTCCCAAGTATGCAGACTGATAGTGGCCTTGCTGCATGACAAAGCTTTTAAGCCTGGAATTTAGATTTTTCCAAAGTAACACTGGATTTTTTATTAGTAGTATTATTATTTTAAAAGAAGTTTTCATAATTTTCAGTAAGATAAGGGCTATACTTTTTCTGTAGATAAAGTATGTAGTAGATCTTACTGTATGTAGTAGATCTTACTCTTCTTATTCATTTTACTTCACATTTAAAATAACTACAGTGAAGGCATGCTTGTGGAAGGAAGGTGTAACAAAGCCTGAGCAAGGAACTGGCAGATAGTCCATTGTACCAGTGGAATTTGAGTATTTATTACATTAGTACTGGTCTCCTACATTCCTACTGGATGTAGGAAAATGTCATTGACAGGTATTAGAGTGATGGGAAAATGGGGACTATTAGCACTAGAAGTCTTGAGGAAGCAGTGAACAGAAATAGCAATTTACTAACAGTAGGTAATAATCTTTCCACATTTAGAATTACCTTATTTGTCAAGTGGTTTTGATAATATTTCTTCTGTATAAATTTAGGTTCTTTATATTTCAATATATTGCATTACTGGTGAAAGGGATACAGTAATTTTATTACCAAAAATATGGTAAAGAAAACTGGGCTATCCTGAGAGACGTTAAAACCCCCTCTTGGTGTGGGTGGGTTATGCTCTATGAATCTGTATTAGTATTAGTAGATATTTCTAAACTTTGCTGACTTATGTTACTGAGACAAATTACAAAAGGCTGGTTTTGTATTTAACTTGCTGCTTCTTGTCTTCTCATGAAGTCAAGAATTCCCAGTTTCAGTAATGTGCTGTTGCTGGCGCTACATTCCCACAGACCTAGAAAGGCACCAGGGTTTGCGTGGCAACATGGAGTGTTGAGACATGTGAGGCAGGAGCTCTGTTGGTGGCACAGACCTCCAAGCTTGCATCCCCTGTGCTGACATGTTCCTAGTGTGCATGTGGAACCCTATGCTGTCTGGGAGCTGTCTCAGATGCCCAGCAGGAAAGACTGGGGGCAAATTGTTCTGGGGTCTGTCTGGTGAAGGTATGGCTTTCTGTTTGGAAATTACATCTGTGAAGTCCGTCTTGAAACTCAGTGTCAGCCCTGTGTCATTCTCACAAAGCCAGAATGGTGATGTGTGCTCCTCCTTTGTCCTGTAGCTGGTGCATCCGCAGATCTTTATGAGTGAGACTTGAATCCTTAGTTTATGTACCGCAGGTTTTCCTTACCCGTTTCTGGTTTTCTTTTACGAAACCACTGAGTGATATAGCCAGTAAATAGCCAGGAGGAGACCTGGTTGGTGGTTGTGCTCCAGTTAACATTTGCATTTTTATGTTAAAATCCACTTGGACAGGAACAGTTCTATGGTTTTTCTCAGTCTTCTATGGAAGTGTGTGTTTGGTTGTCCTAGGGAAGAGTCCCAGCTGGGAAGGACGAGCTGGTCAAATAATTGTAATTACTTTATGGTAGTTCCATGCTTTAATACATTTCCTATATTTATTTGGCTGTTAAAAGCTATCTTCTACAAAGCTGCCGAGGAGGCTTCAAAATACAGACGGCTCCTTAGATGTGCTGAAATAATGCTGAGAAACTCTGCAGCCTGGCATAGTTCAGAATTGGAAGAATAAAAGACCAAATGTCCTCTGGTTCTTTTATGCAAGATCTTTCACCTAAAAAAATTACAGCCTGTAGTCTCATGCATGATGTGCTCTCATATTATCTAAGAGGGTAATTTTCCTCTACCCAAAACTATTCACGCAGCAGGAGCACTTGGCTGTCAATGCCTCCTCACTGGAGCAGAGGCACTGCCTGTAGGTAGTGGAAGAGCCTCGAAGGTTCTGTATATAATGGGGGCTTCACGTTCAAGCAAGAGCTTGGTGCCTGCTGCCTTGGGGGACCTGGCTGGTGCAGATGGCACATGAAATGTCATCCTTGTTGACCAGGTTTCAGGCTTACTTTTCTTATATGGGGTACTGAGTATGTGAAATTATAATTAGTGGACTTGGAAGTTGTGTTGGATTGCATGTTGTTTGTGGGTTGCTTTTTTGTTGGTTGGGTTTTTTTTGTTAATCCACCTTCAGAGATTTTCATGTTCTTGCCTGAAGGCGAGGCAGGGCTGGCTGCAGAGGCGTAGTTAGTTAAAAGCACTGGCGCATGTTTTAGACAGCACTGGGTGTTTTGCTGCTGGAACAGTGTACTCAGCCCAGGGACTTGTTTGAAGCTCTCTCATATGCTTTTTAAGGCAAATCTGCACCTTCACGGGCAGGTATTGTGCTAGTGTTACTGGAATTGTTTTATTCATCTAGTGAAAAGTAAGTGTGCTAGTGCTTTTTTAGTTTTGGGTCAGGGTTTTTTTGTTGTATTTTATTTGAGGCTGAAACTTTACTAACTTCATACCTTAAAATTAATGATATTCTGGAAAGGGATTGGGGTTTAAGTGCTGAAGTTTAGTTTGTTCTTAATAGATATTTGTTAGACTTACGTGTATCTAGTAGATGATTCTTAACAGCAACTCTTATACTGTTGATTACAGGAACATAGAGAAGTTGCCAGACAGTTGTTTTTATTTTGCATTTCCTTGACTATTAGATGGGAATCTAGCCCATAAGATGGACATTGCCATTATGAGTAAGTATATAAAGTATTCATTGTTTAGATCATTCAGGAGCTCTGTGGCTTATCTTTAGTGTGTTTATGCAACCTTGATTTAATCCTTGTCCACTCAAGTGTGTAACAACCAAAGAAAACCTTTTGAGGAATCAGACAGGTGCTATTTTTTAATTAATGTTGCTTCTCTCTCTTCCCTGTATACCTCCCTGTTGCAATATGCTGTCTAGAAACTCACAGCTGTCCTCTTCCCTTCTCCTCCTTTGCCTAACAGCGGAAGGTTATGCTGCATTTCAAGAGGACAGTTCTGGTGATGAAGCTGAAAGTCCTTCCAAGTTGAAACGGTCCAAGGGAATACATGTCTTCAAGAAACCCAGCTTTTCCAAAAAGAAGGAAAAGGATTTTAAGATAAAAGAGAAACCCAAAGATGAAAAACACAAGGAAGACAAACATAAGGAAGACAAACATAAAGAGAAGAAGTCGAAAGACTTAACTGCAGCAGATGTTGTAAAACAGTGGAAAGAGAAGAAGAAAAAGAAAAAGCCAATTCAGGAGACAGAGATACCTCAAGTGGATGTTCCAAGTCATAGACCCGTGTTTGGCATTCCTTTGTCTCATGCCGTAGACAGGACCATGCTGTATGATGGCATCCGCCTGCCAGCAGTTTTCCGTGAATGTATAGATTATGTAGAGAAGTATGGCATGAAATGTGAAGGCATCTACAGAGTTTCAGGTACTCTGGGCAGACTGACATGAAGGTCTTTACTTGCAATCTTCATATTATTTTACCATTTCCAACACCTAGAGACTCTGTTTATAGCTGCATTAATTTGATTATCCAAAACGTAATCAGGTAGCCAAAGTTAAGCAAGCCTGTAGGTATGAAATAACAGAAAAATTGCTAATATGGTGGTGGTACTGCCTCATGGCAGTAAAAACACACCTGTTTTGGCCTTTTGTAAGATAGGATGGTAACAATGAATAAAATGTATATGGCCAGCTTGTATTCTTTTCCTTATGCAGTAGAAATACAATGGTAGCTGATTGCAAAAGCAAAAATGAGATATAACCATTTTATCACGTAGGCTTCCCACTAAGTTAGTTTTTCCAGTTACTTCCATTGTATGATTTTTTTTCTTAAAAACGTGTTTTCTTTCAGCAAATATGCTAATAACCAGAAAATACAAGTGTCACTGTTTAAGCTTAGCAACAGCCGGCTAATTAACCACGGTAGTTGCATAACACCAGCTTACATAAATGAGACCTCAGCTTGAGTCACGTTAAACGAAACAGTACCTTTATTTGTGAGCTGCAGCAGCAACATAACTACTCTAAGTACCTCTGTGGGTACCTGCAAGGAGGCAAGAACAAGGGAGAAAAGGAATTTGAGGAAAAGCATTTGAAACAGATTGACCAGCACTGTAAAGCAGTAATCAGACGATATCAAAGGCTTCATTAAGCTGTATTCATGCTGTCCATCTGCATGGTATTAGGTAGGCATGCATAAATGCTGCAGCAGCGTGAGCAGTTGCTTTGTCTAGCCTCGTGAAACATTTTGGTTGCTTGTTCTTTCTAGACACAATGTGTCGGGAATTTTCACAGGTGTGTTTTCTGTAAATCGTTTCTACTCTGTGTACTTTGTAGGTGTTCTCCAGTGCAACAGCACCCTCTTGTGCATGTAGGATTGTTTAAATTGAGAGCTCAGAGAGAGCATTGCATTGGCTTAACACACCTGCCAGCTGTTGTGAGGGCTCTTTTTGGGCATGAAGCTGAGCCTATTTTACCTGGGCTGAGTGTGCTCGTTGGGTATGAGCCAAGCTATGGCAGCACACCCAGTTGGTATAACTCAAGTGGGTGTTGAGCTTTAAGAATTAAATTTCTCTAAGTTCAGGAAGACTGGAATGTCACTGAGTTATAAAAACATCTTACATAAAATCTTGGATGGGCTGAATAATTATGTGAACACACTTTTATCCATAGGACGCCTCAAATAAAAAATCTTGTGTGAGATTCTTCTGCTGAGGAGGGCCAGCTGGAAATCTGGAAACTAAAAAGTGTGCGTTTTGTTTTGATAGAGGAAAGCTGTTATAGGTAGAACTTGCTGCACAATATTTGAGTTGATAACATATTTGCTACTTGGCTTAGGGATGTATAATTGAACAGCCAGAAAGATGCTGAATGCAAATACACAGTTGATCTTAACATTCTCCTACCCTTCCTGACCCTGTTTTATGTTCCTTGATGAAGGGTAATGCTGGCAGCAGTTCTGATTCAGAGCTCTGTCAGTGCTGTGGTTTTGCTTTGTGGTACTAGTCAGTGCTTTTAGAAGCAGTGATCACATAATTTTGAGTCGTTATCTTCACTTTGTTACATGTGGATAACTTTTTAGAGGTGTTCCTCAATTAGCTTAAATTGTAAGGAGAGGTGAAATAAATGCATTGCAAAATAAAAGAAAAGTTTAAATATAACTGTTATACATTTAGAGTTGAAATTTCTCTTAATTCTTGATCTGAATATTTTAAGGAATAAAATCAAAAGTTGACGAGCTAAAAGCAGCCTATGATCGCGAAGAGTCTCCTAACCTGGAAGAATACGAGCCCTACACAGTGGCCAGCCTGCTGAAACAGTACTTGCGAGAGCTGCCTGAAAATCTGCTTACCAAAGAGCTCACGTCCCGCTTTGAAGATGCTTGTGGAAAGAGCACAGAGGCTGAGAAAGTTCAAGAGTGCCAGAGGCTGCTGAAAGAGTTGCCAGAGTGTAACCACCTCCTAATTTCTTGGCTGATTGTCCATATGGACCATGTTATTGCAGAGGAACTGGAAACAAAAATGAACATCCAGAATATTTCTATAGTGCTCAGCCCTACTGTCCAGGTACGTGCACCACACAGCAGGTGTTAGAGCACAACTTCAGCCCGAGAAAGACTTCTTCGTAGGAATTGTCTTGCCAGTGGGAGTGGGGTATTGTCTGATACAGTTAAGCTAAGTTACAGCTTCTGGTTATGCCTCGGGAATCCAAAATGCAGGGAAAGGGGCAACAAAAGGCTTTCCACATGTGAGCTTGCATACTGTGGGTCTGATATTTGGGTTACTATGAGAGTATTACAAAGACTGCTGTCTGTGTTTTAATTCTGTCATGAACAGCAGTCATTTAATGTTGAAATTGTCCAGTAATTCGTGCAGATACACAGTTTTTGTGGGCTTCTGATTCGGTGATAATTTAGTGAAGACTGAATTGTTGCTTAATTTTAATATCAAGCCAATGAACCCTGTCCTGCACGTAGATCTTCCTGGTGCAATGATGACTTGGGTAAAATGGCTTTGGTACCTGCAGTCAAATGACTGGGGAAAAACAACTGACTTAGTTTTCTTGTAAGATATTGTGGTTTCTCGATTGATTGATTCCTTAATAAACATCTCAGAAATATTTAATTTAAATTCATCCTGTGCATGATGAAAACATGGCATTATTGGGTGTGGGCCTTCCAGAACAAACCCCACACTTCAGAAAAGCTTGACTTTATAATTAGGAGTCCAGGTGGAGGCCCAGTAGCAAAAGGGCTAGGTGTTATTCTTGGCTGTTTTGCTGTGCCAGACACCTTTCTAGCTGAGAAAAGAGGTAACAATTAAAACAGTGCAGGCCCAATCATGTTTTGTCGGTAACTACATCTTAGCAATTAAAGTGCAGGTAGTGACAGAACTCTTAAGATTTGTTTCAGGATAATTGTTTTAATTTTAATGGAAGATACAGTATCAAAATACATACTTGCTTCTGTCTCATATTAAAACAGGGAATACATTGGAAGATCCTTTCAAACTACTTTTTATCTACTATATTAAATCATCTGAGAGAGAAGCTGTAGAAAATACTACAAGTTGGGGTAGGAGAGAGAAGCTGTAGACAGCCACGAGCCATAACATGGCGTGGTTGGTGTAACCTTTTACTAACTACCTTTACCTGAGTACAAAGAAAGTTTTAATACACTTCTGTATCTACCAGAGATGGAAATAATTATGGTAGGCTAAGACATGTGAAGATTCTGAGTTCAGCATGAAAATGCCTCAGATGCACAGGTAAGAGAGACAGTGAAGTGACTCCTTAATGCCAGTGCTGCGTTGTTCAAAGTGTCATTTTTAATCCAGATTTGAATCTCTTAGTTTCTCGTGAAACTGGCATGACTGTGGATCACAGAAAGGCATACTGAAGGCTGCTGTGTCTGGAGGAAGACACTGTGCTCCGCAGATAAAGATGATGTGAATAAATCATCTTAACCAATAACCTGTCTGGCCTTTCTTTGCAGATCAGCAATCGTGTCCTGTATGTGTTTTTTACACATGTTCAGGAGTTCTTTGGGAATGTGACCCTAAAGCAGGTGACAAAACCTCTTCGCTGGTCGAATATGGCAACAATGCCAGCACTTCCAGAAACACAGGAAAGCATCAAAGAAGAAATCAGGCGACAGGTTGGCAGTTACAGTAGTGTCTTTCTGTTTATCTTTGCCCTGGATTTTATACATTTGGTAGTAAACTCTGTTAAGTTTGTAACATCCTTTTTAATTTCTGTCATAGGAATTTAATTCCTATGAGTGGAGACCACTGGAAAGAAACTGATTTTCTTTCCTTTTTCACGCGTGTAAAGTTGTTATGGTCTTGTGATGATCATAGCTGTGTCATTCATGGAGAGCTTTGCTATGTAGTTCAATACTTTTATTGTGGGAGGAAGGTCAGGAGAGCACATTAAAGAGGGCGGTTTCTTTAGTATTGCATTTCAGCTGGCTCCTAGGTCACGTGCTGGGTCTACGTTAACACTTGTTCGTTGACGTGTCAAGGTTTGAAAACCAGAATTCCCAGTCTGTTGCCACAAAGCCAATAAAATTTTCCTTTTCAGTCTGACCTGCTATGATATATTGAAGACACTTAATGTTTTTGGCAATATTTCTAGGAGTTCCTACTGAACTGTTTACACAGAGACTTGCAGGCAGGCATAAAAGACTTATCCAAAGAAGAGAGACTCTGGGAGGTGCAAAGAATCTTAACAGCTCTTAAGAGGAAACTAAGAGAAGCTAAGAGACAGGTGGGTAACTTTTCTATTTATTGGCCAGACATCTAAATCATGGATCCCTAATCTGAGACAGTGCAGAGGCACACAGATCAAACCACATTTCAGTCTTTTTACTGCAGATTTTCTCATCTTAACTTTACATTCCTGATGAGCAATTGTGTTCTCTGCTTAGCTGGCTCTCTCTAGGGTCAGAGAGATGTGTGTGATTAAAAACTTAGTGTTTGACAGAGCATGTATTCATGATATGCTTAAAACATCATATCCTGGAGTACCAAGAGGAATTACTGGAAGAGTCAGGGTTAAAAAACTTGAGAAGCATTTTTTTAAACTGTTCTATGTCCCAGAGAAGGGACAGACCTTGCTAAAAGCTTTCGAGACAACTGAGATGGTGGTTCTAAGTTTGGGAAATAATACATTCAGAAAAATCTTTCTTAGAGTGACTAGAGTGACTGGGGAAGGTGTCCTTTTAAATGTTGTTCTCTCTCTCTGGCAGGAGTGTGAAACAAAGATTGCACAAGAAATTGCTAGCCTTTCAAAGGAGGATGTCTCCAAAGAAGAAATGAATGAGAATGAAGAAGTTATAAATATTCTGCTTGCACAGGTAGCTGGCAGGCACTCACCTGTTTGCCTTTTGGTATTTTATATTTCAGATATATTGAACACTCCTCTGTCCCTTCTAATGCAGTGGGACACTGAAGGCTTAACTAGATCTCTCTGTGCATTAAAACACAAGGCTTTGTTTTAAAGGTAAATAAAGCAGGGAAGGAAAGCTGATGGCAGGAGTGAACCCAGAGCTGAGCAGACTCTTGTTAACAGCAGGAAGGAAACACTGTGCAACAAACAAACAAACAAACAAAAAGTAGCCAAACTTTTTAATGTACTTAGAAAGCACTTCCAAATATAGCCAGCTTTAATACTGTTAAACTGCTTTCCTGCTGATCAAAGGAAGTAAGGCAGCTATTTTGGCTTTTTTGCCTTCTGTTGCTTCCCCCAGTAGCTTTGATCTTCTCCCCACTGCCAAACGTGCCAGGATTTGGTGTGTCATCAGCGCAACTGTTCAGTACAGCAGTCATCTTGGGGATTCAGACAGACATTGTTGGGTATGAACTTACATTTGCTTTGAGATCTTGATGGATCAGAGTTCAAAGCAGACGTGCTAACCACTGCTACTGGAAGTGTTTCAGAGAACAGCATCATTTCATACTTACTGTATGATCCTGTAGGAAATAAAGTCAAGACTTTAAGTGAACTAACTGGTCATTGCAGGAGAACGAGATTTTAACAGAACAGGAAGAACTGCTGGCCATGGAGCAGTTTCTGCGGAGACAGATTGCCTCAGAGAAGGAAGAGATAGATCGTCTCCGAGCAGAAATAGCTGAAATACAAAGGTAAGAGGAACAGTTCACATCAGAGCCCTGGCAGGCGAGCACACTTAGTTACAACTACACATACACTTTGCTGAAATAATACTCTAGGCTACACTTAAAAGCTCATCTAGTGAATATCACAGTTGAAAGCCACTTATTTTTATTCAAGTCTCAAAAATTTGGATCTTTCAGGATATTTTCTGTTGCTTTAACTGGAATTATGATCTAAGGGAAACTAGGCCCTGTGCTGTAAAAAAATCCCCCTTGGAAATCACTGCTTTATTAAATTAAGTGTTGAAAGGAAAGTCTGATTTTTTTCTTTTTTTTAAACCATTGGCAGATGATTCAGTGGGGGCAGGGTAACTCTCTTATGCTGCCACAGTTTTGGCAGACTTGAGGAAGTGCTTAAATCAGGATTTGTCATTGGTCTTTCAGTCGCCAGCAGCATGGCCGAAGTGAAACCGAGGAATATTCTTCTGAGAGTGAAAGTGAGAGTGAAGATGAGGAGGAACTGCAGGTCATCCTGGAGGATTTGCAGAGACAGAATGAAGAACTGGAGGTAAGATTTGGTTCTTAGCGTTCACCAGTTCTCTTCCCTTAGCGGTTACTTGCTGGAGCCTGTGCAGAGATGTTTGCACGCGTGCAAACTGGTTGTTTTGCATCAGTTCTGCCCAGGCTGGGACCCACACGCCCACGTTGTTAAGTCACTGTTGTGTGCAAGTCCCCGCTGCTGTCTGGGCTGGCAGCAACGCTTCACTGCAGTGCTGAGCACCCCCCAAGCTACAGCAGTTCTGTGTCAGAGGGAGCCCTGACGTTTGGTTTTCCTCCCTTAAAAGATAAAGAACAATCACCTGAACCAAGCGATTCACGAGGAGCGAGAGGCCATCATAGAGCTGCGGGTGCAGCTCCGGCTGCTGCAGCGAGCCAAGTCAGAGCAGCAGGTGCAGGAGGAAGAGGAGCCAGAAAAACGCGGGGGCGTTTCTCAGCAGCAAAGAGACAGTGTCCTGGAGACAAAAGCAGCCAAAGAGCAGCCAAAAGCAAGCAAGGAGCAGCAAGTCAAGCCATCGCCAAGTAAAGACAGGAAAGAAACTCCGATTTGATCGGGCTCCTTGGCTATGCATAAAATCAACTGAACTGTGCAAATTACTGTAATTTGAGTCTAACTGCACAAATTATTGCTGGCTGTGTACATTCTGTAAAGAAACTTTTCTTTTAAGCCCTGGAGACTTTTGTCTCTAATACTTGTGGCTTCTACTCATCAGACTCAGGTGAGTTTGGAGAGGCCAGAAGAGTTTTTCAGTTAGTATCAGATTATTTCAAGACTGGTTTCCTTCAGGTGATTTAAAATAATTCAGTAACAGTTTTATTTCAAACCAAAATCATTATTGACATTCACTGGAGCAGAATTGGAAAATATCATTTTCAGTAAACAAACAAAAACCCACACACACTTACTAATTATTTGCCTTGTGGATCTGTTCATCCTCATTCACCATTATTTCTGCTTATTAACCGAGTCACTTCTTGCTTGTGCCTTTGATACCTTTCTGATGCAGATTATATACAAGGGAGCTTTAAATTTACTCTGGGTTGGCTGAAACGGTGGGAGACTCTGGGGTATCGTGTTTACCTGACATGCCCTTAAGCTTCATTTTTGTTCTGAGGTGTACTAAGTGTAAAAACTTGAGAGATGTTATTTATGTCCCCATATGATGGAAATATTCATCAAGAGCCGTTCATGTCTTTTAGCGGTGTAGGTAACACACTGACTCATTTATTAACCACCCTCATCACACCTGTTCAAGACAGGCCCTGTTCACACTGCTGCCACGTAGCCAAGAGCTTTGTCTTCATCCATCCTACACGTTTCCATCCCTCGGAGAGGGCCGCTGCTTGTAGGCAGGGATGGGAATGGGTTATCTCGCTTGGGATGTGTCTGCCTGACAAGCAATACAGCACTTCCCTGCACAAGTGCCTCTCACTTGTGCTTTCCAAGTAAGCCCGAAGAATGACGCCAAGGGGAGGCACCGGGGGTTCAGCAATAGCCTCCCTTTTGTTGTTGTTTAACAAACCAACCACCCCCACCTGGGACTTGCTTTTGGTTTGGCTGTTTTTACTGCTTCTACCCTTCGAAATCCTCCACCCACGTTGGCATTTAAGGGCCATTTAATGTTTTGGATACACACATGAGACTCATCAATCAAACCATATATAGACAGAAATTCCACAGAGTGCATATAGGCTATCTTATTTTTTAATCTGGATATTTATTTTCAGCACCTGTTGGATGTGGTTGTATTCTTTATCTATTGCACTGTTGTGAATCATTGGCCATGATTTGATTTTGTACAAATAATGCTTTGATATGTTATAGAAAACAGCATAGTATTTTTTTAAAATTTGGGAAAAAAGTTTATAAACACAGAAAATGTGATCAGATGACAAATGTAAACTAAAGCATTCTCCCTTGCCTTCGTTACATACATTTTATATTTGCTGGCAATATTTAAACTTTTTGTTTGTTTAATTCACACTAATTCCTATTGAATTGTCATGGATTTTTCTAATGTTCTTCAGACAAATCTCTTAATATCGGTTAACTTTTATTTTGTTAGGATTGTATTTATCAAGCAAATAAATTCAACAGCCATTTGAAAGTAGTTTCTCATTTATCGACTTCATAATGCAAATCACAGTGATCCTTCTTGGGTGGCTACCTGCAGTTGAGAAGTTTCTATGAAAAATTAATTTGGGCTTTGTTAATAACTCTTCTCTGAAAGAGAAGGCAACTGAATGTCATAGAAAGTTCTGTAACTCAGGTGAAGATCAAGTTAAATTTGATCAAATTAAAGATTTTAAGCCTTTGCTTCTCAGTTACCACTAGAATTTTCAGTTATGAAGGCAAAACCATCCTGTTTACTCACATCATTCTTTCCACCACACGGACACTGCTCTCAAAGCACGCTGCCACAGAGGTCTGAAATAGAGGTGGAAGTGCTGCTCCTGCAGCAGCACAGCAAATGTAACCAGAGACTTGGTTTCAAACCCCCTGAAAGATGTTTCTTTGATGTCATCTGTCACTTTCTGTGCCACAGCCCTGCCAGGAGGGGCTGGGGCAGGGCACTGCTCTTCCTGCTGCCCATTACCCCGTGCTTCCCGTGAAATAGCCCGAGAGCAGCAGTGATTTGAGAGGCTGCTGTGGCAGTTGTGAATAATTGGCCAAAAAAGCCAAAGCTAATTTTGAATAAAGTGGAAAGTAATTACAGTACAATAATCTGCGTGTGCTGTTTGGATCACATTATGAGCTGCCTTATCAATCCCCAGGGCCTTGGAACAAAATCTGTGAGCAGCTGTTGCTCAGGTGATCGCGTCCCACCCAGGGCACCCACACTGCCTGCACAGCAGCCTGGCCACCTGCACCAAGGACGTACGTGTCCTGAACAACCAGTTTATCTAAATTAAATTATCTTTTAAACTGACTTAAAATAATTCTCTTTCCTTCGAGCACGTACAACCGTAGAGCTTTTATGTGCTGAGTGCAGCAACAGAACCTCTGTCAGACCCTTTGGACAAAATGCCGGCTTGACTTAGTTAACTGAAAAAAGGGAACAACAGGCCCACAGTGTTAATTCCACTGTTCTGGACTTAACAAAACATTTGTGACAGTCTGATGTGGCCAACACCTTCCTTCTTGAAGATCTGAGTGTTTCCACAGAGAAGGCAGGGGGTGATGGGACAAGGGACAACTACACACCTTGTTTTTCTAGCACATGCCTGAAACAGATTTGGTCAGATCAGTCAGAAGTTAAAAGGAGCAAGAAGCCCTGTATGAACAAGTCACCAGGACTGCTGTGCCAACAGAACCAGGGCACAAACCTGGGGTTTGCCAGCAGCACGGTACTTGCATCTAACTGAGAACAGGACAGCCTTTGTACTCATAGAAGTACTGCAATTGCACAGTGACCCAACCTCAGACATCTGGCACACCAAGCAGGATTTTTCCTTCCCAGTAAGTCTTTTTGCTGTGAAAATCAGGAGTCTGAACTGGTATTGTCTGAACAGTTTCAAAGGGTGGAGGTTATTTTATTTATTGAAAGATAGGAAAAGAATAAACAATGAGCAATACTCCTCTCAGATCACTTCCCTACCACAAGTCTGAAAATGTAAGCTTATGTCCAAGGCCTTGCAGGATTCCAGCCGGCCTTACAGGTTTCCTGGGGCTCTGCCATGTACACACCAGGTTTCCATTGCTGGTTCAGCTTCACTCTCACCAAAGCAAAAGCCATCTGTGCTGGTGTGCTTGTGGAAGGTTTCCTCTCCAGTGCAGCGAGGTACTCTGAAGGCACTGTCTTGTAACACAGTCCTACAGGGAACCGTATGAGGGGCTCCAGAAATTCATTGTCCTTTATGATGAAGATAAAGGGCCGCTGTACAGGAGGCTTCCCCTTCCATTCACTAATTCCCATACTAGCACTGGAGGGATTAACTTTTTATCTCCGTGTCCCATCAGATTAATGAGCTAAGTTTAATTTTTAAAATCTGTGTACTGAAGCCAAGAATTTTACACCTGACCATGTAAAGCTACTCCCTTTCAATTAAAAAAAAAAAAAAAAAAAAACCAAAAAAAACCCCAAAAAACCCAAAAAACCCAAAACAAAACAAAACAAAAACAAAGCATCAACCCAAGTCTCTGCCAGAAAGGTCTGATCAAGCTTAATCTGGCAAGGTTTTCATTTCTCAGCAGGCACCTCTGACTCATAACACTTCATCTGCAGAGGGAAAAATGCCTTGTCCAGACCACATATGGCTTATAGCCAACAGCACAAGTTCTCCACAGTGTTCTTTAAAACACACTCCAACAGCAGAAGGAGCAGCTCCATGTCCCGTACCAGGGCGTGGCTCTCAGTCCTTCCTATCCCAGGGCGAGGAGGCACAGCCTCGGGCCAAGCCCCAGCTGCTCCTCCACCCTCTCACAGATGTGGATATCCAAAGTGACACCTACCAGGACAAGCCCCTCTCTGGCTCAGCGCTGGCACTTTCACTGCTTACCCTCTTGGACACAATGGACTACTACCAAGTTTCATCTGGAGTTTCTTGTGCCACTGTCTTGGCAACACCAGTGAGAAGGTCTGCCAAAGGATAATGTTGCAAGAAACATATGATTTGAACCGGACAACCCCACTCCTAAACACTGGAAGAATTCCCCATCTGAGCTGCAAGACACAGGAGTTCTCAGTACAAGCTTACAGCTCAGGGCAGTGGGAGCAGCCCCAGCCATACCCTCTGACTATGTTCCAAGGGCTCTCAGCCCTTGTACAACTCCAGCTACTCATATCCAGGGAGGCCCCTGCAGGGGACAGAGGAGGGCAGACATAGGAGAATGGCCAAGACTAAAGGATGTTGCATCCTAAAACTTCTAACGCTATTCCTGAAGTCCAAGACCCCCCTAGACACTCCAAGGTGCTCCTCCACCAGTTCCCATCAGGGCTGCTCCATCCACCCAGGAGGGATGCACCGAGACCACTGGGGAGAGACCAACTCACTGTGAAACCAGGGCTCCTCAGCACGGGCCTTCCCCTTCCCAAATCCTCTGCTGAACTCCCCAGTCCAAGAGAGGAACCACAGCACTGCCTAAAGCTCCCCTGTGGAGTGGGAAGGGAGCCATCAGGATGGCTGCAGCCTTGTTCAGCCACAGCTCAGCAGATGACCAGGAAAGTTGGTGGTCTAAGCATTTTGATTTGAGAGATGGGAATATTGCATCCCAGATTTCTGCACCAAGGAACACCATTTGTCAACACACAAGAGAGATGCCTGGGAGTCCCGATGAGCTCCTGTTGCTGCAGCCTCCCCCTTGCCCAGCACCTCACCCCGGTACCGTGAGCCAACTGCCTGGTTTTATCACAGTGCGGGGCCTCGAGGAAGATGGGGGTAAGGACATCTCTGCTGACAGTGCTGCTTACAGGAAACAATGTTGTCAGGCACAAAAGTCCAGAAGGTGACTGAAAAAAAATTAAACCAAAGCAAAACACAAAACCCCTCAGTCAAGGGACCAGAAGAAACTGAAATTAATGACCAGTACGAGAAATGGCCCCGCCCCCATTTGATCCTTGGTTGTCACCTTACTAAAACCAAGTTTATTTGGGTTCTTTCTTACGCCAGAAACGTGGACTGACTAAAAAATAACTGACACTTCTTTTGATGTTCAAACAAAGGACCTCTCCTCTTTTCAGCCCAGTTAAAAAACACGCAGAGAAGTGTGCTCAGTACCTTCCATTATCACAGTCACGATCCCAGAACAGCAGTTAATCCCTTTAAAACATTTCCCACACAAAACCACTACTACATCTCTGCGGAAATCGGGTCATGGAATTTCAAGCACACCATGATCAGAGAGCTGCAAGATGTTTAAACATCTGGTTATTTATCTCTGCTAAGTCACAGTGCATTTTAATCATCTACATGTAGTCCAACCTCAGCAGCAACTGAACCTTAAAATAATCCCATTAACTTGGGCTCTTTATTTATTTTTCTGATCTAAATAAAAAGTGAAATAAAGGTTAATTAAAGCTAAAAGGCAGAGTCTGAAAGCACTTGGGGGTGGAGGGATGATTGGGAATGTTTTAAATGAGCTTTCCTGTCATATTTTCATATTTTGAGGTAGTCTAAGAGTATGTCCTAGCTCTGCATATAACAATTAATCACTTTAAATACACTTACCAGCACAGACAGGGAGACAAGCCTTTCCCATCAGCATCAAACAGAACTGACAGGAGAAAGTGGAACACAGAACAAGCTTTCACCCATCTGCCTGTATCAGACTCCCCTTCCCATCCTACCGAGACAGAGGTCCCTAGGCTCAAACCAGGTCAGGAAACACGAGCACTGCACACCAGATCCCCCATCAAAGGGCAAGGGACCAACAGGAGACCTCGCCAACAGGAAGGAACCCAATCAAGAGTAAGAGTGTGCCTGAGCCATGGGACAGACTTTGCCATCCTGCCCATCCACTACCAATTCCAGTCAGCCATCTCTGCTGCCTGACCTCTGACAGTGCAGGGAAAAGGGGATGAGCACTAACGAGCCTAACAAGTAACCCTGCTGTTCCACAGTCTTAATGAACGTAGGATCTTGTCCACAGGGCCAGGAATTTGTGCAACAGCTATCTGGGACATTCAGAACAGCAAAAAAAAAAATTGGTTTCCAAGCCTCAGTTGTGTCTTGGTTACAAACAACCCTACAAATCTCTAGAGGGTTCCAGACATTTGCTAATTCATTGGCATGAAATCTGCATGAAAATGTGGCAAGGAAATGGCCCTACAAAATCCTGATGGGTCTCTGGGGAGGAACAACCAAAAAGAGAGAATCTGCTGTGAAAAACAGCACGGAGAAAGGCAGAGAGTGCTGTAACCGGGACATGGGAAAAAAAGGGATTCTCTGTGAAGAATTCTCATGAAGAAGCTCTAAGATGAGCCAAGAGATTAAACGGAAATCTGTGAAAATCACTTGTGAAGAAGCAACCTGGTATTCTGCCAAGAAGGTGGGGGTAGAGGTAGGATATGGCTTTTGGGTAACCATGGACCAACAGATGCTAATTCAGGAGCTACCTTATTTGCTGCTCAGGAAACCCTGACCAAAAGAGAAATGAATCGAGATACAGAGCTCCAGTCTTTCTTTAGAGAAGGCACACACAATGGAATTCAGCGGGATCTCTGGCAGCATCTCCAGACACTGCCCCACAGTTCCTTTTTCCCTGCTCAGAACAGAGATGCACATTCCTCCAAAACCCATATCCTTAGGGATGAGTTGAAGCTTGAATTACTGGCACCACTAACACTGCCAGCATGAGAAAATTCCCTATCATAGTTAAGCACTAGAGTCCACATCCCTCAGGCTGTAGATCAAATGCTCTTGGGAAATGCTAAGAATAAAGCAAGTCTTCCCTTCCCTTCTGCTTCTTGGGAATCACCAAATGAAGCAGAAAAAAGGTGGACAGATCCATGGCGTGCTGGATGAAACAAAAAGGAGAAAGACAGCTATTTCTCTTCTTCCCTGAAGATGATCCTTAGCTGTTATATGTCAGCGGAATTCAGGCACTCCGCAACTTAAAACACTCAGTCTTCCTTAGGAAGACTCAAACTTTCCCTCCAACTCACAGGCCTGCACCAGCATTGCATAAATAAAGCATCCAGAAGATCTGTCATTTTTCACCATAGAGGTGTTTTACCTTTAAATGACTAGGAAATACCTGAAAGGATCAGGTACAATCCTTAATTTTACTGGACTGGTGGAACAGTACGTAAGTACAGTGATGGAAATAGGTTGGGCCATGATAATTCTGGACTCCAAAAACTAGAATTTAAGTCCCAATACTCCTCCAGTGAATCCTGTGCTCCATTCCCAGCTAGAGGATGACCTGAAGTATCCTCTGGTCTGAACAAAGAGCTGGTCCCTTTCACCTCAGGAATTGCACACATGATCCAACTACAATTCAATTGTCATTACACTGAGGCAAAAAAAAACAGATGAAGGGATTTATTTACTCTGAACAAAACACAGAAATCAACTGGACTTCGGTGCATATTTCTAAAATGGGAATCATCTGGCCTGGGAGAGAATGAGTTACTTTTAGGTGTTCTCCTTATGGCAGCAGGGAGAGCTCAGAAATCCTCTTGCCTGAAGAGCTCACTGCTTCCTGACAGCCTGTTACCACCCACAGTTGCTGTCACACTGCCTAGTCCTCGAGGGATTAAGCCAATTTTGAAAAGAAAAAGGGATATGCAAAGGAAAAATTCTAAACAAACAAACCAGATTAAAACCACTCACACACAAAAAGCCCAAAATAAATAAAAAATCAACACAAAAATCCCCAAGCCTGAAAAAAAAATAAAAAAATGAAAATCAAACAAACCCTCCAAAAATCCAAACCTACCACACTTCAAGGCAGAGATGACTCTGTATCTTAACCACCTCCATGGCTGTGCTGGGAGTACAAATGCAACCTCTGGGGAGTAAATAGCAACTTCCTGTTTACAAGAAAAGAAACCGCAAAAGAATCTACTTTCCCAAGAAAACAGGAAGGATAAAAAAAATAAAAAAAAGAGACACCTGCCTGAGGCTCAACCGCCAGGGCATCAGGTACCTGACTGATAAATAAGTGTTCTGCTACAATACATCAAAGACAAGTTGCCATAGCCATTTCTACCTCCTCAGGGAAAAAAAAAAAACAGCTTCACACACACTTTGGGTTCCATAGGCTGGAAGAAAGGTGTTTTAAGCAAGTGTCCCCTGAAAGACACAGGAGATACTGTATTAGTAATTTTAAATGAGAGGAAACAAAGTCAGCAGACTGAAGGCAGGTTAAAGGCAGTATGACCTCACAGTTTCCTGTAAACCTGGACTGCGGTGGATATTCAGACTTGCTTCCAGCCAAGATGCCATTTCACGGCTGCAGTAACAGGTTGCCGAGCACAACAGGGATGCCTGGAAGAAACTACCAAAACCTCAGCTACACAGTCAAAGTACATCTATGCTGTAGTATATTCCATCTCAAAATGCAAAATTCTTCACAATCATTAAGCAAACTTCTTGCCCCTGAAATAGCCATTGAAGTGTAGAGAACTGAAAGAAAAAGGCCACTTAAATTTCAAACTTATTCTTTTAATGTCTTAAAAAGGTGACATGATTTTTTTCAATCTTATTAATAAATTTTATTTGGACAAGTAGAGAACAACTTGTATCACAACAGCTTTTAAACAACATGATTAAAGACTGCAGCACTCCAAGGAGGCTCACAGATATGTACAGTATATGAAGAAAAAAGTTGCACCTTCAGAGCCGATCATGATCAAGTTAAAAATACCTGACTTAAAGTACATGTGCTAATAAATTTCCTTTAGGTCATGACCAGCATGAAAATAATTAGGACACAGGTACTCAGCAAAGTTTTCTGCTAATGGGTACAGCAATATGCTGCATTTAAGGATTAAAATCAGATTCTAGTTTAGTGTTAGCACTGAGCCCTTAAGAGAAATCCAAATTTCTACTTTTCCCCATTTACAAACATCAAAGCTATTCCCACTTAAGGGTGTGCCCAGTTGCACACAAATCAAGTCCTTGAATGATAAAAACTTTTAGCGCTAATACTGGAGGTCTCACATCCCGGTACAAATTTGCCTCTCTGGCCATTCCGTCTATCAGTTGCTACAGAAAATACTTGCTAAGTTAACTCCTCAGGAGAAACAATGCAGGTCTCTGGAAATCACATCCTTTCTACAATGAAAATGATCTGCCAATTCAAGTTTCATGTGTTCAGGAAGACAGAAGATTTAAGGCTTCGGTGGCAAAAATAATCCTCTGAGCAGTGTTTTTCTAAGGTCAAGCTGACATAGGTGTGTTTACTTTTTCTTGACTTAAAATCCCTGGTTTAGATAATATCCACCTGTTAAATCTGGCAAGAAATCCCTCCTTCCAAAGAGGTTGTTCTAAACCAACCATTTTAGAAGCATTTGAGGATAGTTTGTTTAATCTTTTTTTTTTTTTAATTATAGCAACATTTAGAACTCATTAGTAAGTTGAAGAAGCGGTGCTCATGGCATCATCCGCGATTTTGGTACTGGCAGGGTGGATGCTCGCAAAATACTTGACGTCACTGTCCTCGTCCATTTGAAGCGCCATAATTGTCTGTTCCACAGCTTCTTGATGAGAGTTGGCAGAATTGAGAAAATATTCTGTAAGAGGAAATGCACAAGACTTACGGGAGGAGAAGGCAGCAGACAGTTCAATGCAAACCTCAGCGTACTGCCATGAGATACAAAATGTCAGAGGACAGTGCACGCTTACAGTCAAACTGGAATATCTGGGTGGGCTCGAAATACACGTCTGAATATACCTATGAATTCATCTTTTGAAAAATTTCATTCCTTGTTACAGAACACAGTTTCTCTACTGGTGCTGATCGAGCACAGGATTTCTAGGGCCCTTCAGTACAAAAGTGTGACAGACTCCCTGGCCAAAGAGGAAGAAAAAACCTGCAAATGACTCAGGAGGAGTGTGCTGGTATTTAGGGCAGAGAGAAAATGCCACCAACTCGTGGCCATGCCACTCCATTTCACTGCCAGCCTTGTCAAGTGATTATCAAATGATAAAACTGAGATAACGTGGAATAAGAGTGAAAGAAGTTCCAACATCTGACAGTTTTCATGAGCTACAGAACACAAGGTGCACAAAAGTAGCCTAAATACAAAAAGCTCACAGGAAGAGCAGTTTAGGTCTGAGGTTTTAAAAACTCCTGAACTTATTTTTTAAATCTGCCTTTCAAAATCTATCCAACATCCTAATCATACACAGAACATCTCTGAGGCAGGGACTACACAAAAATACCAATACCACAGGACAGCAGGAAGAACAGTGAGATCCTTGGCACAGTTAACAAAGGATAAATCACTGCACATCAGCTGATCCATCTTAACTGTCTCCTTATGCTTATTCAGAGTCTCCAGCGTGCTCAAGACAGCTCACAACAACAAACAGCTCAGTGTGTGGGCATCCTCTGCATTGTCCAGTATTTTGAGCATTCTGCATTTCTCTACAGCAGCCCTTGAGCCAGTGTATGATTTTGGGAACGAAAGTAATCAGAATTGGATGAAGTGTTCCAAGTGTGGACACTCTGCAGTTTTACAAAATAGCATAATATTTCTAATGCTGTTTTCTTTCATAATGCTTTGGACTCTGAGCACTGCTGACTCCTCTGGCACCTGCTATGCACCAGAGATGCTTTCCTAAGCCTTTTCTTAAGTCTGCAATTGGAGAGTTGCATGCTTATGTCCCTGAAGAGAACCCAGAGAAGCTTTTTTCCCTACTGCTACCATAAAATATAAAAACCACCAAGCAGCCACCTCTTCTCCCCCCAGTAAAAAGCAGACGGTGAATCTGTATGGAAGGATTTTTCTGTCTTACTCTTTTTACACAGAACTTCAACAGATTTTTTATTTTTTTTTTTAACCAAATAAAGGGCACTGCTCAACAACTTCACAGTTGCTAGTTGTTCATTTCTGGGTTTTGGTGACACCTCTACAAACTAGCTCCTCCAAGGAAAGTGACACCAAAAGGACAGGCTGGCATATGAGCAAGAACTCCCATTTCCTCAGCATTACACAACAGCAAGTCTGACAACACATCAAGAGTCATGGTTTTATCTCAGCCAAGGTAACATCCCACACCAACGAGACTGTAAAAGCAAAAGCAGCCCACATCTGATATTGTTTCTTTCCCAGTTGACCATAGCAAAGTGAAGGGACAAAAAACCCCCACACAGTCAACCCATTGGAACTCTCTCTGCCACTGACCTTTCTCTAAAAGGGTTTGCTTTAATGTTTTCGCGAGCAGGACTCGAACATTTGGAACCTTGTCAGATGCCAAGTGTAGTAAGTGTGGCAACAGATGCACAGCAAACTGATCCATGGGCAGGCAGTCATCCTCACTGATAGTCTGGCAAGAACACAAAGGCAATTTCATTAAATTTCAACACAGTGAGGATAAAATCCCAACACACAGTCAGAGCTAACAGATCCTATTAACTTCATAGCATGGATACAGTAGTTAGTATACACAAAGGTTTAAAATACAGTACAATACTTTCCAGCACAAATCTATACATAATGAAGCAAATTAGAGTTGAGGAAACTCTGGCTTAGTTACAAGCCCAATAAAGTCTGGAACTTCCTTTTTTTATGACTGCACCAGTTGAAAACAGGGAAGAAAAGTAGATCTTTTCAATCCTTCTCAAGATTTAGTCTTTGTTTTAACTAGGTACTGTATTAAAACAAGAATGGTTCATCTCAATAAACATCTGTTGTACGCAACTGCGTTTCTCTAAAGAAGCTCAAAGCTCACATTTCTCCAAATGTTTCTAAGAACTGTCCCACTTGGGCAGCAGCTATGTTGGCTCCCAGTCTGCACCTCTGCTACAGCCTCCAAATTTTACCATTTCTGTGGGACCCCAGCTAGTTTCAACTCTTCTGCTTATTTTTGGACTGAGAATACATTAGTTTTGACCAAGCTGCATGAGCTATAGCTAAGGAGGTACAGGCAGCTCCTGCTGATTGATTTCTAAAGGGTAACCCAAAAGAATGGTTGGCTACCGCAGAATATTATAAAAATCTCACTTCATGCTGAGCAACAAAGCTCAGGGAAGCTTCTTAACTCAGGGATTATTTTGCTATGTTTCTCTTCTATATTAAACATCAGCATTGATGACCTGGTGCTAATATGCTAAGCTAAAGATGCATTCAAGCTCATCTGTGTAGAAACACAGAAGAAAGCAGCCACGAAACTATTCCCTTGGAAACAAAGTTCTCAAATATTCATTAAAATACTGTCAGTATTCAGCTGGAAAATTCCCATTGCCATGGCCCTGTAATACTGGTCACCACCACCTCCCAAAACCAAACCAAAAAGACATTTCACCTGGCAAATAAAGACAAAAGTTTGCCGACCAGACCATTTGTGGCACCTACAGAACTTTTCAACGAGCTCATTCATGAGGTCTACCACGAAGGTTGATGTTGAAGCCATGTACAGTTTTTTTACCATCTCACTAACCTTGAAGAAATGAGAAAAAAAAACATTCAAAATTTTTTTCTGACCACCAATGCTCAGAAGTTTGAAATCCTAAATTTATTTAGATTGCTTTACCAGCTTGTAGGAAATCCAACGGACAGAAGACACTTTGTCTGCACAGAGGCTGAAAGCAATAGGTCGCAAGTAGTCATAGATGTCTCTGGCACTGTACAGGTCTAGAAGCAAGATCAGTTGCCTACAAGATGGAAGAAAAACCAAACAGAGCATATTATAATAAGAAAAAAGGTAGCTTAACTGAATATCATCATTTATATGATAATACTTATCAAATATGCAATGTGGCTGTAATAAAATTACTGGGAAGCAAAATCTTCTATTTTTCAGTGCCATCAGTTTGACTGTGGGTCACTTGCAAATCTTAAATCGCCACTTACTCACAATACTGGCAAAACACTGTGTGAGCTTGAAGAATGAAGAGCTAAGGCAGAGGCAAGAGACCAAGGCTGCATTTATCAGGGATCCTGATAACAGCTACAGTGCAGGTGCAGCACAGTGATCCAGCTGTGACACTGGGCATGCACATACATCTGAACACCTGGTAAAGACACCTCACACATAAAACACACGTACAGCTGTACAGCAACCCCTCTGACTTAGTCTGATAAGGATCCTGGGTCACTTAAGTACACTGATTTAACAAATCAATAAGCTTGCTCTACTTCAGAGTGCACTGGACAACTGAGAAATTCCCAGTCTTCTTCAACTCGTAAAGAGTTGATTAAGATTTCAGCAGGTTTCAGACACTAGTGCGTGTTATGGATGGCAGAGAGTACATCAAAAGAAGTGACATGACACGCTGCCGGCAGTTGAGAGAACGTCTCCGTACCAGCAGTAACAAGTAAGTGATTTGTAGCTGCTGAATCAAAACCACACTCATATGTAGTAAAGCCATTATGATCAGTTGTAAAACTAGGTTTCTCAAAATTTAATTCAACAGACACCATGGAATTAGTCATTACTGTATGTTCCTTTCATCTTTCCTCCTAGAGAAGCCCTGGTCACAGTCTCTCCCTGCAGGGTGAGTGCTGCAGCCTTGACCACCTTGGTGGCTGCCTGCTGAACTTGCTCCAGTTCATCAGCACCTTCCCTGTATTTTCACATACATCTCTTTCATGAGCAAAAGTCTGGCTCAGATGAAGTCCAAGGTCCACTACTCTGCTACTCACTTTTGTCAGTCCCCTGGAGATCCTGATCTCCTCCATTTCATAGTCAGGAATTCAGCCTACCCATCAAATACAGCAATTGGCAGTCTAATAGCTAGAACACTTCTAACAACTGCAAGAGCAACCAGATGTGGTCTTAACTTTTGGCAGCCTCCTTTTTATGAAAAGGTAATGCTTTCAACATACAGCGATGGGAAAAAAACATTCAAGCTCCAACTATTACAGTGATATACAACTACTGGGAATTTCTAAGCAAGGGGATGAGTAGGATAAGGGCTATCTACTAGTAAAAAATGAAATTAAGAATATTACAGTAAAACAGCTATTATATTATTTTCACAATTTTAAATACCCATAACAATAAAAACAAGCATTCAGAAAACAACATACTCAGCCAGCTCAGCACGGAAACGCCAGTTCCTGCTGTTATCAGTCACCAGGAATTCCTGAAGTTGATAAAGATACTCTCGTCTTTTGTCAACATGAAGAAGCTATAACAGTAAATATAAACATACATAAAGATCTATTGGCTACAATCAGCAGAGAGAACAAGAGCTCTGAAATACAGCTAATGAAACACTGACCTTTATTTTAAAACCCCAAATCTTTAGCAATGGTGTTGTCTTCCTGGGTTAACCCTTATCATGCTGAAGGATGTAAAACCATGTGGGGCACTACTGAAAGCAAAATCTAATCTAGCCTCTACTTTTACTCCATGAAATGAGAAGCATAAGCAGTAAAGATAGTTTTATAATTTTTGTCTTTCAGCTCCAAAAGTGAGGCAGTTACAGAAAAACTTCTACAGAAATCTGACAAGTTGTGTAGAGAGGTTACAGCCACCAAAAAAATCATCCACTGCCATCTATATATTGAATAAACATGCACAAATGAGGTTCTTCAGAGAAAAGAAGGCATCAGCAACACAGATCTCCTGTAAAATATATTCTAGTATTCAACAGACATCTGCAGAGATTCCCACAAAAAGTTACACCGGTGTTACGTGAAAAAGAAATTAATCACTTGTAACACAAAGAAATTAATCACTTGTAACTGCACTTGACCAGAGTTGAACACAGACATACCTTCAGAAAGTCATGCAAGTGCTTAAGCACACCTATCCTGACTTCATCCAGGTCTTTCAAAAAGCCATTGAAGACAGGAACTAAATCTCCAGCCGTAAGCTGGTCTCCAAGGATGACAGCGAGTTCATGTATAGAAAATGCCAGTGTCCGCCGAACCTTCCACTGCAACACAAATAAATTAAAGTTATTGATCTGAAGTGCTCTATTCTAACCTGAGGGTCAGTATCCAACCTGGACTCCCAGCAAGCTACAGTACTGACAAACATCTTCCAAGTGTCTCATGTGAATTGGAAATTTAAAAGGAAAAAAAAAAAAAGGAAAACGTAAGAGAGGACAAATGATCAGGTATCATCTCTTCCACCCGAATATCAAGGAACTAGGCAAATAGAAGTAATGAAAATATGTTAACTTTCTGGGTGCCAGGAAGGAAAATAGTATTCCTGACATCAGTAGTCTTGCACACATTACTTTTTGCTTTAAATTCTTTTCTATAAATTAGTTTTATGCTACTACTCTCTCCTTTGTTTTATTTATAGAGCAGAATAAAATATATATCCCACAATATTTCAGCTGGGATATTTTAGCTTCCATAATAGGTAAAGTTTCTTCCACACTGAGTGCTCAGCAGCTCAAGACCAGCAGAGCTTTTAGACACCCTAAATTGAGGGTGCACTATTTGAAATAGCTACTCAATTAAAATAAGTCTTTCTTTTGCCCTGGTTTGGTGATTCGATCTTAATTCAGATTAGACTGGCAATAAACTCCAGACTGTTTTGAACAAAAGGTAATTTGTTTTTACTTATGTTTTAAATTTATTAGCTGTTTGTTTTTAATGGCTGCAAAAGAGTTTGGAAAACATGAGTAATAGCCATGTATAAATTGCTCACTATGTATCACTGAGAACTGCTGCTCTGACATAGCAAGCAGCAAGTTCAAGAGAGGTGAAGTAGTCTGAGAATATTTAAAAAAATGCAAAGAGCATCTCCAAAAAAGGAAACAGGGGAGGACTGGGAAACAACTGTAAACCAACAGCAAAATGAACAAAGCCACCTCCTTACCACCTGACAACAAGGAAAATGGTCCTATTTTCAGCATTTGTTTTTAAAGCAGCAATGCTGCGTGGTGACAAGTGATGTTATTCCTCTATGACTAACTGGATGCAGCACCAAAGGCCTGGCGTGAGGCTGACTCACTGAGCTCCAGACATGCCTGCAGGCGCAATGTCTGCTCGCAGAGCAGCACAGCCCAAACTCTCATACCTATGAGACTCCCAGACACCACTATAAGATCTCAAGCAAGCAGAGGAAATCGGAGACCACTCCTCACTTTCCTACTGGAGATACACCTCCCACTCTAACCACCCCATTTCCTTACTACCTGAGCACTACACAAACATTACACCTTCATTCCTTGTATAAATAACAGCAGCAACGGAAAGCTCCGTGTAATAAGCAGGGCAATCCAACACCCAGTAAACACGAGAAATCACCACAGAGGTTCAGATTGTTCATTGTCACATCACAGAAGTTCAGGTCATTTGCTGTGAGAGCTGCTTGAGCTCACCTGCATGTCAGATGCCAGTGTCTCATAGGTGTCCTTCAGACAGTGCCAGTTCTGCCTGCCCAGTGTCAGTGCCACCCCTGGCAGGCTGTAGGCACAGTGCTTGGCAATCTCGGTATCGACTGTTTGTGCGCGAGACGGATCAGTCATTGATAAGTACTGATCCAGCAAGGCTTGAGGTACAACGTCCTGCAGGCAACAAAAGGGTAGAGCCTTTATACTATTTTCAATTAATCCTCATTAAGGCTTACTAAAATTCCGGGGCATGCTGTCAGAAAAAAAAAAAACAAACATTTTTTTCTACCACAACTATAGAATATTACTTAATTATAGTGTCTTAATAAGAGCACAAAGGTTTTTTATTTCCTGATTTCCACCAAAAGGTTCCAAAGAAACTATGACATGACTGGGGGCTATTTGAAAATATACAGATCAACAGAACAGATGAACAAGTGAATCACAGTTGTCTTAGGGAGACCAGGAAATCAAAAGGTTACATTCTACCTTTCTACAAACATTCAGGCTCATGGGTTGTGCAAATTGGTCATTTTAACCCATCCATAAAAATACATAGAACAGCAAATGATGATTTGCTCAAAAAAACCTTTCCTAATTCTCTCAAAATCTTGGGAAGGTGGAGAGAAGAAAACCAAATCAAAATGCCTTGAGGAGACAGGGAAGGGCAGGGAGCAGAGTACAGTGTGGTCAATATTGCTTTCAAATTCCCTGAATAGTCAACAGGAAGGAAAAGGCCTCTTCAGAAACAAATATCTCCGGCGAAGACCAATCCTTCTGTCCACTAAGAAATTAAAGCATCTGAACCAAAATTTTGTGAAAACCTCTTTGCATCGACTTCACCACTATCTTTGCACTGACTCTACCAAGGAGTACACAAGAACATCTCCCCGACACAGCTGCCCAAAAGCTCTGCTGACAAGAAACAAGAGGGACTGAGGTTCCCACTCAAGGAATCACACTGTTGCAGGGTGGCACACTTAATACTATGTAACAACAAACATTTGATTCCTTTTGGGAAAAAATACCAGAGAGAAGGTCTGAACTCAATGAAACACTTTAACAACTGTTCCACAAAAAGCTATCATGGAGTGGGGGTGATTCCACTCAAATAATGTAATTAAAAAATCCTATTTCCTCAATAACCTAATTTCCATTACAGCATCATTTCCACTGAAAACTAAACCAAAGGAAACCGGAGCCTGAAAATCTATGACAACTGTTATCTCATGTCAAAAAACTATTGTCATCTCTTATGCATAAATATAACAGAAACAACTGCTGAACTAAGCCATTATCTCTGGAAAGAAGGAATATTTTAAAACTACTTTGGAGGTTTGCCCATTTAATAGAAACCATATCACATCAGGAATGACTGAAAGAAAATGATAAAGAAGATCCTCATACACATAAAAAAGATTCCACTTATCCAATACAAGTAAGGAAACCAGAAGTCACTTTCATTTACCTGTACTTTAGATTTTCTTTCTTCTTCAGGGCTGAAACTACTGTTGGTGCTCAAATCTGAATCATTATGAATGTAGTGAAGTGTAGAATCCATACTCTGTGAAAAAAAAGAAAATAAAAGGTCACACAAAATACACTCTAGTATTAAACACAAAAGAAATACCAACATCAAGAAGTGCTGCCCTAACCTTGGAGTCTTTTTTTTTTGGTTAAAGGAAAATATGTTTTAATATCAAATACAATTTTGCTACAGCCCAAAATCAAAAAATAAATCTTTTTGCTTTCAATTTCAAACTGAGACTCTTCTTACTGTGCTCCATTTTGGTTCTTATGGAATGAAAAAAATCACAGGAGAGGATTAACTTTGAGACCGCATTAAGGAAAATGTAACCAACATATGGGTCGCATGGCCTGTCCCCTGAATGGAAAATGAGAAAACACCTGTAGCCAGTTTTGTTGGATTTGCTGCTTTGCATTTGTGCTGGAAAAATGTCAAAACAAAGCCACCCTCACAGTGAAGAGTAGAAACTGATGAAACTTATGCTGTTGCTCATTTCCTAGAGGTGACTATTCTACAATCTTCTCTATGGATAAGCTTCACCTCATAATACGGAGTCCTAGTTGGCCATAGCTGCTGACAACAGCCATCACCTCTCTCATCAGTTCTATTAAAATAATTTTTAGCAATCATTCAAGCATCCTGGATACATATCTGCACCTTGACGATACGGGCTGAGACCCTGTCTCAGAATTCTGCCGAGCAGCAGAGGTCTGATACGCTGTGATGAACTGTGCTGCTGAGGGGATGCAGCACTGTCACTTCCCATACAAGTGCAGCTCCCCAAATACAACGGACTTTGCATAATAAACCATGAATTTCAAGAAGTATACTTCAAGAAGTATTAGAAAAGTAGATCAGGCTGCTATGCGGTGGCACAGGACAAAGGCATTTTTGCTAGATTTGAGCCAAGGTATCTTATCTATTCACAGACGCTGCGGGGTGAGCTCCCAGGGTCAACACAAGCAACGAGAACATGCCTACTCTACCAGCTGTTCAGATTATTTTGACAACGAGAATTTTCCAGCAAACTATAGGATTCTTCAAAAAAGCCTTCAGGATACCATCTGTCTTCCTTGGTTTGACTTCAGACAGTTGCTTTTTCCTCTTCCATGAGCTGCTTTTATCTAAGAACTGGGCTGTAATTTTAGTTGCTGAGGTATAATTACAGGTGATAAAGACCCGGCAGAGCTGTGAGGCAACTGCATATTGCTGGCACAGCAGCCCATGTCCCCTGCCAGGCTGATCAAGCAGCGGCAAGGAAGTGCCAAAGAGCCAAGGAAAGAACAGATCTGCAAGCAACTCCCCGACTAAATGTGTCCAGCAGCATACAACTCCAACTATAAAACCTCCAGAGGCTCTGAAAACCACCTCTGCAGGATTTTTAGTTTGACAGTCAATTCCTTCACTTTTTTTTAGCCTTTTGTTTGGCTGAGTTTTTTTCCCCAGAAAGAGAGATCACTTTCAGTATTGCCAGAAATTCATCAGTTTTGACCCCTTCCAAAACAAGAAAGTACAAGGCAGCCAGCACACCCTATCCACAGTGCTTTTCGTGAGTTGTCCAGGAGCACAGGAACAGGGGCTAGTCATCCATTCTGATACAACAAAAATGAAAAGACTCCATCACTCACATTCTCTGCTACCCCAGTTCCAAAAGGCTAAGTTTAAGAAATATAAAATAAAAATCTTACTTTATGAATTGAACTAAGTTGAACAACTAAATATATGGAAGTACGTCAGTATATATATACACTGAATGTACTGAAGATGGGAACATTTTTACACAGCCACTTTTAAAATCAAATACGCATTTCAGAAAGGAAGAACTTTTGTACAGAACCACAGCATCAGTCAGTATTTAAGTTATGCAGTATCTTTATCCCTGAAGATGAAGTTCCATCTGTACTTCTTCCAGGCACACACTGAACTGAGCCTTTCAGAAAGCCAAGACATAAAAATTCAGCAGTGTTTATAGCCTGAAAGCTTCTTGTGTACCAAACTGGTGAACCACCACCTCTGAGATGCAAAATCTTTGCCACGGCCTTACAAATCTCTAAGGTGAGGTTTCCTTTAGCTTCTGTTCTTAGAGAGAGGTACTTGTGCCAGACAGGAGTGATCTGGTTTTAATTCACTCTCCTTCCTTTTCTACCTCTACCAAAAAAAACCACAAACCAAACAAAAAACAAAACAAAACAAAAACAAAAAAACACACACCACCACCGCCAACAACAACAACAAAATAAAAACAAACAAACAAAAAACTCCCACACCCATATCCACTGGGTGGATATGACCTGGGGAATTTCTTAAGGCTTGCATTTATTTACCAAACCTTATAAAGAATGTACAACCTAAAGAACATAAAAACAGTGGTTCTTCAGGAAAAATAAAACATCTACCTTCAACAAGTATGTTTCATGTCCCAAAATCTTACTGGTTCACTCTACTACACCATTTATTTCATCAGAATAGAGATCTCTCAGTAATATGTAGCAATAACTCCCTAAGGAGCCAATACAGCTGCTGAAGGACAAGTAAAGAGTGTTTTGCCTGGTGGTGCACAACTGAGCAGGCTGCATTCAAATAAAATACCTTAGCTTGTTTTTTTTTGTCAAGTGTCCAGTACCCAGCTGACACATTGCTACGCTGAGACTTACAAACAAAAAAACAAGCAAAGACACAACAACAAAATCAAACCACAAAAAAAATCACCATCAAGAAAAAAACCAATAAACAAAAAAAAAAAAAACCCCCAACAACCACCTGTGAAAATCAGAGCTCTCTTCACTGCTAGGGGCAACAGTCTACTTGCTCAACAGATCACAGCTTGATTCCCAGAATTCTAGGTCACCTCCGTAATATCCGTTCACTTGTAAAATGAGGACTTGATTCAGTGCCAGTAACAAATGAGGAACTGACAGATTAAGAGCATCCTTTCAAAGCATAAAACTGAAACATGCAAAACCAACATATACCAGCAATGTGACAGGTTCTTAAACTTTCTATCAGCACCATACTCTGTAAAGACGTAAAACATAGGACAAGTCTCTCTGAACAAACACCATCCTCACCACCCCCAAAAATTCTTAAGGACAGAGGATATATTTACATTGTCATTTTACAGATTAGCATTAGAAAGAAGTGATTACAACAGATCTTATGGTAAAAAAGCATATTGAGCCTGACACAAAGGAATCAGGGCAGGTTGGGTGCTTTGAAACAAACCAACCATATTTGTAGAGTTAAATTATGATTGTGTATAATTAGCAGTATCCAAGTAAATGTCACATTCCTAAACTCCTCATACGTTTATATGGTTGTCCAACGGCTTAGGTGAAAAGTTAATTAACTGTCACCAAGAAACACTGCTCTAATTACAGAAGGATGAAAATGTTTGCACTGAACTGACATTAACGCCTAGACATTTCAAAGACATTTATCAAAATTTCACCCAAAAATACCATTTCAGCAATATGACTGAACAAATAGTGATGGTGGTTTTATGGAGTACATTTTGAAACCATTGCTTTCTGCGTGGCCATAGCTTTTAATACCACCAGAGCTTGTGGCACTATATGCAAGTGAACACGGTGGGTTTGGCTGACACACAGTAAAAGAACAGAAAAAAAGTATCAACATGCCACAACTGCAGTCGGTCAGGGGGCAGTGGTGGGGGGCTGAAGAAGTAACTACAAAATCCTTAAGATGTTACTGATTGCTAGAATCACTTTCAGCAGTCCACACAACATTTAGATTGCAGCTCCTGAACTTCTCTTAGGCAGACCAGTAAACTGCTATAAATCATTTCAACAGGGAGCAAAGGGAACAAAGAACCTCATTCTCCAGGTTCATGTGGGGGCAACCGAGAGGAGGATTCTCTTATTGTAAGTAGGGCTCTGTTTTAAGGAAGGCAATTTCACAGCAATAAACTGCAGTAGCATTAAAACATCTTCAAATGTGACAGCCACAACGGAGATTTTAACAGAAACAATTTCAAGAATTTACATGGACAAGCACAGAACTGGCAAAGAACAAAGGCACCCAACACAACTCATTTTATTTTAGTAGCTAGCACTTCAGTACCAGCCAAAAAACCCGAGTGCCATGCTAGCCAAAGTAGGAAGCATTTGGCTGCAATCACCACACAGATGCAAAATACAGCTCTATTACCGGAGCCCTGGAAATCCTAATGAGATAAAAAGAAAATGAGAGCACAAAACTCTCTTCTTACCTCAACAGTATCACCAATTAAAGGCACAATATCACCCAGTATAGGTTTAAAACTTTGTTGGTCATTGATAGTTAGTTCAGTCTGTGAATCTGTTCCCTTGCTGACGCTGGCCATTGTCTCTTCTTGAGGATCCAAACTGGACGCTCTGAGCGCAGCAGACAACACCTCCACTTGTGCTGCAGCACATGAAAGAGAAACACATGAGAGACTGAACTGCAATAAAACTTTCAGCAAGTCAACTTTTAGCAAATCAACTTTTAGACAGTGACTAATTTACTGAAAGATGGTGGAGGAACTACAAGGGAGGTACAAACCTAAGATCATTAACTGTTGGTAAATCCCAAAGTGGGGACAGTTAGAGTATCACTCCACTCTTTTCCCAGGGTGCTCAACCAAAACACAGTATTTGTCCTTAAAGTAAAAAAACAAAAAAACAAACAACCCCCCCCCCCAAACCCAACAGGAATAAGAGGCTGCTGTTATGGCAGGATCAATCAATTCTTTAAGAATCGCAGTACATATTAACAGTGCAAATACTTTTTGGGGCAGAATAGCACATGAATATTAATTTACAGACTGGGTCATTTGTGGGAAGTGGGAGTAAGAGAAAGAAGGGAAATGTAATTCAAATAAAGGTTAACAACACTTTTACTCATAGAGAAAGTATTTAAGTTCTGAGAGATTGTGTCTCTTGATATATATGGTCACTAAATCCTTCTGGTTTTATAGCAGCTCTAAAGCAAGATCTATACAGAAAGATAGCAGTAACTCTTTTCTGGACAGGACACTTTAGCCTCATTGCACCCGTTAAACAAATAACGAAGGCTGTGCTGTTTGATGTCCTCCTATTCACCAAAAGAAAACATCAGCACTTCATGCTCTGCCATCCACTCTTCTGAAAAAGATACAGCAGTTCTGAGACTGCTCTGCTTTATATCCCTCTGCTTAATACTAATTTAAAAAAAGCTTTGTCAAGCACTGTCCTTGGATATAGCCTGACCTGAGCAGATGAAGTATCAGAGGCAATCTTTGCTGCAAGCAACACAAAATTCAGTGCAGATTAATCTACCCTGCCACTCTCCTTCTCCACTTCCTTCCAGGAGAGTAAGAAAGTCTCCTCGCTCATTAAATGTACCCAGGCATCCAGAAGCTCTGTTCTTCATAGATTTTGTCTTTTCCAAGGTTTGTTCATTGTGAAATTAAACAATAAAGCATATGCTTGTATTCAGTCCCCTGTTGCCATACTAAGCTACAGAATCTGAATTTCTCCCTTTAGCTGTTTTAATATGGTTGTTAACAAGAATTAAACACAGAAAGTTGGACTCATTCACAGATAAAAGAAACAGATACGCAATACAACTATCACAAGAAGCCTAAAAAATTATAACTCAACACAACTGCTGCTAGCAAAAACTGGAAAACACACTACAGGTTCACTAGTTTCTAGGTAGAGTCTGATGAGCAGCAGTAAAGATAATTCTTTACAATATGCAATGCTAATTCTCTAACTGCATCAAATTTCTGATAGAGTAACCCAAAGATATTCTTGCTATATTTCTGTAATTCATCTCAACAGAAAATCATTAAAAACTTAAAAACATTATCATCATACTAATACTTCAACTATAAAACAGATTATGTTAAAATATATAGTTTCAATATATCTATATGTAATATATAATGTATAATTTCTATATAAATATATTGAAATTAGGAATGTTACCATTTTTAAGGTTAATAAAAGCTTGCAAATGATCTCACTTTTCAAGTGTTACTTCACTGACAATAAATCTATGCACTTTAAGGCCCAGGAAAATAAAAAAGATCAAGGTTAATAAACTTCTCCAAAACTTATAAGTTAAATAAATAACCCCAAAACCCATAAAAAATAGGTGGTCATTTCAGAACACCTGCTAGGGCAAGAAATGCCTGGCTGATTTTCAAACCATTCACATTTAGAGAAATCAAACCAGAAAATTTAAAATAATTCTACTCTGCTGCACATTAAGAAGACATTTTTCTTGAAGACTTCTTTCATGAAGGACAACTTCATGAAAAATGTATACTCCACTCATTTTCACTGAAAAGTCAAGAAAGCTTACCCTGACTGGGTAAAAACACATACTGCTTCAGCAGTGTATATGTATTGACTGAGAAATCCACACGGAGCTCCAAAGATTACTTCTAGTAACAAGAGTGAAGGTATCTACAGCAGTAATTGGCAATTTTCCAAGACATATTCCCCACCTATGCTCCACTGTCAGCCTGCACAAACCTGGACTACCCTTAGGGGTTTAACAGGACGGAGACCACATGCGTTCTGATTTCCTCTGCCTGCCCTAGAAGAAATATGACACAAATGTGCATTTCCTCAGCTTCTTGTCAATTCTACAATCCCAAGATGTGGGGATGAAGGACAGGAGAGGCCATAAGGGTGAAGTGAGATGTGAAATAGAGGAATGCCAAATCCAGGAAGGAAGAGAAATGAAATAATGTAAATAGGAGGGGAAATACATATGTAGGGAGGGGATAGGGGCACAAATATATAGTAGTTGCTAGGGATGAACATACAGCGCAAAGCAGAGGGTGGGGATTGGGGGAAGGAACAAAACCAAAAAACAACCCATACCAAAAAAAAAATCCAATGAAGCTCAACAAAACCATACTTTTCTGACTCAGAAACAATCACTGCTGGTTGAATTTCAGCACCAAATCTCCACACCCACTTCAACTGTCAGGGACTTCGAAGTCAGGGACTTTGAAACCAACTAGCAAAATGGAAATCATCAACCTCCACTAACTGTACAAGGAAGAACATCACCTTATTACCATCACTAGTTATTGTGCAGAGTCAAATAATAAAAATTCAGTGTGATCTTTAAAGACCTCAAAAACATTGTGCCAATGATCCTGGTTCCAACATGGTTCCACACCACAGGAATTAATTTTGTTCTTTTTTTAAGTTTAGAAAATATTTAAAAAAAAAACCCAAACAAAAACGTTAGAAGAAGGCTGCTGAATTTGCACAGTCAAGCAGAGAGAGACAACGTACAGCCAGAGATAAGGTCACCTGAACAACTTGACTTTATTGACACACGCACAACATCACACACTACAGTCTCATTCCCAAACCATGCTTTTGCTAACTCATTCCCACTTCATCTTGTGATGCCTCTAGGGTGCCTGGCCAATTTGTTACAGGAGCTCTCCTATAGCAGGCGTCTGCTCACCCAGCACAGAGAACGCAGCATCTTCCCCTCCCATTCCTTGTCAGCAATAAAGACAGGAGCACAGCACGGAAGCAGGAGTCCAGGACTTAGGTGACAGCAAATCAATGAAGAAAGTAAGTGCAAGGAAAAGGTCACAGGGATTTAAAAAGAGAGAGAGAAAGAAAGAAAGAAAGAAAAAGAGGGAAAAAAAATCCCTAGCTTGCTCACCAATTGCTGTCAAGAACCAGCCCACTCACAGTACAAGTCTCACAAAAATGTAATAGCTAGCCTTGTGGGGAGGGGGAGGCACAGGTGGGGAAAGACCCTATGGACCATGTGGGACCATGGCTGTTTGGCAAACACGTGTAAGCCATATATACCAGAGACAAAATTATCTGTGAAATTAAGTTATTTCATAACGTTTCTATGAAAATAACAAATTAAGGTAATCTTTGGAGTGAATATTTATATCATCAGTAAGCAACAACAATTTTAGATGGTGAAGATGGAAGTGTTAATTCCTGGTATTGCCAGGAGCAAGGAGGCAGTCAGGGCTCTGATCTTCCGGATCACCCTCAGAGCGAATCTAGCTCTTGTCTGTCACAATTTATGAACTGTAAGATTCAAAGCACAGGCATTAAGTCAGCTACTCAGAGACTAAAGTCTGGATGCCTACCACTTTTACGTGCACTCCAGTGTTTGAGACAAGCATGCAAAAGAAATACTATTTGCACTTGGTGCAAAGTTAAAATGGCAACATTACCAAATCAAAACAGGCATGTTGTTAAATTCCAGCTTCTCAAGAATTTAGACCGAATAATGAGAGCACTGGCCAGAGGAAAACTAGGGGTGTTTTCACTACACAGCCTTGCCCAAGTCAGAGGTACTGAATGGAGTACAAAGGTGACTGAGTAATCAAGGCCATCCACTCCCACCTTTAATCAGAATAAATGACACTGCTAACCCTAATTCAAATCTTTCTTAACTTGTGGTCACTGGGAACCCATGGTGTTGACATCCTAGTAACAATTTTCTTCTGTTGAAATGCACAAACTTTGGTTAACAACTGCACAGAAAACCTCCTGGCACACAGTCAAGAGAACTGCAAACAAACAAAAAATCCAAAAACCTGCTCTGAAACAAGACATGAATACACATGAGAGAAACAACCTCATAACACAGGGCAATTCTAGATGCACAAGTACATATGTATGCTTACATAAATCAGTGTGTTAAAGATATGTTCCATAACTAGATAAAACACAGTTTTACAAAGTAGCCCTAAACAGGAGGGTGAGTTTTAGCAATCAGCTTCAGGGGTGGGTTCTGTGAAGAACGAGATAATTAGCAAGGCTGAAATTGTTTTCTTACCTCTTTCCTTAGATTGCCCAAAGCACTCCTAAAGTAACAAAATTTTATCTGCTGACTTAACAAATGATTAAATAGAAGCAACCCGAAATAGATTAAGAACAGTTATTAGCATATCAACCTACTAACAATAAAAATATGCCAAAAGCAGTATCAGTTTATTAAAAAATGCTTTCACCCCAACTTGTCCCTTCTTCTCCTTCCTACTTTTTCTGGTAAAGAGACATGCTTCCTCCTAGAGATTCTTCAGCTCCAGAATAACATGGCTGAGTGGTACCTCTGGACTTTCTGACTGTGGTGCTCAAGCTTGACATGCCTTACCATTTATTCAGCATATAAATACCAAGAGAAACCTATTTCCAATAAATAAGTGTAAAAGAGCCAAGTCCTTTTAGCCCATGTCATGTCTCTGAGGTGCTGCTCCATCAGCTTGTCATACTTATAAAACGCTTCTCCACCCTTCAAGAGCTTTTAAAACAGAGGATGTGTGTTCACTTCAAGAATTCAGCTTGGATCAATTATCAGTCTGATCCAACAAGCTTGTCACATTAAAGTTGACAACATGAGACTGCAATAATGAAGCCCTTGCAGAAGAAATGGAATCAAAAATGAAATGGAAAATGCATACAAAGAAAACCTTTAATCACACTGATAGTTTCAAAAAAGACTCCTCTTAATCTGCCTTATTTTTCATGTGTGCTAATTAGAAATAAACTTGCTTATCAACAGCTTATGCCTTTGAACCATCTATTTGATTATAATGTCAAAACAGGCAGTCAGAAGCTTATACTACTAACTGCATGTGCAGTTTAAAGGAGTCATACTCCTATCAAACATCTTTACAGAAATACAAGTTCTCTTTTAGTTCACCATCAATTTTCACAATTAATTTCACATCAATTTTCCTCAATCTCTTTGATGAACAGGGGAAAATAGAATTTCTGACTTTTAAAACTACTAAGAGATTAAAGCCCAAATATGCAACATATGCATATCTCCAAACACTAAAAATGCTTCAGTCTCTTTAGCATACCTTTAACATCTGGATCATCTATATGGGGTTCCAAATTTTCTATCATTTCTTCTAGTTCTTTCCTTGTTGCCATAGGAATGCTTGGAGACACTGGCATAGTGAGTTCCTGAATTTCTCTATCGAGTTTTATATCAGAAGTCTGCTGAAGCTCAAAGTCAATATCTATTTCAGGAAGTGGAGTCCTCCAAAAATGGAAAGAGTTGTACAATTCCTGCTCTGGAAGAGAGGTTTCCTGTGAATTCAGCCCAGCCTCCCGCAGACCTGCTGTACAGCAATGAGAACTTTCCTCATTCTCATCCGCCATTTCCCCACAAGATTCTGAAGACAAAGTGCAATGGAAGGATGACTCAGTCTGGTAATCACTTTCCCTCTGGGAGTTTTTTGACACTGTATTTTGATCTTCCATGGCATTTTCAAGTTTTGTTGCAAGATCATCACTATCAACATGTGAAGGCAGATCCTCTCTCCTGTTGTGCTCTTCCTCTGTTGCGACATCTTCTGTGGTCCTGACTTGTTCACTGTTGAGTGCCAAAGCAAATGAACATTTAGAAACCAAAATAAACTTGTTGCAAACAGATGCTCTTGAAAATTCAAAAACATGCTATCAATTTGTTATTTATCAAAGTGCATTTACTTACACCATAACAAAAAAAAAAAATCATAGAAACACAGAATGGTCAAGGTTGGAAGGGCCCTCTAGAAGCTACCTGGGCCAACCCCCCTCTTCAAGCAGTGACACCCAGAGCCAGTTGCCCAGGACTGTGTCCAGACAGCTTTTGAATGTTTCAGAGGATGGATACTCCACAGCCTCCACGGACAACCTGTGCCAGTGCTTGGTCATACTCACAGTAAAAAAAAGTGTTTCCTGATGTTCAGAGGGAACCTCCTGTGTTTCAGGTTGTGGCCATTGCCTCTGACCCTGTCACCGGGCACCACTAAAAAGAGCCTGTCTCAGTCCTCTTTGCACTCTCCCTTCAGGTATTTATGGACATAGATAAGATCTCACCGACCCCTCTCTTTTCCAGGCTGAAGTCCCAGCTTTCTCAGCCTTTCCCCAGAGGAGAGATGCTGCAGTCCATCATCTTGTAGCCCTTCACTGGACTCTCTCTGGTATGTCCGTGCCTCCCTCTGGATGGCAGCATTACCCCCTAGTGAATTAGCCACTCCTGCCAGTTTTGTGTCATCAGCAAACCTGCTCCACCATCCAGAAAGGACTGGACCCAGGACTGACCCTTGAGTTACACGACCAGTTATTGCACCACTGATCAGTGCCATGTGGGCATCAATCCACTTCACTGTTTCCTCATCCAACCCAACTTCATCAGCTTCTCTAAGAGGATCTTATGGGAAACCATGACAAAGTCTTCCTGAAGTCTAGTAGACAGTATACACTCCTCTCCCTTGTCTATCTACTCAGTCATTTCACCACAGAAGGTATCCTAACTTACTGAATAGTCATGTATTTTCAGTAAATAACCAAAAATTTCAGTCTATTAAGATGAGATCATTCAGATCTTCCCATATACGGAGATACTCAATTTATTCAAGTAAGTTAATTTTCTAAACTTGCAGTTTATACAGAAGGAAAACATGGAGAAAAAAATAATTTGTAGATTTTGCAAATTTACCTGTTTTCCTGTGTAGAACCACAATCTTCTGTGTTTTTATCATCTTCTTCTTTAAAGTACTGGCCACTGCTGGATGGATTAGCAAAAGTTGATATGAAAGGCCCCAGAGACTGAAAAGCTGCTTGGCGGACCTAGTGGAAAGGGTCCAAGGTGAAAAAAAGTTATATATATAAATCTTGCAGTCTTATGAAACATAAAATGCCTGCTATTAGGAATTGGAAGGCTCCTAAGTGCACTAAAGGAAGCAAGAGCAGAGGTTCTTGTCTGGAAAGAGTCAGCCAGTTGTATAGATAAAGTGCCAAGTTAAAAAAAAAAAGTTAAGGAAAAAGCAGGGTAAAACCAGTTAAATCACAGGTAACCAAGCTGAAAGGCCTATTCCCCACAACCAGAGAAATCAGAACCTGGTAAGACAATAGAAACAGGTATATTTGAAAGCTCAGCTGACAATTTTAAAACTTGAAAGGAAAGCATCATTTACAGTGAACAGACATTTCACTTTCAGAAGTTTGACTGATAAGCTCTACATTTCTTTCTCTTTCCTATTTGGCTATGTTGTACATTTGCTCCTCCTGTCTCCTATTACTTATTATCCCCTTGTCAACAATCCTCTATCTCAATTTTTCTTATTTGATTAGTTCTGCTGGGCTACAACTTGCACAACTTTCCAAGATAAGAGAGCTCATGTTCCTGTGCATAAGATCCCTGGTGCTCAGAAGCAGTCTGCTTAATAACAAACTTAAGGTTTAAGAATAGATCTACACAACAACAAATAAAATAACTTTTAAAAACCCAACAACCCCAAAAAACAACAACAAAAAAATCCCACACAAGAAACAATAAAAAATAAAATAATAAAAATCCCCACCACCAACACCCAAAACACCCACAAAACCCAAAACCAAATAAACCCCAAACCAACAACATACTCCACACTCCCCACAAAAAGGACATGGTGGTAGGGAACTTGAAGAAATACAAGTAAGTCACATTGATTTTCCAGTTTTGTTAATGATTCTCAGCAATGTTAACTCACAGGCAGTTCTGTAGCTAAAAAAAGCTATCCCACTGACACAGTTTTTCTTACGTGCTGCAGTGAAAATGTGAGGGACTCTACACCCACTGACAAACTACGCAGAACAATTTTGCTCGAGGTGTGCAAAGCAGGTTATCCACACCTATGATAAGTTTTATAAGGAGTACTGCAGTAAAACCCTTTAAAATGACAGCTATTCAAGAAATAAAAAGCAATTCTTACCCATCGTGAAGGATCACTAATCAAATTAATAAAAAGGGTTGACAATTTCGTCCTCCGGACTTCCTGTGATGTTGCACAAGAAACTGCCATGAAGCATTCAGCACAGGCTTTCCTAACTCCCCACACATTATCAGAGCAGAGCTGGAAAAACCTCGGCAGCTGTTAGGAACACAGTGAGTGAGTGAGTGAGTTTGCAAGTCGGAATAGGCAGGCACTTTTTTCAAGGCAAGTTCTGTTTTCACATTCATTTCCTTCATCTGGTTCTCCACCCTCATACTCAGATGAGTTAGTTTAACATTTGCAAGACAAAGAACACACAGTCAGTAGCACAACCCCTTCTGATCAGTTGCTTTCATGTTACTTATGGATACAGATAAGGAAAATTCACCTGTCGGAATAACAGCAAAGGAAATACTAACTTTTTAACCTGTATTATACCACAAAAAACCCCACCAAAAAAAAGAAAAACAAACAACTCCAAAAATATCCCCAAGCCCAGCAAACCTATCATAACCCAAAACCTCATACACCATTCTTTTAAAGCTGGAATAAGAAAAATAAAGAACACTGGTGCATTATTAGGAAAAAATTCTTTACTGTGAGGGTGGTGAGGCACTGGAACAGGTTGTCCAGCGAGGTTGTGGATGCCCCATCCCTACCACTGTTCCAGGCCAGGTTGGATAAGGCCTTAAACAACCTGGTCTAGTGGGAGGTGCCCCTGCCTGAGGCAGGGGGCTTGGGACTAGAAGATATTTAAGGTCCCTTGCAGCCCTTAACATTTTTTGACTCTATGATGAACATTTTGACTATCAGAGACCACTTCAGATTTTTTGTAAGATTCTTACTGAAATGTAAAGAAATATCATCTTCAGAAGAAAAACTTTTCCGCATAAACTTCTTGTTGTTAGATTTATCAATCTCTGACACCATCTACCCTACAAAGCAGGACCTGAACTGCAAAGGGGAACAAGGGAATGAGAGAAACGGTGCATTTGGTGCAGGAGAGAATATGTTTGAGCAGAGCAGTGGTTTTACTAATAAAACTGAAGCACTTTAAAGTTGCTCAGATGCTTGGGTTTTTTGGAAACAGTAATGGTAAGGCAGAGTGCAGGTGAGGCACAGACATGCAGGTCCATCACATGGCTGCCTTGGCTTGGAACAAGCACAGTGACAAGATGTAAGTAATGCAATGGCTGTTGCTACAGCTTTGTTCGCAATTACTGATGTTTAGCTGCTCCTACACCCTACATCAAAGTTTTCTGGACTTTGTCTCTAACTAAAAAACAAAAAAAAAGCTTTTATGTCAGAAGATGAAATTTTATCACTTGGCTTTTTACACCCCTTCTTTTGTTTTTATAATAATCCAAAAAGAGCAGAAAATGGCATTCTGTGTTATGGAAAGAGAACTCTAGCTGTCCTGCCACATGTCATTGTTATGCCAAGCTGATTTCTGCTGCCCAGCCCTGTCATGTCTCCAGACCTAGCAACATCCACCAGCTTCTTGGACTCACTAGGGGATGCAGGGCACTGCTAAGGATCCTTTTCTTACCACTCCATCCAGTTCCCTGCTTTTCCATTTTGAAATTGTCTCTCTTTCCTTTACTTCATTTGTTATTGCCCAGCTTCATTTATTTCCTTTACCTTTCTTTCTCTTCCCTTCCTTTCCAGGAAGGCAAGTGAGGCTTTGTTTGAGGCAGGAAAACTGACTTGAAAAGATTAAATCCATGAACAGCAGCATGGAGTGATGTCATTTAAAGAGACCACATAAGCCTTACTGCATCTGCAATCTCTCATTGCATTTATGAACATTAGAAGACATGTTCCTGCCTACTTCTTACCTGATGTATTTTTGAACTTGCAAATACTCTTGGTCTCCACAGCTATTTTCCCTACTAAGGGAATGTAGCAGTTGTCTAATCATTTTAGCTGCCCTTCTTCTGTACCTTGTCCAGCTCCACTACTGGATTGTGTTGAAAAGAAAAACCCTTTAAGAAATGGCTTACCAGCATTTCTTCGGTGGCTTGCTGTCCAACCACACTGCAGATGTCTCCAAAATTGGCTGCACATACCTTGCAGACAGAATGCAAGAAATAACAACTAAGACCATAGTTTTAATACAGCAAGAACCAAAGAGGAAAAAAAATAAACAACTTTTAAAACCATAAAAATGTGTTTTGGTGCAAACTCATTATCAACTATTTTCCCATTCCATCACTTCCCATGGTTTAAAACAAAAATTTCCTCAAAATTAATCATTCTTTTTTAATCATAGAAGAACCCCAGAACTTAAATGAAAATGAAGAAGAATAAAATGTATTCAAGGTGTGGTCAAATTAAAGAACATAAGCAGTTATTGTGGGAAATAACCTAGTCAATGGCAGAGTGAGATCAAAACACAGCCTCAGCACCTAAATACCATGATGGAGTACTAATTTACTTCATCTTGATGAGCACCTTTAATTCCATCTATGCACAGAAATACGAACTCAGGCTGATCCTGTATCAGTCACAGCTGGCTCACATTTTCATGGCTACCAACACAATCACAAGGAGATATGCCCAACCACACTGCAGATATCTATGGCATAAGGACAAGGAGATTCTTTCTTTGTTTCTAATAATAAAGAGAGGGATTCTGGAAAAAAAAAATCTCAGTACCCAATATAAAAATCTGTGGAAATGTAAGCTACCAAGAAACCCCCACAGCTTTCACTTAATACATGTCACAAGTGAGATCTAGCAGGCAAGTCATTTAGTCACATGCAAGTTCCAAGGTCATGACACACTTTTCACAGATAATCTAGACCAGATGCTCATAATTCATACCTTACGAACATGAAACATTCTGCAGTCACAGCACATCTCGCAAAACCGAGGAAGAACAAGTCTTTCCGTGATGTCCTTTCCCACCATGGAGGCCATTTTACACATAATCTAATGGCAAGACAGACACTAATCAGGGATGCTTGCACAACACGCAATTTTGTGTCAGTTAAGCAGAAGCTTTTTACATTTACTTTTTATTCTGATTCACATAATCTTCTTGAAAACTGCAAAAAATACTGAAAAACTCCCGCATTTGGAATTGAAAAGGTTCAGCCACTTCTGCAAAAAGCTGGGTTTTCCCCCCACTTCCTTGTCATGACATAACACAGCTGAAGAAGACATTGGTCTTTCACTAAATTAAATCAAATTCCCAACTAATGGAGACAACTGGACTCTCAGAAATTACTCTCATACCTTACCAAATAGACTTACAAAAATAAATTAAAAAACCCCCAAGTACAAGATTCTTTCACGACTGGAACACTTAACGAATGCATATGTATACAATTAACAGAAAAGTATTGATAATTAACATGATTAAGAGACTTCTAACTTCTGCATGATTTAAAAATTACAATACTCGACACTGACCATGTGCCACTCCCTAACATGAAATTTCCTAAAAAACGTATCATACCAAAGAAAGAACTCTTCCTCTAACTGCTCTGTCATTCTGATTTGTAATAAAGCTTAAAAAAAAAAAAGGGGGTAAACCAATAATTTCAGGTCAGTAGAAATATTTACATTCATTCTCCTGCAATAACAAATGATTCCTTTTCTAATGTCTAGGTGGTTGATGTGCTACAGAAATTTTTGTCAAGTTTCAGTATCTTCAAAACCATGAAGACAGGTAAAACTGCTCTGCTTGTACTTTATTCCCTTATGTATTGGAAAGGTTCACCAAGAAGCAGTAGAAATTTGGTGTCAAATGAAACAGTGCTGGGGCCTAGTTATTGTTTATGAGCCCAGTCATATTACGAAAGTAAAATATTAAATGAGGTCTCTCTCAAGCAAAAAGGAAAATGTTCACCCAGCAGAAAGCATCAAAATAAATTGCAAAAATTCAAGGGAAACATAAGGAAACATCTTCTGCCATTTCTCTATTATAAATTAACTAATTTTCTTACTATTTTAATTCAACACATACATTTTAATTACCAAGGTTGTGTCTAATGTAAAAAAGAAAACCACCAACCAACCATGAGTTAATCAACTCACATGCTTATTATTTAGTCCAATAAAACAAAACAAAATCAATAAAGACAATAGACATATAGTAAAGACCAAAAGAACTGAGGCATCAAAGCTTTTCCACTGATGGAAATTTTCCACATAGGCAATTTAAACTTCCATAAAACAACCAGATAAACCTGTAGAAAACCTAAAAAGCCAACACAGCAGATGCTTTAGAAGTCAATAAAATTAATCTCCTGTGCTTTCTTGTCCAACTGGGTTTTTTTTCTTTACAGCTTATATAAACTACTGAATTTAAATCTAAGCTTGACCGGAGTGTAACAAAGCATAGGGAAAGTTATAGAGTTGTTATGGAGCAGAATATATTTTTTTCTCTTTAATAACGGATGTGCAACTTGGAAACACACTACCATCATTGCAGTATCATGCATTCAGATAAACTTTAGACTGTTGTGATTTGGTATTGCTATTACTTACAGCCACAGCTTCCGTCTTCACATCGTCATTGCTGTCTGGAGCTGTTAGATCTATCAGCACAGGACATACTTTGGTCTCCACATCGTATCTCTCTATGAGTTCTTGCTCCAACAGAACTAACAATGCTGCCTGGCTTGTTTTTCTTACCTATCATAAAAGGACAAAAACTGAACGAAGGAATTTGAAGAGAGGTTTTTTGTTTAAATGTGTCCTATATTTCAGAAGCTGTACCCATATACCAACACACCTCTCTACTGGTTGCACACAATGAGAGGACAAGTGCTCCACAAGCACTTTGCAAACACTTCATGTTTGAAACAAACTGTGTTTGAACCCAAGAACACCTGCATATTGTAAGCTAAGGCAATGCTATTCTAAGTGTCCACCTCCATACTTGCCAAAAAATGGGAGAGCAATGTCAATAGGAGTAGTCATGGCAAAGCTCATGCAATACATAAAGAAAAGCAGCACTATTAATTGGGAATAACATAGGAATGTGAACTTTACTAAACAAATCCTCTTTTTCTCAGATTAACAAGCTTGGCTGGCAAGGAATAACTGCATTTATTTCTAATGCATTTTAAATTCTGAGACACAATTTTGCTTAGTCCCATTTTTTAAAAAAAATTGTACAAAAATAAGGTACCCATTAATAACTGACTTCATAACTGGCTAACTCCTGCCTCTCAAAAGAGTAATTTCATCAGAAGAGAAAACATTACATATAGCAAGAGACTACATATACTGCAATGCAGCAATTTGTTTCAGAGCTCACCAGTCAAATGTAGTATGGAGTATGAACAGATGCTAAGACAATGAAAAGCATCTCTCTAGCAAAAGAACATCAAGTAGAAGTATGGTTGCTGTATTACACATGAATTAGCAGAATACTGAAAATAATGTATCAGCTAGCATTAGTCTAGTCTGAAATGACTGCAGAAGCCTCTAGAAAGCTTTGGGCAAGCTAACTTATACGTGAAGAGAAACAAACCACGAGTTCAATCCAAAACCTTCATCAGATTGATACACAAATAACTGGTCATGAAGGTACGTAACGGCATTATAAAACTGAATTATACCAAGGACTCAGGTTTTCACTACTACGCAACGTTTTCATTACATCACATGATGCTGAATTTAAATAATTTGGCATCACACCAGCTATTAAACTAGCTAGTAAACTCCAGGTAGAAGACACTTACCTGGTTATTCTGGTCTGCGAGGTATCGCACCACAATAGGCAGTAAGTATTTGGAAAAAGCATACGGGATTGAAGGTCTGTTTTCTTGACAGAACATAGCAATATGAGGCACCTGTTCCATCAGCTCTGCCCGCACTGTTGGCTCTGTCGGGATCAAAATAAAACCAAAAGAGGTACAATAAATGTTTACAAGCATACTTGCAGATACTGCCAGCATAAGCTTTTTACAGTCCTGTACATACCAAGTATGTTCTCAAGTGTTCATGCCAGTGTGTTCATGTCAAGCTTCGTTTTGACAATCACTATCTTTTGCAAAACCAGGTAAAACTATTACAACCACACTCTGTACTGTCCCATATCAGTAAAAACCCAAGAAGAGGTATAAGAGAGCAAGCCACTGAACATTACGAGTACCAGAATTTGCCTGAACTCCTTACGAGTGTCACCCACTTCATACAAACCTGCTAAGCAGAAATTCAACCCAAAACTAGTACCACTATGAGAAGGAATGAACTGTGTGGAACTACGCCACTCATCAGGACAATCGGCCATAACCAGAGATGCTGCTTTTGATCCTTTGCTTTTTAAGACTACCGATGTTTTTGTCAGATGGAGAAGGTCCTGCATCTTTTCAGTTGCTTGTGTTAAACGTTTCAGGTATGTTTTTCATCCAAGCCAGTGATTATTTGAAAAATATTTCATTCAATTTTTAAATTCAGGAAATGGTGCACTGCTTGAATGAATCCTAATCCCCATAGAACATCCACATGTATTTGGGGGATGAGAGGAGAAGCAAGAGAAGAAATACAAGTGTGGATTAAATTCCAACTATTAAAAAAACAGATTCAATTTAAGAAGTAGGACATTATTACATGCCTGACAGCCCACTTGTCCAAAGGGGAAAAAAAAAAATTCTGAACTAAGTAATTCCGCCCTTTCAGAATTTGCTGACATCTTTGGTTACAACTAGAGAACTGATTACCTATTAAAGCAGATAATAAAACCCACCAAATACTCTCAAGTTACACTAATTTGATTTACAATTTTTTAAATAGTAAGATATATACTGTTCACAGGATACACGTGCCTTAATGAATTTTTACCTACAAATTGTTCTTGTAAAACTTGATGGTATGACCAGAACTATCTTCCTTGGAACATTCGTACTTAACATGATACATGAAAAATACAACCTTTGGTTAAAAAGAAGCATTTAACTTGTATTTGTATTTAACATGGCCAATACGTGCAGCACTTGGCTTTCTTGAACACTGATTACAAGTGTAAACTTAGGCCGGAATAAAACATTACAAAGGCAAAGCAAGTACCATGCTGCGTGCAGTCTTTTCTTCGCTGAGCACAAAAGAACAGAAAGGATCACAGTGCACAAAGTAATCAAATGCCTACGGGCTCCGCTTCTTTCACTACAGACTTAAATTACTTTTTCTATAGAAAAACATATCGAAATCATAGACTTACAGAATTGTTTGGGTTGCAAGGGACCTTAAAGATCATCTAGCTCCAACTTCCTGCCATGGGCAGGGACACCTTCCACTAGACCAGGTTGCTCAAAGCCCCATCCAACCTGCCCTTGAGCACTTCCAGGGATCCTCTGTAAAGTTTATGAATTGCTGACAATGTTACAAACTACAAAAACTAAATCCCAGATAAATCAATACTGAATAGGTTTGCTATTCATTACAGTAAGACAAAAAAAGCCTTCCAATCCGCTCTGTATCTCTTCCCACACATTGTCAGGGAACACACAGGACAAAAGCCTTTTTATTTAAGCCTCCGATGTTCTGAAACATTGTGCAGGTTGAACTCCAAAAGCAATACTGAAATCATGAAGTTTGTATTGAAGAAGTCTGCTCAAACTATGTCAAAGTCTCAGCAGACCTGAATGAACAGAAATTAACAGATACAGAAGGCTAAACACGTTTGTAGCACTAAACATGACAGCTGACCAAAATAAGCACCTGTAAATAGGACAAACTAATAGTTAATGAGATCATTAATTCTGATGAAGTCTACATACCATAGTAATGCAAAGAAAGAAAGTATTTCTATTGTAGTAACTCATCTTTCGCTTTCTCATAAAAATTTGCCAAAGCAGTCCTTAGAACACAAGCAGGATAAGCTGCAATTCTTCACTAGGATAAGGTCTTCTTGGGATGGGGGCGAGGGTGTGTCAAGCAAAGTAGATCAGCTGTTTCTGAATGCTAAGTTGGCAAAGACATCTATTTTCCTCCTACACTTAATTATGGTCCTCTTATCTGACAAGGCCTAGCTTCTTCAGTTCTGTAAGAGGGGTCTGAAATGTGCTGCAGAAAGAAGTACTTTAACATGTTAGCTTATACATGTCAACACACTTTCTTCTATCTGTGTGACAACCTGCCCAAAGGTGGCTAAGCTAAAACCTTGCAAACACCCTCCATCTGCAAATGGCTAGTATCTGACAGAAAGCACAGCAACTACAAACTGAAGATTTGTTGAGCCTGTTTTGAGACAGAGAAAGCCATTATCACTGTACAGAGTCCCACTTTCAAGAGTAAAAGGAACCTTCAAGCTGGGCAAGAAGAGACGGAGGGCCGAGAGATAAGTGACAAGGAGGTAAGACTAGCAACTTAAGGGAAGGGAGATGGGAACTTGATGGACAAGAAATGGGAACCAGAGCCCAAAGAAAGTGCTGGAGAAATGCGTGCCCGCCTTTCCCATAAGGCTGTTATTTCAAGACATGCCCAGGACATGATCTAGGGGTACAAGAGGCTTATGTCACAACACTTATCACTAGGATCTTGTCCTCACTTCCTGGGACTCATGCCTTGTTTCTTACAGCAGAAAGAAGATGACTTGGGGGATGTAGGAAAGAGTAAGCAAAATTAATTTGACTGAGGCTGCATGTTTGGCAGCAGTGCTTCTTCAATTGTTTCTGGATTTGCTTCGGGCAGTTCCCACCCTCCCAGAGGCAAAACCTGCAGCTTCCATTTATGTCAATGCAACTGTTCGTGCAGCCAGACAACAAACCACGTCAAAGAACTGATCTGGCTGATGCAGCTTTGCCCCACCACAGCAGCATCATTAAACAGCAACAACTGACATTTAGATCAGTTTCTCTGTGCAATCACACACTTCACTCAGGTAGCAGGACTGTCTGATGATGGAAGCAAGCAAGTGATGGTACGAGAGGGTGCCGGGACAGAGTAAACAGAGCAAAATGCTGAGAAACCCGATTTGTTCCTTTGCTTAGCATGAAGCTGTGCAAAATGCTCAAGCCAGGCTCTTCACTGAGTGACTGCACACTTGGACTGCAGTCCAAACTCTGTCTTCACTGCTGCAGAAATACCACCTCTGCAATCAAAGCCAGTAAGAACTTTGTATTAAGCCTAACATGAGCTATGTATAAAGCTTTGGACACTAGGCACTCAAAAGGAGCTGACACCTCTTTGATACCTCTACAGTTTGCCCACCCACTGATAACGTAATGGCAACACTCCCTTTCCCCAAATTGACTGGGTTTGCTGTGAAATCAAATTAATGAATTTCTTTATGACGCATTCCAGTAAGAGAGAGAAACATGCACCAAAAACATAAGATGCTTTTTCCTTCAGAACAGGGTTCATCTATTATGCAGCACTTATGTCAGCTGCCTGACAATACTGAAGATGTGCAGATGTAAAGCGAGCCCCTTTCCTCCTGAGCTACTAAGTAAGCTCTGGCTTAGGAACACAGGCAGATGAGATAATGCAATTAAAGTTTTGAAAAATTAATGCCCAGGAATGAATTAGAACTGTAAAGTCACCTTAGCTCTTACATTCCCTAACTTTTAAGTACATGGCTCTGCGCTCTGTGCAAGGTCAATTCAAACCAACAAACAAGCGAGCACTGTGCATGTAACTGGCTGTGTAACACAACACTATAATTCGCAATCAAAAGGGGTTTGTGCTGCTCTGGGGAATTACTGCTGCTATGCAAGAACCTGAACCTTAAGCTTACCAATTTAGATAAGAGCTCAATTCTTCCAAAGGCTGAAGCATATGTTCCAGTGTATACTGAACAGAGCCTAATCTTGCAGTCTGATGCTGTTACAGTAGAGTGGGTTTTTTTGTTCTTCATTATGTTTCCTCAAGACCCAAGCAACAATGCCAAAAAAATATACTGGAAAGCTTTCTCATTCCCTTCATCTATTCCTCAGCTTTGTCTTTAGCTTAAACAGGTGGCAGCTCCAAGCACAGATTCCAGCAGGCTTCAACACATGACAGTGTCTGCCACTTCAGTTTAAACTTCCCTGTTGTTTATAATCAAATTTACGGTTTGGTCATTGTGCTGGTTTTGGCCGGGACAGTGTTAATTTTCTTCATAGTAGCTGGTACAGGGCCATGTTTTTGATTTTTGCTGGAAACAGCGTTGATAACTCAGGGATGTTTTAGTTACTGCTGAGCAATGCTTACACAGAGCCAGAGCCTCTTGTGCCTCTCACATCACCCCACCAGCAAGCAGGCTGGAGATGCATGAGGAGCTCGGAGGGGACACGCCAGGACAGTCAATCCCAGTGGACCAAAGGGACATCCCATACCATATGGTGTCATGCTCAGCATATAGAGCTGGGGGAAGAAGGAGGAAGGCGGGGGGGAACCTTCAGAGTGGTGGTGTTTTATCTTCCCAAGTCCCTGTTATGCATGATGGAGCCCTGTTCTCCCGGGGATGGCTGAACACCTGCCTGCCCGCAGGAAGCAGTGAATGCATTCCTCTCGCATTCACAGTGAGGACACGGGCATCATCCTGAGTTGTTACTTTCCTTACTCCTAAACTTAACGCAGCTTAACCACTGCTTCCAGCACAAATCCAAAACATGGGCCCATATTAGCTACTATGAAGAAAATTAACTCTACCTCAGCCAAAACCAGCACAGTTATCAACACAATGAATGGAGCATGGCAGCATGAGTTAAAATTATTACATGCAGCTTCTTAAAGCATAAGAGCATCCAGCTGGGGAATGCTGCGTTACGAATTTTTTTGCAGTGTACAATACAGTCAGGACCAGGCATCCACATAGTATAAACAAAATCTGGGTGGAGCATTTTGCTTCTTGTCAAGCTGCTATTTTAGGCACTCTGGAAAAATCACTGTGTACAGTTTTGTTCTCCATAACACTTGCCTGGAACAGTATTTTTCTGTTTGGCAGAGGAATTATTTTTAAATGCTGCTCTTTTCAAACTATCTCCTGATAGAATAAGTCTATGCCTTAAAGTAGCAATGTACTAGGGAAAAAACCCTGCAATTTGTCAAAACAAAAACTTAGAAAATAAGTACTAATATAAAAAAATTGAATCTCAAGAAGCAAATTCATGCTTGCTTTTCTTACTCATTAGCATTTTATTTCATTCTATCGGGTCTTGCATATTCTCTATAGAATTATACTGAATTGAGTTTTAGAAATCTAGCAAAATTAAGAGAATGACAAAAGACAGTGAAAACAGACTTCCATTTCTTCTGTTTGTGAAACAATTTTGAAAAGAAGTTGCCCAAATAAAATGACACAGTTTTACCTCTCTTGATTTCCTGCATGAAACCAGCAATATATTCCAACCAACACCTCCAGAACCTGGGCAGACTTTGATCCACACACATAAACCTTCAATTTTAGCTATTTCAGAAATCACCACTTAAATGAACGTCCTAAACTGAGTCCAAAATCATAGAAGTAGTTAACTGTTTCTTCATCCATAAAAAAAACCCTTACATTTCCCTAGAATTTGACACCATCTCTCATGTAAGTAAAGTTCCAACATGCTCACCTAGCTACTACTGGCACATAAACTCAGCTTTCTGATACAAATGCGTTTCATCCCTGCTGAGGCTTCTGTATTCCACTTCAGCTACGAGGAAGTAAAGCACCACAGTTAGCTGTATACTGGAAATTATAAGGGGATTATTGCATGGTATAATACCAACTAATTGCTCCAGAACAGTTGTTTGTAAATTATGTGATTATTCCAGAGCCACCTCATAACGAGATTTATTTCACGATGCTTTATTTTGCAACAATGTCCAGTATTTAGAATAAAGTCTGCAAAGCTTTCTTTATCCCAATATGACCATTCTGGAATACAAGCAATAGTGAATTTCCACTACATTTGTGAGGGGCTATAAGATTTTTGTGTTGTAACGTGAAGAATAACTACTGATGCTGTAAGTGCCACTTTAAATTACAATTGTGATGAATGTTTTAAGTATATCTGAATATTAAGTATATTGCTTTTGTTCTTATTAAGAGTTGTGAGCAAGAAGGAAAGGTGCAAGTGCACAGCTTTGCATTAACACTTTCACTCTTTAAAAAAAAAAAAAACAACTCACAGAGTCACAGAATATCCTGAGTTGGAAGGGATCCACATGGATCATCAAAGTCCAACTCCTGACCCTGCACAGGATCACCCCAAGAATCACATCATGTGCCTGAGAATGTCATCCAAATGCTTTGTGAGCTCTGTCAGGCTTGGTGTTGTGACCACTTCCCTGCGGAGCCTGTTCCAGCGCCCAACCACCCTCTGGGTGAAAAACCTTTTCCTAAGAGCCAATCTAACACCTCATACACACACTCATACACAACTCATACACAATGGCTTCATGCCACTGAATCTGGCAAAAGGCAAACAAAAATATTGATTTATATGTTCTAGAGACAAATAAGCAGAGCAGAAAACACCTTTGCACCCTTCCCTGTATAAATCCCCATCTCTGCATTCATCCTGAATATAAGATTCACAGCATAACAAGACGCTGATCTGCCAATAGCATGGCCAGTAGTACTGGGATTGTGTCCATGACTGTTCTCAAAGTGAATATCACTTGCATGATCACAGACAAACTTGAATAAATTCTACAGTCTGTTGTTCAAACTTCATCTGTCCTCTTCTTTCCCAAATACAGCTTTCCCTTTCCTTCTTTTTTGCCTTCTACTGACACCCGTATTTTCCTTTTAGATTTCTCTCATTTCCTGTTTCATCTTTCCCTCCAACTTTCCTACCTTTTTTTTAAGACAAAAGAAAATCTAGACAAGTAGAAATACACTGTAACCAGGGCCCATCCCTTTTATCTTAGGAGTCCAGCAGAAAGGCTGATGTGTCTGACATGTGTGCTGCTTCAGTAGTCAGGTTCTTTTCTCTCAGTAACCAAAAATGGATTTCCTTACTGACTGGTACAGCAAGGAGTGAAACACAGACTAATGAGAGAGGGTACAGTCACCGTTAGTCACCCATCAGATGCATGGAGAGACAAAAGAGGTTTATATCGACCACAGGAAAAAATTCTTAGCGTAGCAGGAGGTGGGAGATGAGGTATGGAAAATCCTGAAACATGAGGATGTAGAAGGGAAGAAAACACATCTAGAGATAGTGACAGCTGGGAAAGGCAAATGTTAGCATTGCCATTAATATTGCTTATATATGAAGATTTTTTTAAATGAAATGCTGCAGTATCTGCTATTCAACAGGTACTGTTGGCATCCATCACTATACCAACAGCAGTAATTGAACCTACCTTAGTAAAACCATTTAAGCACACTATTAAGTAATTAAGGTTGTGGGGCCATCCACATTAAGCCTGATTATAGAGCTTCAAAACTTAACAACCAATTAGTCTAATAATTGTTTTTAAAATCAGTTTGTTTTGCAAACTGCATTCACAACTGATTCTTTGCAGTAAAGGGATTACTTTTCATTCATCCAGGAAAAAAATTCTAGTTGTCTATATGCAAGTGAAAAAGCACCAGTTCTTCAGGACATCGCTTTGTTTTTCCACCATCTTTTCTTTAGGAAGATACCTGCATGCATGTATTTCATACTACATTAAATTGCTACACGTATTTTAGAAATTAAGATAATAGGCTTTTTAAGAACTCTCAGAAAGTAAGATGTAAAGCTTCTGGTGCCTCTTAGAAGCACACTAAGCAAAATGTCAATAATGCCATAATTCTGGCTGAGGCTAACTTTCAAAGCCAGTTAATCACACTTCAGCACGCAATGATGAAATCTTGTAGCATCTAGGCCATTCACAAGCTGGTACCAAAACAAAAAGTTTGAATTATACTAATTTACTCAAGTGAAAAAATCAGACACAAGGCCCTTGTTCAAGCTCACACAAGTCTGGCTGGTCTACATTTGAGAATGAAGACCCAGCTGTTTTAACACAAAGATCAGCATTTTATCTTTAACAAGGGTTTACAGGGGATAACTTCACATTTGCCAAGCACCGAGCTTCTATGCCAAGCTGCTTCTCAGCTCGCATAGATTCAAAGACACCATAAAAACATTTAAGTAGACAGTCATACCTAATATCCTTAAAGAAACAGAGAAATTACAGAGTGATTAAACACCAAATTCAGAAGCAATACAAGGTATCCCAGCTGTAACTACTCTAAGGAATTCAATACCAAAGACACTAGGGAAGTCCAGAGTTCAGGACTGAAAAATACCAGTGTTTGTCTTCATTGCTGTAGTTGAGTGTTGTGTATGCTGGGTACACTCTTCAATTCCAACCTCATTATACCAACTACTGCCAAAAAAAGGAAACTACTTCACTTTCTGTGACTTGATTTGGCAGGAGAAGACAAATACCTCCAAATGTTAAAAGAATAAGCATAAGACTAATGAGTATCAGCAATTAGAAATGAGAAGACCTGTACTTAGTCATAGTTTAGTCTGACTTCCCAACTTTGTTTTTATTTTTCTTTATTTATACATTTAAACATGAAGGCTTGACTGCAGGATGGCTCTAACCATACAAATATCTGGCTCTAACCAAGCAAGTTAAAACACACAGATACTTTTGCAATGTTTTGTTATACCAAATTCACGAGTTTTTATGTTTTACAGGTAAATTGGAAAAAATATTGTAAATGGAAAGCAGTATAAGGTTAAGACAAAAATTAACAAGTCTAGTAATAGCAACTTTAAACACACACACACAAAAGCAAGCTCCAAACCACTCAACAAAACCAAAACCTCCAAACAAAAAAATGAACAGAGCCCACTGTGCTGCTGTATGAATAACAGTCAAACACATACATTATGAACATACAAAGCAGATCTAGTTACCTAATGAATTTTCACACGGCTTGAGACACAAGGATATTCTAATAACCTGTCTTACCGAAACCAGCTAAGTCCAATACTGCAACTGCTCGAGGCACGAGACTCACAGTTAAGTTTGCAGAAATTTAATTTGTGGGGCAGATGCAGTGCTACTAGTTTGGCAGATCTGAGACAACTTCTACAATGCAGGAAAAGCCTGAACTGCTGCTTTTACTGACGCTGAGAAAATATCAACCCTGACTAAAAACGTACTCCACCCTTGTTAAAGGCAACAAATGGATTTGAGCTCAACTCTTGGCTTCCACTACATTTCTGCCTAAACAAACTTCAATTTGACACACTTAGTTGGTCACCAATGAAAAGCCTAAGGCTACAAAGTTGCTGCAAGGGATGATTTTCCCCTGGACATATTTGTCCTATATTATAAATTGAAGTGAAGCTTCATAAAGTTTCTGATGCTCCAAACTGTTCACAGGACCACACAAACAGGCACAGTATATGCAGATTTCAGAAGCAGAGCTTTGCTAGGAAAGCACTCTAGAAACAGTAGCATGCCAGTGTTCTCAATTAAAGACACATTTTATCATAAGTGAATAGTGACTTCTTTTCCCACTTAAAGAATCCTCAGAGAGATACTCAATACAATTATGTAATGCTTACAACAGGCTATTTTTGCTGGCTAAACAAGGACATTCCCTCAGAAAAACAAAAACATGTATTTTAAATTAAGACAGTAATGACAGAATAACAGAAATCAGAATATCTTTTTACCCTTAGAAAGCATTATGTTCTGCACTTCCAGAAAAAGAGAGAAAAACTAACAGACATTAAACAGAAGAAACATTTTCTTCCAGTTCAAGAGTTAACACAAGTTTCTCTCCATAGCACTCGCACAACAAAAGAATGACCTTCAGATTCCTTCTGATGTTTTGCTGCTAAAGCCTTTCTTACTTCTGGCAGTTCAACTGTATCAGCTACGCTGAAATCAAGCCCTTAATTCTTTCTAAAGCATCTTTAAGCTGAAACTTTGTTGCAGCTCTGTCCGCATCATTTTTCCCTTCATCCAATCACCTATCACTTTTTAAGCACTTCTTTTCTTTCACATTTATTTTTCCTTATTCTCCTGCTTTTGCTTTTTATTCCAAAAACCCAGCAGTCCCACTGTATCAATCAGCAACAGACATACTGTAATCTACAGAGGTGTCCTACTCATAGCAAGGAGGGTGCACAGCAAGTTCACTACCCTGGACTTCAGGAGAGCAGACTTTTGGCCTCTTCAGGGATCTGCTTGGTAGAAGTCCTAGAGGAAGGAGGGGCCCAAGAAACTTGTTTAGTATTAAAGAATCACTGCCTCCAAGTGCAGGAACAATGCATCTCAGCAAAGCAGTCAGGTAAAAACACCAGGAGGCCTGCATGGATGAACGAGGAACTCCTGAACAAACTCAAACAAGAAAAGGAAGGTTACAGAGGGTAGAAGCAGGGACAGAAAGCCTAGGTGGAATAGAGAAAAACTGTCTGAGCAGATGGAGATCAGGTTAGGAAAGCTAAAGCCCTGAGAGAATTAAATATGGCTGGGGGGTCAGTAGCAACAAGTACATCAGTGATAAAAGGAAGACTAGGGAAAATGTGGGCCCTCTCCAGAAGTAAGTGGGAGACCTGGTTACCCACAACACGGAGAAGGATGAGGTACTCAACAACTTTTTTGCCTCAGACTTCACTGGAAAGTGCTCACCACCCACATCACAGAAGTGGAAGATGGGGACTGGGAGAATGAATAACTGCTCACTGAAGAAGATTAGGGTCAAGGTCATCTAAGGAACCTGGAAGTGCACAAGCCCATAGGACCTGATGCAATGCATTTGCAGGTCCTGAAGGAACTGGTGGAGGAAGCAGCTAAGCCACTATCCATCATATTCAAGAACTGTGGCAGTCCAGTGAAGTTCCCATTGACTGGAAAAGGGAAAACAAAACTCTCATATTTAAAAAGAGAAAAAAGGAAGACAAAGGGAACTGAAGGCCAGTCTCATCTTGGTGCTTAGCACGATCATGGCAAAGATCCTCCGGGAAACTGTCCACATGGAAAATAAGGAAGTAACTTGTAAAAGCCAACATATCTTCACTAAGGTCAAATCATGCCTGACAAGTTTTGTGGCCTTCTACAATGGGGTTATAGCAGTAGTAGATAAGGAAAGAGCAATTAGCATCATCAACCTGGACTTTTGCAAAGCATTTGATGCTCTATCTTGTTACATCCTTGTCTCTAAACTGCAGACACACAGATTTGACAGATGGGCCACTCCATGGATAAGCAATTGACTGGATGGTCATACTCAAATTGTGGTCAGTGCCTCAAAATCCAAGGGGAGACCAGCGACAACCGCAGCTCCTCAGGTGTCAGTGTTGGGACCAGCTATGTGTAACATCTTTGTTCGTGACCCCCTCAGCAAGTTTGCCAACAACACTGAGCTGTGTGGTGCGGATGACACGCTGGAGGGAAGGGATCGCATCCACAGGGAGCTTTACATGCATGAAAAGTGGGCCGATGTGAACCTCATGAAGTTCAACAAGACCAAGTACGAGGTCCTGCACCTGGGTCAGGACAACCCCTGGTATCCATAGAGGGCAGGTGGAGAACAGATTGAGAGCAGCCCTGAGGAGAAAGATTTGGAGGTGTTGATTGATGAGAAGCTCAACACAAGCCAGCAACACGCACTCACAGCCCAGAAAGTCAACTGTAATCTGGTCTGCATCCAAAGCAGCACGACCAACAGGTCAAGGGAGAGAATTCTGCCCCTCTACTCCGCTCTTCTGAGACCCCAACTGAAGTGCTGTGTCCAGCTCTGGGGCCCCCAACATAAGAAGGACATGGACCTGTAGCAGCGAGTCCAGAAGAGGCCACAAAGACGATCAGAGGAGCACTTCTTCTATGAGGAAAGGTTAATAGAGTTGGGGTTGTTCAGCCTGAAAAGGGAAGGCCCTGGGGGGACCATCTTGCAGCCTTCCAGTACTTGAAGGGGGCCTACAAGAGAGCTGGAGAGGGTTGTTTTATAAGGGCATGTAGTGACAGGATAAGGGGTAATGGCTTCAAGCTAAAAGAAGGTAGGTTTAGAATAGATACAAAGCAGAAATTCTTCATTACAAGAACGGTAAGGCACTGGAACAGGTTTCCCAGAAGTTGCGGATGCCTCCTCTGTGGAAGTGTTCAAGATCAGGTTGGATGGGTCTTTGAACAACCTGGTTTCATGGAAGATGTCCCTGTCTATGGCAGGTCCCTTCCAAGCTAAACCATTCTGTGATTCTATGGTATTTTCATCTTGCTTACCAATTCCTGCTGCCTCTCCTACCTTCACAACTGGTTTCCCAAAAGGGTCTAAAAGAACAACTTCAGCATTTAAATTCTATCTAAACTTACAGAAGTTTTGCACAGATGTTTTTCAAGTTTATTTTCAAGGCAAGAAATTAATCTTTATCTACAAAACTAAAATAATCACGTAGACCTACTGAGTAGAAAAAGTACATCATAAAAGTTATTCAAAATGTACTGCTGGAAAGTGGCAATCCTATATCTTGAATGGTTTTATTCTGTTGACAAGAGTACTAAGGAAAAAAATCATTTTGGGGGGATGATTTCGAGAAATTAAATTTTATAGTATTTTATTGCATTTGCAGAAGTCTAGTTTGAATACTGAAGATGAGAAAGAACTTACTGGTCCTGTGCTGAACACAGGTTCAACACTTCTGACTTTCACATATTGACCCAGTAAAATGTTTAATGCTACCTACCTGAATCATCAGCTAATCTGCTGATTCTCTCCAACACAGCAATACAATCTCTCTCATCATCACTGACTTCTTTCAAAGTGTCCAGCAAACTTCGAGCCACCATTTGCCTAGTTTACAAGAAAGATTAAAAAAAATCAGCATTATTTGTGTCCAGAAATACAGCTAAATGAAAAAATCATGCAATCAATACATGTTTCTTACACCAAAGAGTAAAATGTTACATATATTCACTTTTACCTCAGTAAATTTAGTTAGCACTGCTTTGGGAATTCTTAATTCTGGTACCTGGCATAATCTTAAAGAACTGTGAACTTTAATTGTAACATTAAAAGTATCCCCTTGGCTTACAAGGATAAGAGAAACCAGCCACCGAGACCAAAACCAGTAATCATCTGCTAGGTGGGCAAACAGAAGCTGAATATTACAGAGTCAAAATGTTTTTAAGTGGAATTCTGAATTTATTTCACAAAAGCATGAACACTCAAGCTGAAGACTTCCACATCAAGGGTGACATTTAGAAGTTAAATTTCGTTAAAATGCTACGGGTATATACTGTGAGCAGTGGGTATATACCATGAAAATAAAACACGCTACCCAACCCATCTGTACCCGGGACATACATTAAGCAAAGCAGAAAATGAAACATTAAGAAAATATGAAACAAGTCATAGTCAACTCAGTTACTACCTCTAATGCACAACAAATTTTTCTATGGATTAACTTGTGAGTGACAAAATACAGTCAAACCTGTGGTTTTGTCCTCCAAGGTTCTGTTGCAGCCTATGTTACAAAGTCATACCCATCAGTTACCTAGACAGCCTTACACATTAATTTTTTAAACAATGCAGTGAGGAATGTGTGGCAATCAACCTTTCTCCTCAACAAGAGCCTGCAGTGGTGTAACTCTTTTCTCACCCTTATGGACAACATGGGTTGAACATCAGATAGCTAGCGGGATTAACCCAAGACTGGAGTGGGCTGGTAACTCCTGTACTAACCTGGAGCAACTTATCAAAATGCTGAAGCAGCAAGCATCAAGTGCCAGGTATTTCCAGAACTGACTGAAACACTCCTAGGATGCAGCCTAGGTATAAGCACTGTTGACAAACAGCACTGCTGTAAACAAGAGTAGAAGCTTACCTAAACTTTATCATGTTCACTGCAAACAGTAAACATGAGCGATGGTAAAAAACTGGTAAGAAACAGATGGTTCCATTCCTAGTGCACAAGGAAAACTTGAGAACTTCACAGTTCCATGCAATCAGAGAAATGCAGTAGGTTTTCATGAATTCCCAAAGCTAAGCAGAAATTTCCATTTTCTCAAACTGAAAATCAATAATTTAAATATATCGCATTGGCTACTTGCAAAAAGATCTTAAACTACACTGTTTTGACATACAGATGAACAAAAACTTCTAAAAAACAAACTGAAAAAAACTTTGTCTTTAACAAATTTCCTCTCTCTCACACTTCTCAACTCTTATCAAGTGCAACATCTCTCAGCAAAGACGTTGATATGCAGTTACAAGTCCAGCTATCAAAATCCTAGCAGAGGGAAAGAGACTACGTGACACACTAACCTAGAAGCAGAGTTGACTTGGTCTTTTAAAGGGCTGGACACCCCTGAAAAGAGAAGAGGAACAGATGAAGCATATTTTATAAATCAGCCTGTGTGGACACATTCGTCTCCTATATATTAAATGTAACTTTGGAAAGTGAGAGACAAATCAACTGACCCACTGATTAAAGTTTCAGCAAGTAAGGAACCACAATAAACAGCACTACATCTCATCTAATAAAAAAAGCACTACATCCCATGTGACTCCTGGGGACTACAGAATGGCTCCCTACTATGTTCAGAGTTTTGAGAAGACTCATCTCCTCACAGAGCTTTGGTACATCCTGGACTATATTGGCTGGATCCCAGAGTAAGTCTTTGCTAATTCCTGCAAGTTGGACAGATGGCCAAGCAGAGGCCATAAACCTTCTGCTCAAGAGGAAGAGATGGAAACAAATCCTAACCCGAAGTAGAAGAGACTTATCTGTTAAATCCACTCAAAGCTAAGGGACATTCAACTTATTCCCTGAACTAAATGTAGAAGATGACCCCCATCTGCATGCAGATGGTATTTCCTTTTTTGGCTTGAAAAGGAATCAGTGGATCTCCTTTTATGTTTAGCAGGTTCTGGTTAAAAACATTAGAGCAAAGGGCACCAGGGTAAGCTAAGCTCACTCTAGCAAACCTAACTGAGTAGACAGGCAGTAATCACAGAGGAATCTGTTAATTCCATCCATCCATCGATGAGGGAGATGATGGCCACTGACATTCTCCAAACATTACAGGCTCTAATCTAGTTCTGCCACTATCCCAACAATCTCCCCAAATTCTTCTTGTCTCTAAAACACAAACATAGGTCACAGCTAAACCTACTTTGTATTTTCCACAGGCTGACAGCTGGCATGTAGACAACTACTGTGGAATGACTCGAGCCCCCCAACCTCACACTTTAACATGCTCTGCTTACTGGAGAGTAGAGAGTAAGCAACAGTCCCTGGTGCCCTGACCAGCAGCTTGGTCTTCCTTCTCACACAAGCACTGCCGGTCAAGCTACAAAAAGCCTACAACAGAGGATGCACTGAACTATCTGTGCACAGCAGCACAACATAAGGCAAGCAGTAGCTTGCCCTGCAACTTGCCAGGTGAGTGCCGAGTGAACACTTCGGAATTTTTAACAGAGCTCTGAAGGATGACCTGTCTGGTCTAGACACACACAAAGCAACAAAAATAGGCGGACGTGCTTCATGCTGCAGAGGCAAGAAAGCATCTCCTGTGACAGGGATAAAGAGGTCAAGCAGGCTTCCTCTGGGGATAATGACAACATGTGTGCATCAACTGCACTGTTAACAGAGAATCAAACTCCTATGTGTACTCACTCCTATGTGACAGAAATGACTCCACCAACATTAATGATGACAGTACAACTGATGTGAATGGCATCTATATGTTACTATACATTACTCCCAGTTGAGAACTAGGATTAATGGTTTCTTGCCACTTCCCTCCTGCCACTGGCTTGGGTTTGTGCAGTACTTGCCTCTAATGAGACACTAAGTTCTGCCATGAATTTCTACCTTTACACATTCCCAGTGCCAGAAGGGCTGTCTTCATCACAACAACTCATAGAATGGCATCTTCTTGCCCATTCAGTCAGATCTTGTACCCAGTTCCTCCAGGTCCAGAGAGACTTTTGCTAGCTGCTTTGGCAAGTGACGCTTCAAATCAGTAACCCTACAGCTGTGAATTCCCAAAGAAAATTATTTATTCACCATATGTGCCTTTGGTATATGACTGCCACCTAAGCAGCAATGCAACTATTTATCCATTAAACAGTTTACACACCAAAGAAAGGCAGAGGTCAAATACTGCAATGTGGCATGCACTACAAGCACCTCCACTACCACGTGCAAAAGTAGAGGACAGTTAGCAAAATTCAAGTTTTTCAGGAGCCTGTCCACCATTAGATAAACTGATAGTTAGGATACCCTGTAGGCACACTTCACTGGGATTAGCAATGGGATAAAACAGGGATAGATTACAAACATATTGCCTTTATGCCCACACACACGTGACACATATTTTGAAGCCTCTACATATGAAGATAATCAGGATTTGTGATGACATACTCAAAGAAAAACTATAAATATCTTTGCTTTGCTCATTCAAACTCCTTTGACCATCATTAGCTCTTAAAGAAATATCCACTATAGCATTTAAATGACTTCATCTTCACAAGGCATGCATTTAGCTAGTAAGGATATTTAAAAAAACAAAGAGAGAGAAAATTAAATAAGGTGATTTTTGTTCTTCACCCATTTTTGCAGAACTAAAACAAGATTAGATTACATTTTGTGTTCAAATTAATATTGGTAGTAATAACTGAGCTTGGCAGCATTTTCCTCAATCTCAAAAGATATCCAAAATAAACTCCCAATCTCAAAATCAACATATTTGTACCCTTCTTAAGAAGGATGACTAAATATGCAGAGGTATATTTAGTAATAAGTAATTAAGACTTCTCTTAGTGCTCCGAGAAAATTCTTTCCTTTCTAGTTCAGCTTATATAATCTTAATGTGCATTTATATGATAAAATTTCTCAAGCTATGCTGTTACACTTCAGTAATTTATTTGGTATACAAATATATGCAAATTTGTGTGCAAAAACCCCATCTTTTGAGGTTTGTTTCATTTTTACTGAATTTTATTCTCTGATATACAGTAGGCTCAGAAAGACTGAAACATGTAAATGGAGTAGAGTTAGAGATTCTGAGAAATAATGACATTTATGCTTAAATATCCAGAAGTGTTCCAGTCAGAACAAAGCTACTACAGTTTCACCTGCATGGCTTTGGCATGAGTTTAGTATTTCCTTACTGTCAGTACTCCAATATCCAGAAAAGAAACTTTACATTGGGTTAGGTTGCACACAGAGAAGAAAAGTGAGTGGGGAGAGTAATAACTGCAGCTGTGGATAACCAAATTCTCAATGAACTTCTTGGTTATATTCTGATCATAGCTAAAGGAAAAAATGGCAAGATAGTCTTGACATCCCACCAAACATACTGTCTTGAGAGGTTTTTCGTATACATTACAGCAGAGGGATGGAAACATTCTTCTGTTTTAATGGCAGTACTTTATGCACGCAAGTCCTGGTTTTTAAACACACAGCTAAATGATGTTCATGACTTCACAGACCTGGCACATCTGAAAATTCATCATTACGCTTTCAATTTACCCCCAGTCAATTCCTCGGAAGGAAACTGACCTCTAAGTTCCTGACACAGAGCATATACTCTAAAAATTTCCATTTTGCAGAACTAGGGACATGTAAAACCAAGGTTTATATTGGGACCGTTGGAGTGAGGAATCAGAAAAACACATTAAAATAATTCATTGCCACATGTGGTACAGCCTCCTTCTTGATGCCAACCTCTCTTCCCTCCGAAGTCTAAAAAGCACAAAGGTCAGCTTCTTCATCTAACCATATGAAGAACGACATCTGTGCCATGAAGTCTGAAGAGTGGATCTTTTAGCCAAAAAAGACAAGTTACCCAGAAAGCCCTAGGACAAATCTTCACCTATGCTGCAGGCAGTGAAACTGCTACTTATAAGCTGTATGTGAGTACACACACGTATGCTTAATCCCTCCTTGAGATCCAGCATATATATATATATATATATCTCTCTCTCCTCAGTTACTGCTGCTCTACATCTTTTTTTAAGTTAAACTGTTTCCAAAAAACTTTTTCAAAAGACACCACATATTCTCCCAAGAGAAAAGCTAAGAAATACTTCAGAACACAAAGAATCTGGCAAGAGGACAGCTTAAAGTTATCTACACAGATATGCTGATGCAGTCTTGACAAACAAGACTGATCATACTGATGAATGTGAGTATGCCAAGATCTGCTCTGGTTTGAAGAGCAATAACAATTCCTCACAGCCTTATGAAAAGGAAGGGTCTATTGTTCGGGAACTGTCTCACTGTTCAGGCAGATCTATTGGTGAGTGTTGCACACTTCTGAGCCTTCTTAATGAAGAATGGAAGCAAGTTAACAGCAATAAAGATCAGGAAAACCCACAATGGTTTCTGAGATGAGAAGATAGAAAAGCTATGCTCCAGACTGCACCAGCAACTGGTTTTTAAAGCAAATAGCAAAAGGGGATCCTTATTCATTCATGTATGCACACAATCAGTGCTGCCAGGCACAAGATCCTGTTTTACAGTGGTGGTTTTGGCTTTCTGGTTGGCATCAAGTCTTTCTGCAATATGATATCAGACTATTAAGGCATATGCTAGGGATGCTTCTCAAATCTGTTCTGGAGGCTGGCTCTCCATTAATCAAACCATAACCTCTCACTTGCCTTGTTTTTCAGATACAGGAGGAGTCGTTTAGTGTAACATTTGTCAGGTTCCCCTCCAATTCTCATAGACTAGGACAAACTTGTGGTGCTGATGAGCAATAGTTGAAACAGTGAGAATGTAAACCATAACATATCAAAAATTGTCACAAAGCAACTCCCTCCACCATTTGGGAAGCTGATAAAGGACTCCCAAACTCTGGGGGTTTTTTCAGTTCATCCTGTCAAAAATCTTATATATTTAAATGAAAAGACATTCCTATTTCCAAACTCCAAGTTCAATCTTACTGACATTTCTTAGAATGCAGCCAGATCCATTTCCATCTCAAAACAACTGCCTGAGAAACCATGAGAGCTTAAGGAATCAACTTTAAGGAGACTACTTTTGCAGGAGTTGTTAAAAATTCCTTCACTTTAATCACTCAATATAACCACAGACTGCAAATATGATGCATAGGTAGGTGACTAATCAGATAGAAAAATATAGCAAAACCAAATTCAAAGAGAAATAATACTTAAAATTAAATAGAAAGATCAAAAAAAAATCCCACAGTATTTAAAGGGAAGAAAAAAAAATCTTATCCTAATTTACCTAAGCTCAGTGATTATGTTTCATGGGTTCGGGTATCTATAACGTCCAAATTTCAAGCTTCCACATAAATGCAGGTTCCAGGTCACAGAAACAACCAAAATATTATTAACTCAGTCATAATATTTAAAAAACGTTAAACTAACATACATAATGTGTTTATACCATAATAAGAGACATAAGAATAAATAAATGTAATTTATCTTTTTCCTATTAAATGTTCCAGTTCCTCTGTCTAACAAAAATCCCTCCTATTATTCCTGAGACTGACTAATGCTGAATCATCACAAACCGCCTGCAGTAGTCACCAACACTTAGTGTGATATAAGTGCTACTCACAGTTATATCATGAATAGTTATCATATGCCATTTTCTATATTTTCTTATGCTACATAACACGATAGGCCTACAAAGAGAGCTAGGATTAAAAAACGTGTTTGTACCAGCAAAAATAATCCAACCCAGCAAACACACACACACACATAAAAAAAAAAAAATCTGGGAAAACTACAGTTTTCCAACCACCTGCAGGAAAGGACAGGATGCATAAAGCTGGACAGAGTAATTAAAAAGGTTTGAAGCTTATGCATGCCCCACACACCATGCTATCCATACTGAGAAAATCAGATGGAGTTTTTTCTTAAGTAGGCAAGTGATAAGGGGTAATACAAAAGATTGTAGTTTTAGTTGCTTACTAGAGCTAATTCTAGATGGAATACTGTTAAATCAGAATAGGGCCTTGCTTGCTTGCTAATGCTAACTTACAAGATATGGTTAACTTTATAATGAGGACTCTAACAGGAACAACAAAACCTTGGAGTCTCGACAAGGAGCTTTGAGGTTTAAGAAGGGGGACCTTGAGAACTGATAAAGTGCTCCTGGAGATGATACCAGTTTTGGGATAATTGGACAGTGTTGGCTCAGCAGTTCTTAGCAAAGGTGAGAAGTTTAGAGCCGAGGAAGACATTTACTTCATCCAAGACCCCCAAAAGAAGACCCCAAGGGAGCGTTCTGAGGCAGAGTTATAGGAGTGGTGTATGTTAATGATCTCCTCTCCCCTTTCCTGGAATCTTCTGACACAGCTAACGCATATATAACACAATTAATGTATATGTAATACAGCTAATGCATATGTAATATTAAATCACATAAAAGGAGCTGAACAAAGGTAGTGAGGAGGGGCATGAAAGGCTGGATTATCCCCCATGCGCCCCAGCACTATAAATAAACATACCTGCTTCAATACTCTTTATGAGTTTTGGACTTTGTTTCCACAAGTGACAAGTAAAATATGAGAACCACTCATTGTTTAAAATTCAAGTCACACAACTTGAGTTTTTGATTTTGGTCTTCTCCCTACTGGCTTTTATCAGGTAATTGTCACCAATAGCCCTAAAGGCTCCTCTTCCTGCCCTTCCCATGTAAAGTCAAACACACAAAAAACTCTCTGCTGGTTGTCAAATTGCTGATTTCATCTCGAATTGTAATACAACAAACTTTAGATTTCAGGAGAACAGCAAACTTTAAAACTAGGCATTTCAGAACTAATTTGTGCATACAGATTTATGCACGTTGTAACAAGAAAAACTATTCTGTAATTGTCAGTTTCAATTTAATTAGGATGAAAATCTTTCAAATGGGGGTATGTTCATACATGTAAGTATGGAATTTTAAGTACAGTTCACATGACTAAGTTAAGCACAGGGCTAAATTCTTTCCCAAACCAGGCCACAAACAACAAGATAGAGTCTAACCTATATGGTGGTTGACCACAGACTAAGCTTCTGCATACTACTGAATTAAAATTCAACATAAAAGCAAACACTCTTTATTAAAAAGTTACTTGAAGCCCAAACTAAACTACATTACAATGAAATACCAGAAAATCTTGACCTTAACATATTTTATACATTCCTGTGATCCTGCGACTGTTTACAGTTACAATTAAAATAAATGCTGGGTTTGAACTTCTCTGTTCGATTGCAGAATGTCTGTGTGCAAGAGGTGGGGTGGGGGGTGTGTCTAAATGAACTATGCTACAATACCTGTGCATTACAGAAATAAAAAGGGGAAAATGCAGAACACAGTATTAACTGGGCAAGTTCATTTTCAGTAACCAGAGGCAGCAATACTCACACTGCAAATTACAAAGCAGACTGATCCTCAAGAACACTTCTTGGGTTTCTCTAGCAATCTACAGTGCTGTTCACTATGCTCTCCTGACCTTTCATGAAGTATTTTCTTAAAATCAGTTTCCACACAGAATTATGGATTGAGTTTACTATCATCTTATAGTCCTGTGCCAACAGGAATGTTAGCACCCAGAAAAAAACCTAAAAAGTATGTGGTCCAATTAATGAAGAAGTCCTGAATTACAGTTACTTAAAAGGTAAATAAATATTTTTCTGTTACCACTAATATTTTGTAATTATTTCTGTAAGTAGGAGGAAAACGAGCAAACAGGAAAAGGAGTGGAAACTGAAGAATCTTGTAAAGGTGTTGGTTTGGGGTTTTTTTTAAAACTATTTGTATTCCATACAAATTAACTTCAGTCAGATTTGAGTTAGATGACAGGACATTTAAAAAGCATACCTGTTAAATATGTTCTCACTTGCAGCGTACTTGTCCAATCTTCCCAACGGCGTCAACATTTCATCTTGTGAGACAAAGTCCAGGGCTGAAGGTATAATAATCACATCAGACTCTGAGCTGTAGTCATCCACACCAACTATCAGAGACATCAGAAATATTCCTTATAATCACAGTAGTTTAACACTAAAATGATGTCTGTTGTTGGTCTGAAATACAGAAGTCTAGACAAGGTCCCCTTGACAATATATGTAGTAACTGTACTGCGTCATTCCCCCCATCTTTCCCCATCCCCATAAAGCCTTTTCCCATACAAGTGTGCCTGATCATGTATAAATGGGTTTTGAGTAATTTTCTCCAAATTCCCGAGTAAGATGCATCACTAAAGTTCCTGGTATTTTTGTCTGACAAACAGTATTTTTATACCTTATATTTTTATCAAGCAAATTACTTTTAGCTAATTGTAAAGTCAGCTTTTTGAAGACACATGCTGCAATTTGCCCAGAGACAGAGTTAATACAACATGATCTAACAGAACAAAAAGACTTCTTTGTTTGAAAAAAGAAAAATCTAAATTAAGCCTGTTAAAAGAGCGTGTTGCTAGATACAACTACCAAATAAAAGATGCACAATTCACCTACTGCATAATTACTAACCAGCACATCAACAGGGAACTTCACATACACAGACATCTTTATCGACATGGAACCACAAAGAAGTGGAAAAGGGGTCCAACCCTGCTCTGCAGAGCTGCTTGAAGACTTAGGATTTGAATTATCACCTTTGTTAGTTTCCATATGCCCTCTAAGCTGCTCTAAAACTCAGTCCCATAACAAACACAGACTTTAGCCTGAAAATGCAATCACTTATTTGCAAGAACTATGCCAGGTCACCTCTGTTACTCCTGAAAATACAACACAGGACAGTACACTACCCCTGTTCTTCAGTCCAGCCAAACTTCTCTGAAAAGCCTTTCAAAAATGGCAAACAGAAAAGGTCAGAGGACAGACAGATCCACAAATCCAAAGATTTTTTTTATTTTAAATGAACTCTATAGAAGGAAGAAAAAACATTATTGTCCTCTTACCTTCCATACAATTATGGTATGCTATATAAATTGGTTATCAGACATTGTATCACTATCTTCAACATTCAGAATACACAAGCAGCTACCATTTTCTGAACATCTTCCTTACAATATTTCAAATGCCAAAAGACAAACACTAAACTTCTCTGGAAGAGTAATATTTTTAGACCTAAACTGAGTTAATAGCACCCTTTTACCAACAAATTCTCCCATTTTCTTTGTAGAGAATCCATGGACATCAACTGGTTATAAACAGATCCCATCCTTGCATGTGGGTCCAAATTTTGCAGTTGCTGATACGCAATTGCATGGCATTCTTGCTAGAAATCAACTGAAGAAGGGATGAGGAAAGGGCAAATGTGTAAGAAGAATGTGGGAGATGAAGGCAAGGAAGAAAGTGTACTATGAGCCACAGTATATGGAAGAGCAATCCGAGGAGAGGATTCAATGGGCTTGGATATGCATAAGGTAGAGGATAGGATAACAAACTGAGGGGGGGGGGAAGGGAAGGCTGAAAAGAAAGATCAGCTGCAAAAAGCTTTTGCAACACAGAGGGAAAGCGTTTAGCAACCCCAGGTTTACACAACTGTAGGAACCTGTGTTTGGTTTGGGTTTGTGGGTTTGTTCGGGTTTAATTTTTGTTGTTTGGTTTGGGATTTTTGCAAGAATCAGTTTTATTTTCAGAGGAAGTGTGGCAGGGGTGTGAAAATGCACTGATAATGCAAGTCTGGACTTCATGCCAGGTGAAGTTAACAAGGAACAGGTGACATCCTCTCACAGCCTCATAGGCCTTTAATTCAACCCATCAATCCAACTGACACCAGGGGTTTCCCTGTGTTTATAGTTATGCCATCTCACACCTGGACTATTTCAGTGGAAGGCAGCTTCAACAATCATCTAGTCCAACTGGCCAACCATCTCAAGGCTGACTAAAAGTTCAAGCACTTCCTGCTCCCCTTCCTGTCCTCAGGAAGCTGCAGAGAGTGATGAGGTGGCTCCTCAGCCTCCTTCTCTCCAAACTAGGCAAGCCCAAAGTCCTTAGTTGTTCATCACAGGAACATTTTACTGTATGCAAGCTCCTGCTGTCCAGGGCTGACTCAAGACATACTTTGAAACAACAAACATACTCTGCAGCATCCACAGAAGAAATGTTACACAGATAATTCTCATCCAGGTAATGAACGAAATAATACTGAGGGGAGAAGGGGCATAATCACTCCCTTCGCTGGGAAACCGAACCCCTGTATTCAGGCCAATTTCTAAACTACAGAACTGAAATTACTACAGTTAAGTTGTAACATAAACTGGGGAGAAAAAAAACCCCATCACTCTAATATTCACTGAAATTAGCTCTATGACAGAGTCTTATTTTTCTATTTCAATGTCTGTTGATCATGCTATAAATTCAAAAGCAGAAATAAAAACTATGTCAAAATACCAGCATCATTATTGTCAGCAGTGTAATTATTTAGCTATCAAGTGCATGAATAGGGAAAAAATATAAATGTTGACCATTATATGAACCATCACTAATTTTACTTCTTCCATTTCTCTCTTCTCAACCTCAACTTTATATACCATGTTCCTCCTTTTCCACTTCTACATTTATTCTTCCCTAATAGTCCTACAGTGAGTGGTCCCACATAGATGCCACCCCAGATGATGCAGGACTGCTCACTTTTACACAGACATCAATGTATGTCTGTGTTACAAGACAAAGTTGACTAGATGTCTGATGCCTTTGATTTAGAGAACTGAATGTTGTGATAGTTTTTGACTTGTGAAACCAGTTAGGTCAAATGAACTGCTAAATCCACTCTATATCAGATGTAAATACCAACGATAAAAATATGAGCAGCTGCTTACAATTTATCTGTTTGATGTCTCCTACCAGTTCAAACAGAAAGTGAGTTCTGTGGACTTGGCTCTGCTGTGCTTGTGCATTGTAAAATGAAGCTTAGCAGTACGCTGGGCTTGATGTGCCTTGGTTACTGAGGCTGAACAACATTTATTATTTAAATAATTCCAGCATCTCAGCTCATAGTCCCAGAAGAGATCATTCAAATGGCAGCATCCTTGTAAACACAACGCTAATATCAACAGGGAAGAAAAGTGTAATGAAAATAAATCAATCAGTACACGACCAGTTTATAGTTCTAATAAAGTACTATTATAGGTATCTTACATATTCGTTTCCACTTTCAACATCAAAACACATATCCAAGAGATAGAGGCAGTCTAGTAGAATTCCCATTCCAACAAAGCCCCTTAAGAGGATGCTTCTCTTTAACTTGACAAAAATATGATTCACCAGTAATCTAACCACTTCTCATCTAAAATGCATAAAGGGCATACTTTGCATTATTCAATAAATCAAGTTACTTTGCTATTCCCTACACTTGGAAGGTTATTCCAAAACAGTTATCAAAAAGGCTGTTAGCTGAATATTGCCTCTTCAGCCCTCCTCTGCTTTCCACCCAGGTTTGAGCACTTGTCCAAGTACTGCAGGACCTTTTGTATATTTTACAAATGCAAAAAACACCCCTGAACAACAAAAGTGTACTGGTTTTCACTGGGATATAGTTAAAATTCTTCATAGCAGCTCATATTTTGCGCACCTCCAACCTATTCACTGGCAGGGCAGTGGGAGGAGTGGAAAAGGCCTTGACACTGTGCAAGCACTGTTCATGTGCTATCAACACTAGTTTCAGCACAAATTCAAAACATTGCTCCATACAAGGTACTACAGAGAAATTTAACTTTAACCCAGTCAAATCTTGGCTATTTCCAATGTAGAACATCCAGAATTATTCCCACCTCAGAATGCCGACCAGGCAACAGGGTCACACGTTACTTTCCTGCTGCAGAAAAACTACAGGTCAATTTTCTCCACTTTTTCAAACTGGTACAGGTATGGACTGAATGCTCAGAAGGCATCTAAGCTACAAGACACCACTGAAAACTAACGCAAGAGCAGAGCCTACCTACCTTCTAATCTGGTCTTACATGCAAAAGCAGAGCTAAGAAAACAGGAGTTTCCATAAAAATATCCTAGCAGTATAGTCACTAGTAGTGTCAGGGAGAGAAACAGCAATTGCACAACTGTGTGAAAAGCAATCACAGTGCCCTATTTCTGTCCACACAAGCACCAAAGCAGAGCAAAATGAATAAATGCAGTAATTTATCCAGACTAAGTTTGCGAATTTCTCTTCAAAACTCTACACCACCAACCACCAACCACAAGGCAGCATCACACAACAAGACAAACACTGAAACAAAATCCAGCGTCTATCACTGACCTGGTGTATTAGCAAACTTCTCCTCTCTATACCTTCATTTTCCTATCCAAACATTTGTTTTGACTGTTTTTTGTAGAAGTTGTTCACGTTTGTTTATCTATCGTGCATCTATTCCATGCTGTACCATGAATATATTAATATCTACCACTTTAAGTTCTGTTTCCTATGGCAAGGATACAACAGTTACTTGCCAGTTACTAACTAACATGGACTATAGAGCAATCTTGCTCAGACAGTCTATGTTTAGAGGTGCTTAGTCAACCGCTGCCAAGCTTGGCTGAGCATACAACAACAAAACAGAGGTCCATTTAAAACTCAGAACCCTATAAAAACCAGTCTGTAGGCCAATTTTCAACTGAGCTCATTTTTCTGTGTATCACATCTTCATAGTGTCTTTCACAAGGATTTTGATCACATTGCATCTTTTATAGACAGGTGCACAAGATCACGTCTGCAAAAATAACAACTGTTTTTCTTTTATTTAATAATGCATGAACTCGTGCCGTAGACTGTTCAGTAGCAAAGCCTATGTGCATTCTTTTTGTTCTTCTGTATTTGCCATGGGCTCCATGGCAGAAACATGTTCTCCCTCATTTTGGAGAGACACTCAGTAACAAGAATTCTATTCTAAAAAATGAGCAATATTTAAATCTTAAAGCTGAGCAACAAACAGCTTGAAGGATTCAAGATTTGCAACTAATATTACAGTTCCCTCGTTTTATCTTCTGCATTCTCTAAATGTCCTCGAGATCTATTACACAGTATCTGTGGCAGCTGCTACAGATATATCTACTAAAATGGACTAATTTTTGTTCAGCTGCAGAACAGGCTATTTACTACACTCTACATCAATTGTTATATGGATGTTCAGGTTAATATAGCACTTACAGGCAGAAAGGACTGATTTCTGTTCTGCTGTTCAGGCAAGTAATTTTTCTGCCTAATTTTAAGGCAAAAATAGTCCTGTAAGGCCAAACATTTGATATCATGATATTTTATATCATCATCACAAACTAACAGCAGCAGGTTTTTTCTAAATTTCTGTCCTCTAGGCTATAAAAGAATAAATTCACCTTACACTCAGACTGCTGCAGGATACAAGTAGTACTCTCAGCCCTTCAATACTGTAAATATATTAATTTCTGTATCATTTTCTATAAGAAATACCACTTTGTATCTTGATGTTCTGCAAAGAGACTTTCACCTCAGCAAAAGCATGGAAGCTAAACACCTACATTTGTTCACAGCTGAACTCACTACTCTCACCCTTTCCTACTGGATGATGCTCCAGCTCTGGTACTGCACTGACATCACAGACCAAAGAGTCAAGTCACGGTATTTCAGCTTCATTTGCTACCACAAATTTACTGCCCTGCTTCAGTAGCATTAACCAAGAGCTACCGCAACGACAGCTACACAAATATTACAAAAAGTGTTTGCCATGCAGAATATGGCAAACCACCACCCTGCCTGCCCAATCCAGACATCTGGTGATCACAGAACCCATCATCAATAAGTGGGAGCCAATTTTTCCAAGAGACACTTAAAATCTACTATTTCTGCTTTCTTCCTGCTGTAGTCCAAGACTGAAAATGCAAATCAGAGGCCACAACTCTTCCCTGGTATTGCAGACTTTTTTGGAGAAAAATACAAATTTGAGAGGTGTATGATTTTACTCAGCAAAAGTTATCACTGTAAATGATAATCTTGGATTTCAGTCTGCCTACCATATTAGCAGAAATAAGAAGTACTCTTCTCTTTCTCTGTTTATCCCCTAAATTACCCCTTCAAAACACAGAGCACGATCCACCCTGAACCTCTTATGAATTCAAAGTTACCACACCTGTATGCCCAGACTTTGTTGACTGAACAACTCCAGTTTTGGTAGGGCTGGGTCTGGGGGTGGAAGAGAAGGAGGAGGGAGGCAGGAGCAAGGAAGCAGATAAGAAGGCAGAAATGCAAAGCAGCTCTGATGCAAAGCTGTCCTGCCAACAGCAAGGCTTTACCACATTAGCCCCTGTGCAGCACTTTGATAGCAGAGCTTGCTAACACCTCGAAGCACAAACATAGCAAATCCTTTAAAATAAAGCTTCAGTACAGGCTTAAGGGGCAGGGGAGAGTGTTTAACAGATGAAAGAAAGACACAGAAATCAAAATCAGCAACTGTTTACATAGAGAACTGATGCAAGTATGGGAACAGCAAATATCAAAGACCCACTAGCCTAAATATAAGAGACTATGAGAATATTTTCATTTAGCAAAAGCTTTCAAAAAAAAAGATACAGTTATCAAGCATGCCAAAGGAGTTGCCTTTCTCATCAAGCATCAGAGGACACAAGGGGTGATACAAAATTCTTTAAGCAAGGAGAACAAATGTGGCTACAGACAAATTTGTCTCTTTCAGGCATACGCAAGCAGCACCGAAAATCCTGATTTGCTCTGAAACAAAGGAATAGTTCTATCTCATATCACGTCCTAGTCATTTATTTGCACAACAGCTGACTGTACCTTCTCCCGGTTAACAATTTGACCTACAACAAAAGCTGGTCTGGAGGAAACTGAAACAAAGAGAAGGACATCCAAGCGACCAGTTAAAACAATCAACAGTTTATATTTTGTCTGCCGATTTCCTGTTGGGAGCATGTCACACCCATTAACATGGTACTGAAGGCTCCTGCTATTTAAGTCCCTGTCTTCTACCCTTTCCAAACAACTGCATACACTTAAGAATGGAATGAGGTTAGAGGGAAGCAAAAGGCAGCTAAGGCGAGCAAGAAGTTCCTCTGAGGTACTTTTTTTCCTACTTTACAAGTACATTATAGACAAAGAAAGGTATCCCCTCTCTCTCTGCAGAGCACTGTTGCTTGTGGGATTTTTAACTGACCCCATTACTGACTGAGAATTTTGCAGCACTACGAGGAAAATCCCAGTTTCATCTTCAACCAACATGTTCTCCCTGGTCCTACCCCAATCGGACACGTGTATTCACTGTGCTTGGGGCCATGCTCGAGTCCTGAAACGAAGGGGTATCTGGTACATGCAGAAACACCAAGTTCAAACTGTATGTGCTTTCACCTTGGACTAACCTGAGAGGAAGAGCATTATGAAGAAAGCAGTTGAAGCTCAATTGCTCTAAAGGCTTGTGCTGGCTTTGCAATGCTGATGTGACACCATGAGTGATGATACACCAGCCACTAAGTGTTGTTCCCCTGTGCAGTTACCTCAGCTGGTTCAATTGCAGTAACTGAAAAACACTTGGGCTAAACAGTGCGGAAAAGGCAAGTTCTACACCTAGTACATCCATGATCCATAAAACATGGCTTTGCAACTTAAATCACTTTGAACTTCCCAACTGTACTTTTCCTCTCTCCACTTAAACCCCAGACACCATTCTCAAGACTTTGTTTGACAGCTTTCAAAACTCTCAGTAGATAAAGCTTGGTGTTTCCTGAGTGCACAGAGGCGGAAATTCTTGCTTCAGCTCTTTGCACTTTTCTTACTTCTGCAACTCTCCACACTTTTCCTGTCCATGCTCAGCACAAAGCATAAAACTGGTCTATGAGAGAAGACTGAAAAGTACGAAACTCAGTGGATCCAATCGCAGAAAAAGTAAGAACAGTCATGGGGGTTCATTTCAATGCTATTTTATGTTTACATTAGTTGCACAAGCAAGTATCCCTACAGATTAATAAAGCTATTTCTCCTGTAGGCTAAAGAGGAAGGAAAAGGTAGTCTCTCTTCCATTCAAATATCTGGGAACTGTTCAGGCACTATGGCAACAATACAAAAAAATTCCCTATGCAGACTTGTTTATCAGAGAAAAATGGTGCAACAGCCTGCAATATCGCTCATATAGAATGTCAGTTTTATACATTAATATACTGAGCTTTTCCAGAAATTGCATTGCAAAATAATGCGCATTTATTGTACTATTTTCCTCTATTTTTTCTTTACCTTAAAAACACTAAGAAAAACCCACCAAACCAGTACTCTCAACATTCCCTGCAGTTGTTCTACTCATACAAACGAACACCCTTCACAAACGTATTTTGGTATTTTGCTCAGCCTATACATTGGCCAGGGTTTTCACACCTTTCTGCCAGAAAGAACCGCAGCACCCCTCCCAAACCAAGAAAAAGCCACATTAGTTTTTCTTATGCTATAAATTTTAAAGCAGACAGAGGAGCCCTGATGTTCTGGGAACCTTTAGGGGCAGCAGTCCCCGCCTCGCTCTTCCAAAAAGGGAACTGCTACTCCAGCTCTCAAAGCCAAAGCTATCCTTTCATCCAGTTCTCCTCATGTTACAAGGTATCTCTTGCAGCTACTACTCTTGCAATGAAAACTTCCTGCCCACACAGAGGGAAAGTCTTAGCAGCAAAAGACACACACAGGAAAGAAAGGCATTTTATCTTCAACACCCTGCGGTCTGCCACCTCCACAATAGGTCAGCAGTCAGAAATAACTGCAAACACCAAGGTTTCACTCGCTTAAACTTAAGATTTTGAAAATTTCCAGCTCCTTCCTGACTCTTTCACCCCTTCTCCTTTCTGCCTTTTTTTCCTCCAAGTGAGAGAGAAAGGGAGAAACCTAGGAGATAAATCATAAGACAAGGGGGGAAAAAAAAAAATGCTGGCAACCTCAACTGAGGATCCCTGCCAGAGATGGGAACATGAAAAGTGGCTGGTGAAAAGCACATTTCCACATAAGAGGAAAGCTGAAAGCCTAGAAAACTACCCTCTTCTTCAATCCTCTGCTAGGTGTAATGGCGAAAACATGCGCAGCTGCATGAGGAAGGTTCATTAGCCTATATCAAATCAAGCACAATCCTCTCCTCACATCATCTCCTCCTCTCTAGCATCCTAAGAGGTTGCTCGAGAAAGAGAGACTAACCATTACCCACCTGAGACCACTAAAACCAGAATTCCATGGGGACACAGCCATCCACCTGAGTCCCCCAGTTCCTATGAGGGTCAATCACCACATTAAAAGACAAAGAAATGAACTGAAGAGTTGGGAGAATTAAAACCTGCTCTCCAGAGAAAACAACAGACTTAACAAGTACGCTTCATTAGCATTAAGAAACGGTTATTAGATTCCCAAAGGAGCAGAATCTCAGTCACACCAGAGAACTGATTCCAATCACTACAGAAAGCCTGCCATTATTTTCTGTTACTACTTTTTTGCAACACAGGCGTTAAAGATTGCAGAACACCAAAATGCCAACTCCGTAACACAAAGTATCTCAGCATTCTTTCACCAGAGCTAAGACTCTGATAGGACCAAAAGGTCAGTACTGCAACATGGCATTCGAACATCATGTTGGAAATTTACCTATCCTCAAAGCTGGAATTAAGCCTAAGTGACATGACTTGAAGTCTACACATAACAACTAACAGCATAACAATATTTGCTAATTCTTATTCTGTGGCAAAGGTACAAAGAAACCACACTGCAAAAGCTTCTGACATTACTATGTACATTACTATGTGGGAAAGGGAAGGTGAATTTTAACATACTGAATGCATGTTATGCCAGCATAATTCACTGCATGAGAATAAAAACTACAACACAGCATCAAGCTGTGATTGTGATTTGACACCACAGGGAAAAAGAGACTGATTTTATAAAAACAAATACAATGACAATGAAGAAAACATTAACAATGAAGAAAAAACATCTTTTAAATTTAATATAGTTTAAAAAAACACTTTAAAAAATTAAATTGAAATTAGCTTCCATCTGGAAAGAGAACTGTGCACTACTCGAAGTCTAAGAGAATAATTTAATTAAAAGCAATCAACCAACACAAGCTAATGTTAGATGATTTGCTCATCACCTGGAAAAAGAACATAGCATCAATGATAAAACAGCTTTTGACAACTGCAGATGCACAAAGCGTATTTTCTCCAGCTCAGCTAAATAACTGGTTCACTCACAGAGAAGCCTGCTGGGAGGAGAGACTTGGAAGACCTGTTCTCCCATTCCAATCAATGAAAAAGAATTCAATACTAAAAACAGAGCTATGCTGGATCATCACTATTCTATTTTTAATTTTTAACTGTTTCATCCAATAGTAAAATACAGTAACATTAGATTTGCCAACTGTAAAAACTATCTTATTGCTGAATTTTAAATCTAACATACCACTAAACCCTTATGCTAAAGAAAACAAGTTTACACATAGGTGTACATACATATGTATCTTTAAAAGCTCGTTGATTTGTTCTGAACTAGAAGGGTCTAAACTATGCTTAAGTATTAAAAATCCATTTTCTGCATTTTTAGTTAAAAGATCTGGAAACTAAGTATAGAGAAAAAGGAAACTGTCACTCACCATTTTTCAACATGATAAAAAGTAAACCTTCCAAATCTGAATCTTACCCTACATAACCGCATGCACACAGTACTTGCAACTATTGAAAGTCACCATGTTACATGCAAATGCAGCTGTCAGTTACCAATAATAAAGATTTTTTCCAAACACAAAAGCAAAACAATATTAAAACCAGTTATTAGATGAAGATTTCTTTGTTCTCCTGCTTTAAATCACAACTAAAATAATGAGTTTTACAAAGATATCCTCTTTCAGAATCTGAATTCTAATTACAGATGGCTCTATTTTTTAGCATACACATTCTGCACACATCAATGGTAAGACTGAAAGACATCAGCATCACGGTACGTTTGATTCCATCTATCTACACTGATCAGTTCAATCTTCAGAAACAACCAGGGGAGGGGGAAAACACAAACTATCTAGGAGGACTCCAAGAACATTTTATTTATCAGCAATATGTACTTGTACGAGCCCACATTTGCTTTTCAATCATTTTTGTTGCTTATTTTCTACTCTGTTATATACTTAGCCTATATAGTTATGGTATTCTATTTTGATTTTGTAAGCACAAAACAAAGATTTGAACAGAAGCCTAATTTTCCCTGACTTCTTTTCATACACTGTGCAAGATTTCAGACAAAAGACCAAGGAAGCCAACAGTCCAAGTAGTGCTATGGGTAACTGTCCAGCTGGCAAAGAACTACTGTCTTCATTTTGCCACCTTATCACAGCCAGATGGGATGGGGAGTCTTCTTCTGGCTTCCACTTTTAATTTTTGAACTTTCATCCTACTGTCTTTAGGGTGGGGTGCTTCTTTGGGATTTTTTTTCGCCTTAATGTATGTCACACAAAACGATTCTTGTTAGGTTTACCTTACACAAATTAAATGCAATCGTATGTTCCTTATTTGGCGGGGTTACAGACAACAACAAAGTTGGTTTTCACAATAAAAACTTAGACTTAGGAATTAAATTTTTCTTTTACAGCCTTCTGTACATTCACCCAGGATACATTCATGTTCAGGTTTTGAGGTTTTTTCCTTTTACTTCAAACTACCAAACAAGGAAAAGCCACTGGCTGAAGATGGAAGAACCCGAATTTCTCCAATTATTATCACAGCCTTTGACATCAGGAGCTACCTCTACAGAAGCAAAATATCAGCTAAAATAAAAGTACTGAAACGTCTTTTGTCAAGCTATGCAACTACTTAAAGCAATCATCTGTGTAATGTACCATCAGGTGTAAAGTATGCATTCACCTCAGGAAAAAAAAAAAAATCAGAGCTTTCTAGTGGTTACCAAGCAACCAAGAGCAGAAAAAATATGAAGCTTTCAAAATAGAAATGCAAACCAAAGCTGAAATTAATTATTTAGAAGTCAATCCAGCTGGTTTATCAACCACTCTCTGAAAGCCTTTCTTATAAAAGCTCTTGTTTAATCTCTGACCTCTTAAACAAATAAACAAAAGGCAATATTTTTTTTAAATAGATGCCTTCCACAGCATATATTCTGAAGGTCTCCCACTACTCCAAATGCAGATTTACTACTCTCTGGTGAAATCTAATAATATTTCATTAACTTAAATATTTATGAAGTTCTCTTCAGGGAAAAGATAAACTTTAAGCAGCTATTAAAACAGTACTCTAAAGATACAATATTTTACTATTTTATATTTCAGGTTAATTAGCATCCAATGAGTTGGCATAACAAATGAGGGGAGGCACAAATTGTACAGTTGTACAAGTTGTTAAACACAAAGGTTCCAGTAAAAAGAGCTAATTCCAGAAACCTTACAAGATAAAGATCATAAAACAGCTCTTCTTGACTCCGCATATCTAAAAAGATGCACATTAGTTTTAGCAGTGACCGTGTATTGTTGTTTGCTCAACTCCAGGACTTCCTCCTGCTGCTTTAGAACATAAGCAATAAAAGGTATCTCTTAAGTCACCTTAATGATTCCTTCATTGGGAGGAAACACTGAATCGCAGTGCAGATTCTCATTATCAAAGAAAAAAAAAACACCAAATCAAACAATTCTGTGATTCAGATTCAAACCTAGGCTCACTGAAGAGCTACAAAGGAACACCTGATCTAGCGAAATGTCCTGAGCTATACGCCTAATCAGAGACCAAGCTTCAGATGTCCAATACAGATCTTTACACATGCATCCAGTCTTAAACACTCCTGGTTTCTCCAGCACACCTCATAAGTGTTTGCTTGATATTAGATCAATTAAAAGCTCAAAAATTTATTGAAAACATGGTTCACTTTTCAAAATAGCCAATCACTTGATCATATTATTTTACATTTATCTAATTCCTCCTTCTAAATTACATCCCCAAGACTAAAGGTATGCCCACATCTTTTTCCTTGTTTGTCCTCAACTATAGCTTAAGACACTTAATAGTAAGACCACAACTGGCAGAATCACACACACCTAAAAGCTGCCAGCACTTCCAGTTTTCTCACGATTGCATTCTACTTCTGCAGGAATATACCTCTAAAGCAGTGTCTAACTCCACTGCTTGACAGACCTGCAAATATTTGAAATATTTACAACAGAGAGGTCCTGCAGGTGGGATTCAGGTAGAAATTGCACCTGTCTTTCTGCCTCATTTTTTAAATGTAATCCCCAATAATCCATCAATTGGAAACACTTTCATAATTGTGCAAAACCTGTTGTATGCAGGTAAAAACACAGTTATTTCAAATACCACTGCACAAGAAATAGTGCTTTTGACTAGATATGTACAGTCTCCATGGTGTGCACTATTTTTCTTTGGCTCACAGACACCTCACAAAATGACATAACATTTAGAACCATAAAAACCATTGTGTGACTGGAACTACATCCAGACAGCAAACATTGATTCATATAGAGTCCTGTTTTTCTCTTAAAATAACACGCATAAGTATTGAGCCATTTGCTTTTATCTACTTCCATCAAAACCTCAGTAATTTTTAATGAGGTTTCGAATTTTTAGATTTCTATGGCTCCTGCTTTCAGGATGTTCTCATCTGGACTGAGTCATATCCCCATGCATATATTTTTTTCATTTTTAAAGACAAGACCATAGCATTCAGACCACCACCAGAAACCCACAGTTTCAGTCACCTCTCCAATGACTACATATAATTTCTTACTTCAACTCCTGTCTTAGAGTCAACTAAAACCATAAACTAAGTGGAAATTTAAGAATACATTTTTTGGGTGTGTCCCTTCTGAACAAGTCCTCTTGTAATCACAGAGAGTTTTCAAGCAGCTACATTATCAATCTGAATCAAAAAAAATAAAAAGCCTCAGGCAAAGGCTCCCTCTTTGTGCAAGGCAAAGCACAATAAGAGCCTTCTAAATGTCAGCTGACGAAACCGAAAAAGAAAACATAGCAGTTAAATCCCGGAAAGTTAAAATAGCTCTCCTCTAAAAATGTAAGCCATGAAATGAAAGGTCCAGCCCTGGTGAGGGGATCCCTGTGCAGACTGAGCAGCAGACAAAATACCTTCAGACAGCAACCAGGGGGTCCGCACACCCATGGCAGGCTGTGAGGCAGGGGCTTACCTCCACCTCCATTTTCACTTTCCACTCAAAATTCATCCTCCTCTGCTTCCAAGAACCCCCCTTGGTATTGGCATGACCAACAGACACCTTCTCACCTGAGTAACATCTCACAGTCTGCCAAGCTAAGGCTTCACACACGAGTTAGAAATATTGCACCACCACAGCCACATCCTGCTGCTCGCACCCTAACATTAACTCTTTTCCACACATCTCTCCAGTGGGGTCAGGAATCACAGAATCAATTAGGTTGGAAACTCTTGAGATCATAGAGTCCAACCTATGATCGAACACCACCGTCAGCTAGACTACGTCCAGAGTTTTCTTAAACACTTCCAGGGACAGTGACTCCACCACCTCACCAGGCAGTCCATTCCAATGGCTAATCACCCTTTCTGTGAAGAAATTCCTCCTGGTGTTCAACCTAAACCTCCCCTGGCGCAGCTTTAGGCTAGATCCTCTTGTCCTGTCACTTGTTGCGTGGGAGAAGAGCCCGATCCCCACCTGGCTACAACCTCCTTTCAGGTATTTGTAAAGAGCGATAAGGTCACCCCTGAGCCTCCTCTTCTCCAGGCTAAACACCCCCAGCTCCCCCAGCTGCTCCTCACAGGACATGAGCTCCAGACCCTTCACCAGGAAGGGGTAGCCTGAGGACGGGGGGCGGGGGAGGGGAGGAGGAGGGACACAAAAAACATACACACAGATATAAAAAGAACGAGCAAAGGAACAAGCAACCCACACGCTGCTGCAGTTGCAGCAGCCTTCTCTTTCTCCTCCTCCTCCTCCCCGGCGGCGCCCCGCCGTGCCCGGGCCATGAGGGGACGCCGCCCCGCCGGCAGAGC
>VZRE01009749.1:171373-271382 GCA_013396775.1 Cephalopterus ornatus
TCGCGTGTGGTGGGGTCACCTGCAGGAAGGGTCCCGAAGGTGCTCCTCGCCTTGGTCAGCGTGGGGTCGCTTCCAGAGGGAAGGCGTCTCGTCGTGGAGGCAGTGGGGCCGCAGAAGTCCCTGCCGCCGCCGTCATGGAGTTACCTGGGGAGAAGTGTCCCCTGACCTACTAGAGAGCAGCTCTGCTGAGACTGGTCTAGGAGCTTTGGTGGATGACCAGTTGACCCTGCGCCGGCAATGTGCCCTTGTGGCGAGGAGGGTCAATGGTAACACGGGCAGAGCGTGGCCAGCAGGTCGAGGAGGGTGATCCCCCCGCTCTACTGGGCCCTAGTGAGGCCTCATCTGGAGTACTGTGTCCAGTTCTGGGCAAGAAAGACAAGGGGAGAGTCCAGCACAGGGCTGCAAAGATGATTAGAGATCTGGAACATCTCTCTTACGAGGAGAGACCACAGGAGCTGGGCCTGTTTAGCCTAGAGAGGGCAACTCATTAAAGCATATAAATATTTCAAAGGCAGGTATGAAGAAATGCCAGAGTCTTTTCAGTGGTGCCCAAGGAGCGATGGCCATAAACTAAAACACAAGAAGTTTCATCTCAACACGAGGAAGAACTTCTTTACATTGAGGGGGCAGAGCACTGGAACAGGCTGCCCAGGGAGGTTGTGGAGTTTCCCTCCCTGGAGACGTTAAAAACCCCCCTGGACGTGTTCCTGTGTAACCTGCTCTAGGTGACCTTGCCTCGTCAGGGGGGTTGGACTAGATGATCTCCAGAGGTCCCTTCCAACCATAACAATTCTGTGATTCTGTGACAGTTGGCCGTGTCGCCACCACACGGCCCACGAGCATCCTCTTCATGTGAACTGTCAAGTTTCTGCAGCTGGGATCCTGTGGCTTAAACGCATGGAATGTTCTCCCACTGCACTGCTGTGCCTTCTGACTTCTGCTTTAAAAATACGCAATTTAGTCATGTGTACACACAAAGTTACCCATCATTTTTACTTTTTTTGGCTGTACCTTTTTTTACCCGTTTTGATAGATTTTTTTTTTCCTCTGTAGATTGGAAGATAAAAGTGTTGGATAAATGCTCTATTTAGTTAATAATCAGAGCACTTAATAAAGGAAAGGACCGTTACTAGTACAGGTGCTACTTGGGAGTCTGACCTGTGTCTTCCACAGTCTTGTTTTAAATCTCGATAATAATAGATGAAGTTGTTAATACACAGAAAAGCAAAATAAATTATTTTTAGTTTTCAAAAAAGGATGTAATTTCATTAGCTCTGTTTTTATCTGACAGTATGTCTTGTAAGTTGCTTTTTAACATCAATTTTTGATTTTATTTGGTTCAGTTGGACAAAGATTAAATCTCTGTAGCCATTCATTCTCTTTGCCATGGTGGATGAAAATGTGTAATCTTCTTTTAAAATGCATACATCCCTTTCCTTACAATCCTGCAGAACAAACTCTGCCCTATTTCACACCTGTTCAGACTTTAGATGAGTCACTGGGGCCTACTGGATCCTGATCATTTAACATTTGCTTTTGTTCAGATACGTACACTCAAAATCTTAGTAAATCAAGTAAATTCACCATGACTAAGTTATATGAACCATGCTATTCTCTGCCACTGTAATTTAAGAACAGATTCAGGGAAAATATTTGACATCACAAATCTCTGGCAATGCTGGATAAAATAGCAATAGATGTAGAACAGGAAACTTAAGTGAACTTGAAGATCCCATTTTATTATCTTTATATCCACAACTTATTTTCAAGAGGTTTTCTCTCATCTTCTCTGTATTGTTCACCACAATCAAGGCCTGGTTTTAATTCCTCTGATTTCAGTATAAGTGGATCCAAAAATTTGTCATCGCTAAGATGTGATGTGCTTCGTTTTACTGAAAGAATCAAGGGGTTTGGTTCCGTTTTCCAGCTCTTTGGGAAGAGGCACTAATTCTCACTAACTGTAGATTGCTGTGGTCTGGAAGCATCAAAGCCACCTTGAGCATTATTATTATCATCATCATAATGAGAAATAGAACTTAATGAGATACATCTATGAAAACGGGGTTTATAATTAACAGAACTACTGCTCTTTAAAGTGCATTAATAGTGTTAATTATCATCCATTAATCATTGGCCCATATGTAATGGTCTCTAGAGTATTTAGGAATTTTTTTTTTTATTTCTACCTACATTTAAAGACAAGAAGTGTAATTTACGTAATAAAGCAATGACAATTCCAAGCAGCCATACTTAGCATAAGTTCATATAAATGAATTCTGGATCTTCATATGTGCATGTGATCTTAAGTGGTGGTTAGTTCTTTCTCAGTAGGCAGGACCATGTGGTATTTAAATAGCACACATAACCAGTGTGTTAATTTTTCAGAAATTACAATTTTTTTTGAGCTATCTGTAACCCATAGAACATCAGACTTTATTCCTCAGGCAGAGTTGATTCCAGCCCCATCGCCAGCAGCCGTCAGGAAAAGGTCTCTTCCTTTGTGAGTCAAAACTCTGTGGCAAAACCTTTGGCTCATACAGTAACACACGTAAAGTGGGGGAGAAATAATTAAAGGAAAAAAAAAAATTGGCTTCATGCCAACACACAACACAAAATCCCACTTAATGACTAAGTGAGCAGGTATTTCTAAACCTCTCAGCCTCAAAAAATCTGGAGGTACTCCTTGGAAGCCTGCTGCAAAATCCAAGTCTATGGTAAGCTTCCCTGCCACTGGTCACAAACTAGCCAGGCAGAGACCTTGTAAGTGTAGGACAGATGCTGACTCTTCGAGATGAACTGCTGTTCTAAAACAGCATACCTAATTATGGAAGAAAATTTTCATAACAGACTTGTTTTATTAGATGAGATGTGTTAAGGAGCAAGTAATATAGCACCTGCCAAAACATTCTAGCAGATTTTGTGCTGGAGTTCTTGCAGTCATTTGAAGTACCCTTACAGGCACTGGGAAGTAAAAAACTGAAGAACAGATAAACTTGTATTCTCACACTTTATCTCAAGGAAAAAACCACACTACAAAGGGTGGAGGCCAAGGGTATGGGTGGGAAGTCACAAATGGAAGACTCCTTGGCAAGGTCCTTTGCATGTGATAAAAGACACCTGCATTGCTATCTACATGATGTATCTCAAATTAGTCCATAGCAATCAGCATGACATTGTAGTATTTACATAAAGTACTGCATAAATCCTTTCAAACACGAGATACCCAACATCCACCTAGACGTATTTGCCACATGTTATTCTGTAGTTTGACTGGTGACATTTTTTCCATCAAAACTGCTCTAAGTATAAGGATCTTAGGCTCAAAAACACTGCTGCACCCAGAACTCACCCCCGTGATTGTATTTATTATCTAGCATATTTATTATCTATTTTCACTCATTTGTTGTGAAGAAGCAAGTCTGATCATATAACTATGTGTGCTTTCAATGTCCACATATTAACTAGCTTTACATTTCTCCCAGGCTACCTCTGTGTGTGGGAAGAGCTTCCCATGAATATCTGTGCAGCCATCTTGCTATCCTCCTTCGTATTCCTCTGCAAAACTCCCTTTTCCTGTAAAGCCTACCAAAAAATATATCAAGGTTAGACTGCTAGTGCACCAAGGCAACTGCTTATCCTCTTGAGTAATACTGACTCATAGTTTTCTTGGAGTCCACCCCCAGGATTCTGTCTGCACGCATATGTTGTCCTTTATGGTTGAACTACTCACTCTCTACTGTTCAGACCATCCTTCTGTTCTTTGCAGAGTGCTTAACCAAAATTGGCCCATAACTAAATATACAGATTAAGATACATATACACACATGTACCTATAATATGAATGGATACATATGAAAACCCAGTGGCTGAGGCCTGGGATTTGCAGTCAATTTGGTTTGAAAATATAGTAAAGCATTTCTGCTCGAAAGAGATGTTCATCATAAGATGTTTCCTTTCTTCTCCTCTCCCTTTTCCTTCCTTCTCTCCTTCCCTTCCCTACTCTTCTTCTTTTTTCCCTCTCCAATAAAAATACTGGAGAAGTTTTTCTCATACATCCCTTATGGTTGCAAAAGTTTTTGACTGTGCAACACTCAATTTTATTTAATTTTTCCTCTTTCCTGTGTAAGAGGTTGAGCTGGTGACTACTGGCACTTAGTATCAGAGTCCAGCTACCACTGTTGCTAGTGAAGGCCTTGCAGAAGGATTATAAACACATGGTTATGCCAACCATGAATAAATTAACACCTAACTTTGCTGACAAAGAACTTGGTTAACATAAAGTTAAGTTTGCCTTGTGGGTTCCTCATGTCATTCCTGGTCAGCAACAAATGCAGTGGCATGTTCAAGTGACGCTCAAACCTCTAAAATCTAGGAAATGCCCTCCTGAAATACATCCTGGTACAGCATTAAGGCTGCACCTGGAGCTCCCAGTGGCTCTTGGCATTAATTTGCAAACAAATCTCTTGCACCAATGGCATGAAGATGGTAATGTGTGTGAAAAATTAAGAGAGGCAGGTAAATCAGGAGACGAGTTCTGATGGCCTCATGTTTCAAGTAAGACCGTTACCTGTGGTGATATCCAACTCCTTTGGCTATAGACCTGTCATCTCAAATAGCAGTCAAGTGAAAGGCTATATCTGATCCTATAAGTGCTAAAGATCACTGTGAAAAAGCACAAAGAATTACTGCATCAGAGACTGTTTCAAAGAGCTGGGTCTCAGCGTTTGAGTGCAGCATTTGTACAGCATTCCTCATTTAGCAGCACTCATCTGGACACAGATTTTCCTTTAAGAGCACTGTTCTGCAGCTCTGGGATGTTCTGCTTCAGGAATCATGTGTCATGCATATGTATGTTACAGGAAGCCTGAGTCACTGATCAAACAAGGCAGACTTCAGGTTGTACCACTGCATTTTAGCTCTGGATTTCCTGGTTCTCAGAGATCTGCATCTCACTGACATACAGGAAGGAACAAGACTGGGCAACCAGAAAGTGAATCTTTTCCTCACTGAATTGTCTGGGGGTTTTTTGTTGGGTGTGAGGGGCAGTGTTTTTTGTTTATTTATTTGTGTTTGTTTTGGTTTTGTTTTGTTTGTTTTGATAGGAAAAAAAAAATCTGCATTTTGGCTATTTCAAGAAATCGCAGCAACCACATAGATGTGTAGCTGAGATACTATTGTAGTACATACACTTATCCCCCAATCCTTCATCCTAGATCTCCAAATCATTTTGAAAGGAAATGTGTGTCATTATTCTCATCTCACAGATAGACAGAGAACAAAAGAAGCAAAGTGACGTGCCTGATACAGCTTGAGGCCTGAGATAGAAATTAGTGCATAAAATAAAACACACATAAAAAAATCTTCTGCGCTATTTTTCGCTATCTGACACCATTACATATATGACAGGTAGCAATCTAATGCATGGTTCCTAATGTGCCAGCTCTGAGTTGTATGCCAGCTCTGAGTTTTATGCCAGGCCAGACCCTGCCTCCCTGCTAGATTCGCCCTTGAGCCAGCCAGGCTTTCCAGCCTTTCCTCAACCCACGCGGTCTCCCTTCCCCACCCAACTAGTCCCTACCTGGAAATGCCTAACCTGATTTTCAGATTAATATATTTGCATTTATTCACTACTTTGCTTCCTGTTCTACTGAGTTTAAATTTGCATCTCTTTAGATCTACTTAGATATTGGCATACATAAGCTGATAGTTCACACTCTTCTGAATCAGAGATGAGTTACTAAGATCCCAGAACATATCTCAAAGGGACAAATCACTACCTCCGAACCTGCTTTTCCTTTTGGCAGTTGTCCTACAACATCAGTTTCATATCCCTCCAACTGGTCCCTTCCTATGATCCTTTCTCTTCTTACTTATGCACCAGCTCTCCCCACTCTTCTCCATCCTCAGCCAATTGCTGTATAAAACACTTTTCATTCTGTTTTCGTTGACAGCTTTTGCATCTTCTTGACATTTTCTTATACTCACATTGCATTTTTCCAAAGTAAAATAGAAACAAAACCAAAATCCTGGCAGAAGGGGAGTCTGGCACCCTCTTGGCAGACCTTTCTCAGATTTTAACTGGACTTAGGTCAAATTCCAGAGTGGCACTCTTTCATAACCCACATGAATACTAGTTGGCTGGAAGTCTTGGCACCTTATCCAGCCAGCAATGGTGTAATCCATTTAGTCAGGGAGAATTGGGTACATGCCTATGCAGGCAGCCAAGCTCTTTTCTTCCTGATCTGTAGGGTGGTAGGTTCCAGTGGGATGCATGTCAGGAGAATGATGGCTTTGGGACACGGCTTGTTATCCTGGTCTGTGCAACTGCTAGGACCTGACAATCCTTAAAAATGTGAGGGGTGGAGAAGTCAAGAGGTTACTTCCTAAGAACCCTTTGTTTAGATAACCCTGGCTCCTGCAGGAAGCACACTGAATTTCAGGGTCAGTTACACACGTGTATTTTAGACCTTTGGAGGAGGCAGCCTTCAGATGTGTATGTTTGTACAGTCTTTTGAGGGCAGATGTGAAGTCATTCTACTTGTGCTCCAACTCAATCAGCAACTGTGTGATTACACTTCCTGTTGCACTGAGCCCAGACAGAGGTATGGACAGACAGTGGCACAACATTTGGAAAGTAGTCAAATACGTGCAAAATATAACAGAGTTCCATTCACTGAGGAAATAATTGAAATTGTTGTTCCTCTCAAAGTGGAGGCTGAGAATATTCTAAGAGACTCAGTTTTTATCTTACTTAACAGTCTTAGAAAAGGATATACACACTATGAGCAAGTATTATATATAACAGAGGAAACAACCACCAAAAAGCTACCCAAAATAAGAAGAACAACTGAATGATGGTTCTTGACATTTTCTCCAAAGAATTTTTCAGGTATTGAGCTGGGAGGGAATCCAAGGAATGAAGTGTTTTATCTGAGATAAATGTACACAAAACTAGAGGGGATACAAATAAAGATAAAAACACGTATGTAATCTCTGAGGACGATGGTGCTACAGTATGAGTTAAGAAATCTGACAATATTCAGGTTCATATGGTTTATAATAGCAAGTACCAAAAGTTTAAAGAGCTGTCTGGTCCAAAAATAGCTCCTTTGTTTAATTAAATTACCTAAGATGTGAAAGGGTAATTACAGTCCTAAAGCAGCTCCTGGGTAGGCTGATTTTCTCAATAATTTCCAAATCAACTTTGCTCTCTTGATATATAAATGATTATTTCCTTTCTTTTTTTTTTTTCCTACCATCATATAGGGCTTGAGCCCCTGGGTACCTGATTGTGGTACAAATGTAAGCTTATTTTTTAACTGTGGGAAGAGTTAAAGGCTTTCAGGTATATTAAGAAGCTTTACATTATGCATTTCAAATTCTTCCTGGATTCAAGCACTGGCAACATTTCAGGCTCCAAGTTTCTGTTTAAAATGAAATTTAATGTACATACACTATACTATTGCCAGTAATACCTTGAACTGTGTGTGTTTTATTGGGTGATTCATAAAAAAAGACAGACAAAGTATGCACAGTGGTATTGGAATGTGAGTGGGATCAAAGTCCTGATTTAGTGGAATATGTTTGTCAAGCACAGCATACAGGAAATCTTTCTGAATGAAGATGGATTTAGCCCATGAGAACCCCAATATATTTCCAAGTGTCATTTATTCCAGTCAACCAAAATATCAAAGTAAAATGAGAAAGCTGCATCACTCACCCTCAGATATTCCATTGGCAATGAGACTACAGTAAGACTTGTTGGAAGTAAAGGGCAAGAAAACTATTAAAATTAATAAAAATAACATTGATTTAAAGGGACACCATCCACAGTTCCAACACAGAAGAAAATTCTCTCTGTTCTGTAACAGAGTGGCTGCAACATTTTTATTTAAATACAATTTTGCTATTAATTGAGCATCCATGAGCCTACTGAGCTGGGTATGTTGTGATTGTACATTTGCATGCACGTACCTCACTCTCTCTGCACTCTTCCTGTTCACTTCTCTTTCCAGGCAGCATTTTGAAAACCACAGTGTTGATTTTGTTTCTGAGACTAAAGAGCCACTCCTTGAGAACAAGGAACTCTAACACTGGGAAACTGAGCCCTACATAGAAGGCTTCACATTGGTATGAGTGATAATGTTATCCTGAGTTCCATTATTAAAAAGAAAGCTGTTACATTTATAAAATATCTCTTTAAATACATTACGTTTAATTTCTCTTTGCTGATCAAGGATTATATCTCTCTTTTTTTACTACGTATTGCTTGCTAAAGAGTAGGAACAGAGTAGTTTGCCTTTATCCCTGCTTTCTCCACTTAGAGACACTTGGAAAGCATAACCACCTTGGAAGTCCGGCCATGCTTTCCCACAGCCCCACTGGGCTGAGGGATGTTGTGGTCCAATCAGCAGAACAACTCCACTTCCATGCGTACCCACAGGATGGGGTACCATGCAATGAACATTCACAGGACATCAGGAAGCCAGAGGGCACAGGCTTTCTTGGGGTTTTAACAGTACCAGTGCCATCTTTCGCTGCCTCGGTATGGTCCAGTGCATAAATTATGTTAGTACAGTGGTCCTAACTGCTTCCCTGGCAAAATCCATGCATTTGTAGGGTAGGACAACTTACTGAAATAAAAGAAAAACTAGCAAAAGGAAGGCTGTGGATACCCTATTTCACGAGGAAGAGTTATGTGGAGGAGAAGGAGCTTGAAAGACTCACATTCCTACAAAATGGGCAGAATGGGACAAGGTGAACAGCTCCTGCTAACAGGAGCTAAAAGAAAGACTCCAGGTCTGCCCCTAGTGCTGGAAGGGATTCAGTATAGGAATCAGTGCGGATATAATGTTTTCAGAGGGCTTTCTGCCTTTGACTTTGAAAGGCAGTCTGCTGTTTTTTGAAGACCTGTGTATAAAGAATCTATATTCCAAAGATGCTATTTAGTTCTCAAAATTTTCTAACAACTGTGTTTTTTTAAGAGTATGAATGCTATTAACCCATAGGTTAATGGATTAGTTTTAAATAATATATTACATCCTTTCCCTCAAGTGCACTTTAAGATTTATATTAGATTAAATATACAGGGAAGACTTTAGTTTGTAATTTGCCTCAGCGAGAAATAGATGAAATAGAAAGCTGCTCTTGCTGTGGTGTCCTTCACCTACCCAGGAAATGTTAATCTGTACAGTTCTCAAAATTGCCTTGGAACAAAACTTCAGGATGTTGAGAACTTGAGAATACAGGAAAAATTCCTTCTCTTGGAAAGCTCTAGCTTTAGGTATTAATTATCTCATGATACCTTTGGGTAAGCAAACAGAAAAGCATGCAATGTACAGCATGCCAGTGCAAGTTAGAGGAGAGGCAGTGAAAATTTGGCTTATCTTGAAAAAAGAAGCTGTAGAATGATTTTGTTGCTTTGATCTGGAGAAAGATCTGTCATAAAGATGAGAGCTGGGAGCAACGTGTCTTGCTTTAAGATTCTTATCCTCCAAAATCTCTGCATCCTTTTTTCTTCCACATTTAGCTCCTGAGAGGCCACTAACGTAGCATATGTGCATTGAGTCTGATTACTTGCCTATTTTACTTCTTCCTTTGGACTAGATAAACAAATCAATCAGCCCTCAGTTTGAGCTTATTTTTTGGGTGACAAGTGCAAGAATAGGTGTACAACAGGTGTCCTCCTCAAAGAGATGTTTATGTCCTCAGTCCTGTGCTGGAATAAATAAGACGTTATGAACTTGCTGTTGCTATGTGGATAATATACTCAGCTCTGCATCGGGACAGAAGTCATTGAACTCCCACTGTATAGTTAACCTTGCCTTACTGCAGGATACAGCCAGATGGTAGTTCAATATTCTCCCTGTCCTCTGTAAAAATCATTAGGGACCCAGCTCCCCAAATCCTCTCTTATTTCCAGTGGTCTGATTTCTTTACTTTCCAGGCTGCTGTCTGTTCTGCAGCCACAAGCAATTGCTATGGCCTAGGTCATCCAGATGCCCAAGTGCTCCCATTCTCTGTGTGGGAGCCAAAAGGGATATTTCCACCAAGGTGCAGCTCATCTGAGCTTTTTTTGGAAGAGAAATTACAGTCAAGACACATAATCCAGAAGTTCAGTCAACAATAGTAGCTCACATAAAGTCCAAATTGTTCACAGGCTAAGCTCCTCACTTGCTAATGACTGCATTAACACCTGGACCAGAGGGTTGGGGACTACATTTCCATTACAGCCACCCGTCTTACTGAAAGGAATTATTTGGCTTCAGCAGGGCTATCTCAAATTCACACTTCAACCAAGACTTGAAGAGTTCAACCATGAGAATCTTTTTAGTATGTTCTAAGACCAAAATAAGACTTTTGACTCTTTCTGGGTCTTAACCAAATGATATTTTGTCTCTGCCAGAGAGTAAGTTTTAATTATTTTCTAATCCATTTTATCACTCTCCTGATATCATTAGAAAGATTATGACTGTGGTAGCTTCTCTCTAAGGTTGTCCTACAGATAGATCTTCACTTTGCTTACTCCATTCACAACTCATTACTTCATTAGTCTTTTTATTCTCATCTGTTCTTAAAACTTTTCTAACTGTGAAGTTGAAAGAGATGATTTCATGATCTATGTGCAGTGAAATTATGTCTGCATACCCTTAGAGTGCACACCCAGTATAGAACTTTTCTCGGCATTCAATTGCCCTAAAAATAACATTTAGAGCCTCCTAGTGTATTTCAGGATCTTTGGACCTGATACAACCTATCACTGTTCCATCATCTTTAGAAAAATCCACAAAAATTATTGAAGGGTCAGGTAAAATATCTAGACTGATAAAATAGGCTGCATTGTGCATATTTCCAGTTTCTGCTCGTCAATATAGTTTCTCAGCTATTAGTTATGTCAGGGTAATCACCATCTCTTGGTGCAGTTAAGGTCCTGGCAAGTTATTGCTTATTTGATAAGATTACTATATTATTACTCCTCATTAGAAAATTAAAGCTGTTGATCAAGTAATGCATTCCTTTCTCCTTGTAAAATATCTTATTAATATATATTAAAACTACAAAACAAAGCATACAGACTTCTTGTTTATTTTTAAGTTTGAGAAAACTTGGATTATGTGTGTTGGAGGCAAATTCTGAGGTCCATAAACAGTCAGTACTACCACTGATGTCCAAGGAAATTGGAATAAATGTTAAACAAAGATTTGTACTGAAAAGAAAAACGCAGTCATCATTAACAGCAATAATTATAAATTGTGTGGTCAAAACTTTGCAAAACTGCAGGGTTTTTTAAGGGTTATCCTTATAAAGGACGAAGACCCAAAAGGGGATTTGGAGTTTACATCAAACATCCTGTGCATTTCAGGACTGTTTAGACTGGCGATGGGATGAGGGGAGGTCACACTCACAAACTCAGAGATAAAACTCTTTCCAACGCACAAAAATGTTATTCATAGCAAAAATGAAACAAAAGCAACAAAAAAACCCCAACCAACCAACTAAAAGGTTAGGAACTCTATGCTGTAGATTTTTTGGATTGATGAGAATTTCTTCTTTAGATTTTTCTCCCTTTGAAATTCCTTTCTCATATTGTTTTCCTGTTTTGTGTTGGGAGTGCAAAGATCCCTCACACTGTTAAATCTAAACAAAGGAATCAACTTCAGTGCATAACACTAAAGACAAAAGACTTTATTTAATAAGTCTCCTCAGTCATCACCTGGCTTACAGCTTTTAAAATTTTAATTTCTCCTTTGCAGTTGCCTCATGATTGTTTATAATGAGCACCCAGTCCCACTGATGCAGACAAAAAGATAGAAATGACACCACAAGCTGGGTACAGATACCCTTCTCAACACCTAAAACTACAGTAAGGTTGGGATGGACAGATGTATTTTCATTTGAAAATTTTCCTTTGAGCCTTGTTTGGAAGATCCCTGTTTGCATCTTCTGTAAGCAGAGGAAGCACCTATCAATGTGCATTCACTGCCTACGGATTTAATGAGAAAAATCAATGTGAAGTTCAAACCTTGTCTAGCTGGCAGCACACACACGCTGGGCATGTTTTAGATAAACCTGATGCTCACTTGGCAGGACAAATTTCTGAGAGTATAAGAGCCCTGTTATCTCTCCTTGGCAATATGCACAATAGGAGCCTGCTTGCTCGACAATAAAACACTGGCCTTAATATAAAACCCTTTTCATAGTTCACAAGGCTAAGCTTAATTATAAAGAGAATTGTGGATGCTCTCCTTTCATTTGGTAGTAAACACAGGCTCCTTCACCCCATACAAAGCTAATGGTGGTAAACCAGATACTACATTACTCTGTATGAGAATAGTGTACTGTGGAATATACTGCTAGAAGGAAACAACATTACTATTCAGTAAATCGAGTTGTAATTTATGAGAACCTCACTGGGCTGCTCCTGCAGTGAACTGGAAAGCAAGAAGGTATCACTGTCTTGCTGCTAAGACTGCCTGAATTTTGAAGTACAGATCTCCAGTTCTTGCTCCAATCAGATAATATATAGTTCAGTGACGCTGATCTTTACTTTCTCTTTTCAGGCAGCCAGTAACAGGTACCACCGGTACCAGAAGCATGAAAACAATGGAGCCACCCAATGTCAGCACCACCAAAAGTAAACTGAGACAGTGCTTGTCATTTCCACGGAGTCACTCATAAAAATCATCATGCTGTCTTTTCAAAATCTTTTCAAAATTGGCAGCCCGAAGTGATGACTGGTAAAATGGAACAAGTTACAATAGCTATGGGCACAACCAAATTGCAACCTTGAATGCCCCCAGCGGGCCCCGTTTAGAACTGCGCCTTGGTACACGAAATCACGACAACGCTTTGTTTGGATTGGAGTTTACACTGCATGCTCAGGCATATTTCTGTATGGAATGATACATGAGAAAGGACTCATGCAGCCTCGTGGGCTCACATTAGTATTTTCATAAGGCTCATGTGGAAAAGGAGTTTGATAATAAGATATGGAGCTTTCATCCGAAACTGATTGTATGAATTCATCCTGTATAAGCTGGATGGATTTTGCTAGGCTAAGTGTTTTCATAGTCATTTCAGTCTCAGAGAAATAGCTCTCACTTGATTCATTTGTGATGCATCAGGCCTGGTGTCCAGCCTCAGCAGTTGGTGTTGACTGGCTGTCATGGTTTAACCCAGCCACACAGCCACTCGCTCACTCCCCCAGCAGCAGGATCAGGGAGAGAATTGGAAGGGTAAAAGCTAGAAAACTCATGGGTTGAGATAAAGACAGTTTAATAGGGAATTCAAAAGCCATGCATGCAAGGAAAACAAACAAAGGAATATATTCAGCGCTTTCCCATGGGCAGGCAGTTGTTCAGCCATCCTGGGGATCCAGGAGAGCAGGGCCTCATCACACATAACAGTTACTTGGGAAGAGAAACACCATCACTCCAAACATCACCCCCTTCTTCCTCCCACCTTATATACCAAACATGACCTCATATGGGATGGAATATCCCTTTGGTCAATTGTTGTCAGCTGTCCCAGCTGTGTTTCCTCCCAGTTTCCCACCTGCTCCCAGTCTCCTTGCCAGTGGAGGCCAGAAAAGGCCTTGGCTCTGTGTAAGCACTGCTCAGCAATAACAAAAACATCTCTATAATATCAACATATTATTTATGTTCAGCATAAATCCAAAACATAGCCCCATACTATCCACTGTGAATAAAATTAACTCTACCCCAGCTATAACCAGCACACTGGCAAATTTACTCAGTGATATAGACAAATAATCTATTGGATCACCGAGTCTTGACTTCTGTTTTTTCATGTTGTCTCAGAAATTTCTTTTTTTATATATAAAGCTCTATTAGTTTGCTTTTCATTTATTGCTCTGACTGAATGTCTCAAAGCTTTAGAAAGCCCTACTCCTAAATTCCAGACTAAATCCATCTGAAGCCAATTTATTTTTTAATTGAGTCAATATTTTGCTTTAAATAGTCTTGTCCTTTCTTGGTGCTTAATTTGCTATGGCATTTGTAGTGTTCTCAAGTTGTACCTCAGCTTCTGTTTTTCAGATGTAAGCAAAAAGCTTTTTCTGATTCTTTCCCCATCTAACAGTGGAGAAATGTAGCTCTATCACCAGCTTGGGGCTATGGGACATCCCTTTCAAAGAATGAGAGAACTTGCATTACTTTTCACACCTTTGATAGGAGATTGCTCTGGGGATTAGCAGTGAATAAGTAGAGTAAACTTGACCCTCTTGACAAACATACATCTCTACTGCCAAAAATCTTTCCCAAGCACTTTAGGAACAGTGACGTGTTACAAGGTCCAATAAGAAGCAGGCTGGTAAGCTTTATACAAACACTCCCAGGTTTTATTCATCAGCAATAATGCTGCTTTTCAAAGTACTTGGCAGTGAAGCTGCAAGTAGGATCTTGCAGAGGTTTACTCCCTCTAACCTTTTCCAGCAGATTTTTCTCTTCAGGAGGGAGTGACTGGACCATCTAACTGCCACAAACAGGAGATGTTAAAACATGAAGCAACACTACATTAAATGAAGTGACAGGCAACTTCAGAGTCTGTTGGCATTCACACTGGAACTAGTGGGCTATGAAGTGCCTAATTCACTTTTTGTATCTACAGTGAAGTGGAAAAACCGTTTTCAAGGTAAAAAAAAATTACAGTGGCTTAAGACTCGTATAACTGAAATCAGAATCAGGCTCTTATTTCCACCAGGTCATTTCTGTACTCTGGTTTTCATGTCTCAGGAGTCTCATGATGCCTTTCAAGGGCAGCCCTTTTCTAACCTTTGTGGTGATTAAACAAACAAACAAAAAATAGCACCTTCCAGAATTTTAGCCGTTTTGTAACCACTGGACTTTGCCTGAGATCCAAGGCTTGAGCTGGAATCTGCTCCTCTCACTCAAAGAACTGCTTGCTCAGCAGCAACTGCTTTGTTTTAAGAGATTTTGGCAGTTTCTTGGGCAAGCACCAGAGAAATTTCTGCTGTGGCAGTCATTACTGTACTGCATGTTTGTGTCATCCAAGGGATGCAGAGGCATTTCTGCCAGGGCAGCAGGGAGTTAACTTGTCTCCTCTTCCCTTTCTTGGGAATGAGAGCTGGGATGACAGCCCATAGTAGGAGGGCCTGAATTGAATTTGCCAGTGAAGAGGAGGGATAACATTTTTGTGTGAGAAAGATGCTTGCCAAGAAATAGAGAGGGAAAGTAACATGGGAGAAAGGAAGTAACTCATCAGTGTTCAGGACAGAACAACAGCAGTTTCAGGATCTGGGTACACATCAGGGTCTTGGACAGATTTTTCTCTACCTAGGTCACTCACCAGAGAAAAAAAGGCAGAAGGAGGAAGGCAGATGCCTTCATAAGTCTAGGAACACTGCCAGAACCTCACAAGCATTCAGTTTCCTACCAATACAGGCTAACCAAATACCACTACATCATTTGTAGAGAGGAAGGGGCTGAGGTTGTAGAAAACTTTTAAACGTAGGACTGGTTTTCTGCCAGCACAAGCCACATTGGGGCAGGAACATGTGGGTAGGGGCAAAGAGAAGGGCAGCAGCAGCCACAGCTATCATGGCTATCTAGACCACTGGAGGACCCCATCCTGGGACTTGAAACTCTAAAGGAAGGCTGCTGAAAACCAAAGCCACTTGGCTTTGTATTTTTCAAGAGCAAAATACAGTTTGGTAGAAAGAAGTGAGGTACATCACTGCTTCAAAACTTACAATTATTCATTCAATAAGATGCTACAGAAGGAAAAAAAAAACAAAGAAAACCCCAAAAACATTTGGGATGCAAAGACTTGTCTTCCTTTGCTTTTAACCAGCCATTTGAAAACACTGCAACATGACCAATTCCGCAAAAATGTTTTCCTGACCACAGTGTCTTGCATGCAGACAAACACAAGGATTATGCCAGTTCCTGGAAGAATGAACGTCAGTACCTTTTTTTAATATTGGAGCACATATCTGTTTGTGTTGTTGTTTTTCCTATCTTCTTATCTCCCTAATTTTGGAGGATACATTTTTTTCATTGTTGTTGTTGTTCATAGGCTCTTTGTTTAAACAACTACAGTAGGTTATTTTTTCCTCTGGTTGTTCATTTTTGTTTGGCTCTTTATATTTTTTTTTGCCTGTGCAAGTAAAATTGCCCTTAACAATCTCTCTCCTGCTGTTTCAGCTTGATCACCTTCCACTAGGTCATCATGATGCCACTGTTTTAAACAACTTGCTTGTTTGTAGGTAGCTAATAAGTTATTTGCTCTCTTTAGAAAGAAGTTTTTGAGGTCTGGGCTGTAACTTTTTTTTAGTGAGATAAACTATTGTGTATTTGAGAAATTTCTCCAGATAAGATGAAAGATGGGAATCTGACTTGCTTTCCTGGGCAAATTTCTCAGGCACTGTTTTGTATTTTGGTGGTACTGAGTCAAGGCAGCAATTGGACATGCACTTACATGCTTTGAAGTTGGTGAGATGTATTACTGTCTCAAAAATAGACACGCTTAAGCAAGTGCTCTCCCAAACTGGAACTTTATTAATTGTACTCTAGTACAATGCCTGCCTTAACTTTATAACGTTAAGGCCTCTGGGTTAAAGCTGCAGAGTCCATGCATGAACAGTAAAGTACATTTATCTGTTCTATGGAGTCTCTCACTGCCATTACATCACTGTAGCTTAATTTGAGCACACCTATGGACAAGTCCTCAAGCTGTGCTTGTGACACTGAACAGCTTTGAACATAGTGTGCCATTTATCAGTCTCTTTCTGTAATCCACAGTCTAATGTAGAATAGATTATAATATAATCCACATACCCGCAAGTTTTCAAGCCAGGTTGGATGGGGCTTAGAGCAACCTGGTCTAGTGGAAGGTGTCCCTGACCATGGCAGCTAGGTTGGAACTAAATGGTCTTTAAGGTCCCTTCCAACCCAGGCCATTTTATGATTCTGTGATAGTGTAATTTGAGGGTTTCTTGCTGAAATTAATTCAGATAGCATAATGTTTCACGTGTACAGTAAGCAAAAAATCCCTTACTTCAAGAATTACAAAACTGGGAGTAAAGAAAAGGGTAGATGACTAACGGGATACATGAAAGACGCTGAAATGTTTGAAGGCGTGACAAAAAAAGAAAGGAATCTATGGAAAGGTGCTTCTGCACCACAACACTGTCAGTGAAAGAATGGAATGGGATGGTGTAAAACCTTAAAAATTAGTATCTCCTGTCAATTTGTAGAACTAATTACTGGCTGAAATGTTGAACTGCTTTAAATTAGCTGTGCTATGAGTGCAAACTGTAGTTGTTCTATGTTAGGGAGTGTATTCTATATGCTTATTGAAATACTTTATTGTATAATGCAGTCTTGTGGAAAGGCAATGAGCAGCCAGGATCCTAGCAATATTCTGTATTGCTTGTCTGAAAATCTGATGTGTTTCGTTTCTTTTTGACAAATTCTCCAAAAAAACCCCAAGCTTAATTAAATCAAAAGCATCTCTCTGATGAGCCTTTCCTGTGATCTCTCTCGTTTGATACTCTCTCCTGACAGGCTGTGATACTCTGCTAGAAATCCTTTGTGCTTTCCTCCATAGGGATAGCAACTGCTCTTCTCGAGGCATTTCCTTGGCCTAGGATTTGGGAGCTCTGGAAGAAGGCAAACATCTTCATCCAGCCTACAAGTGTGAGTGCAGGACTCCATGTGGAACTAATTAGTGACGTAGTGAACACCACAACAGTTTATTGCCAGGAAGCTCCTAATGACGTGGCAGTAATCTCACAATGACTAATCAAGATTTTCTTCATGTCCCTTTAGCGATTGTACCTGATAAATTAGTGTTTATGACTCCCTCATTGATTTTGGTGGACTGCCCTTAACATTAACTTAACTCAAATTTAGCATAACTTTGATGTGTGGGGTACAGCCCTACTATCAATCTGAGGTTGACTGTTTTAATCAAAAATGGATGTGTATTACCAGGATCAGGTAAAAAATGGAGTTACTATTTTCAATGTTTTCTGCACATAGTAAGAGAAACTAAGAAAAAAAAAAGAAAAAGGTAGATGGATTCAGATGGTTCTCAACCGAAGTAGTCCCCATCCCGTGCCTAGCCCAGCACATGGTGTGTAGGACTAAGCATATGTGCAGCCTCATGCAGGAAGGATGCTGTCTCTCACCAAATGCTTTTCTCACAATAGCAAATATTTACACTGCAGTACAAGAAAGACAAGAAGCTACTGGAGAGGGTCCAGCAGAGGGCCAACAAAGATGATTAGGGTTCTGGAGCACCTCTCTTATGAGGAGAGACTGTGCCAGATGGGCCTGTTTTAGCGTAGAGAAGACTGAGAGGAGATCTCATTAAGGCATATAAATATCTTAAAGGCAGGTGCCAAGAGGATGGTCACTGGGCACCACTCTATTCAGTGGTGCCCAGTGACAGGATGAGTAGCAATGGCCATAAACTAAAACGGAAGAAGTTCCACCTGAACATGAGGAAGAACTTCTTTACATTGAGGGTGGCAGAGCAATGGAACAGGCTGCCTGGGGAGGTCACGGAGTTTCCCTCTTTGGAGACACTGAAACTCCATCCGGACGAGTTCCTATGTAACCTGCTATAAGCTGGCAGGGGGGCTGGACCAGATGAGCTCCGGAGGTCCCTTCCAACCCTAACGACTCTGCGATCTCCCCCCTCCCCAGCCCGCTCCAGGGCTCAGCCCTAAGGCGCGGTTCACAGCCCCGACCCCGAAGCATCCCGTGCCGGCCCCTCGCANGAGCGGCGGCGCGCCGGGGCATGCGGAGCGGCCGGGCCCCGCGCAGATGATGGCGATACGCGAGCTCAAAGTGTGTCTGCTTGGAGTGAGTAGAGGGGACCGGCGGGGCGGTTCCCCCCTTCCTTCCTTCCCCCCCCCCCCGGGGGGGGGCGGGGGGGGNTGCGGGAGGCGGGGTGCTCTCGCTAAGTCGGGGAACGCTCCCAGCCCCCGTCTCCCCCTTTCCCGGGGGCCGGGGCGTGGGGGGGGGCTCGGCCGCAGCAAATTCCTCCACGCCGAAACTTGGCAGCCGCGCACCGGCCTCCGCGGGGCGGGGGGAGGCTTCGGTGGGGGCTTTTTTGTTATTTTTGTCTTGTTTCTCAACTTTTTAAAAGTGAGAAGGGCGTAGAAGGGTGGGGGATGGCTCTCTTTTGCGGGGGTGCTCCCCGCAGCGCTTCCCAGGCGGGGCGCGGAGCCGTCTCCCCGCCGGCGGCGGCGGTGACCCCGCGGCGGGTCTCCCTCCGATGCCAGAACCCCGAAGGTGCCCGGGAGGATTTCCCTGGCCGCCGTCCCCGCGGGTAGGGGAGCTGTGGGGTCTTGTGGCCTCGCCGAGCCCCCGCAGCAGTGGTGGGGAGCGACACGGAGAAGAGCGGCAGCGCTGCCCGCCCTGGGACACTCCATCGGGTGGTTCCTTCTCCCGGGGCTCGGTCCCGTTTCACCGATGTGCTGGTCAGTGCTTTGTTTAGTTTCTTGCCGGGGTTTATTCAGAGCTTCTTTAGCTCGGCTCCTTACAGGAACGTCCTTTCTGCCGTTCCTTTTTTTTTTTTTTTTTTAACTTTTTCTGCTCTTTTGGCGAACCCGTGCGCGCATTTCACATCTGGAGCAACAATGTGCTTAGCTCTGCAGTTTGGCTGCGCCTGCCCCCTCTCTGCCCGGCACCCAGGGAGCTTAGTAGCATAATGCACCCACCAAGTTGGGACAAACACCTCTGGAGGGTAGAGCCACCTCTCTTGACAGTAACTAGCAGAGCATCGCTGCTCAGTTCTTTTTTCAAATCAAACGTGTCAAATTACTGGGTGTGAGTGAGGCTGCTTTTAGGCCCCTATCTCCATAAAGGTTCAGAGAAGCTGCATGAATGAAGACTTTTTAGAGCGAATTCTCTTTCATGTGCAATCCAAGTGAGTTGTACATTTGAAAAGCAAACACAAATAGACACCCCAGTTCTCTCTGATTTGTGTTGACTCTTAGCCCAGCAGCAGTGGGTACCTTGCCCTGGAGTAAGTGCCAGGATGCAGTGCCAGGGGACTGGAGAGTTCAGCCCAAAGTATTTGGCAGTGACCATTCCTCCTTTCTTGGTTAGAATTCCTGCCTTCAACTTTTAAAGTGACATAGTGACAAAAATAAATGTGGTTTACAAAACATGAGGACTCTGTGGTAGAATATGTGGATGTGTCTTTATTTTCTTCCCCAGCAGAAAATGCTGTAATTTTATGAAGTGTCTTGTGGAATGATATTCCTTATGCCCATTATTTATTGTGTTTTGTAATATTTAAATATACTGGGGGTTTTGTAAGGCAACTGTTTACTCTTTTAAGACAGGAAAAGGAACCTATAATGCAGCTCTGTGTTACTAGGAGTATGCAATTACTATGTAGATTTGTTAAAATGATAGGGTGGCAGTGGTAACACTTAGTAAGATGTGCCTGTAGTTACAGTCACTTAGTAGTTAGTGAGATGTTCCTTTCTGAGTTTTAGAAGGGCATAGTCCTAGAAAACCATCTGCTTCTGATCATAGACATCTCATTTACCATGGGAATTGACACTGTTTTCCCAAAAGAGAGGAATCCTTCAGATGATGAATCCTCTGGAGAAGTTCAGACAGATTTTCAGAGCAGGGAAACTCCATACCTGTCCGTGTAAGCAAACGCATGCATAAATCTTCTGGTCTGCTTGAAAGCTAGATGGCAACTAACAAATGCATTTTCAGGTCTACCAAAAGAAATCTTGACAGTTGTTTTTTTCAGAAGGTCCTGAGCCTGGTAGATTAATCTGCATTGTATCTAGTAGATCCCCTAATAATCAGTCAAGTCTGGCATGTCCAAGACTTGGATTTCTTATCCTTATTAGAAATAGGAATTAAATCAGTTTGTAAACCTGTATCCCTCTCCACTTCTGAACAAAGCCCTAGGCTACACCTCTAGATCAGACAGGAGGATCACCGGTGGTCTCTGGCCCCGAGGTGTGCCTGGGGTGCCCCTGGGCTTAGACGGTTTATGCCTGTTCAGAATCCCGTAATGGGAAAAAATTGCAGCTGGCACAACGTTTGCAAATCTTCTCCAGAGTCCTGTAAGCTTGTGCAGTGCTCCAGGGCCAGTGTGTGGCCCACAGCCATTGCAGTAGAGATGGGGACTAAGTTATCAGCTCCTGGATGTTAACCCTGTATTGTCGGGGGAACCTGGCCTGTAATTTTTAGCATAATGTAGCAAAATGGGCATTCAGATGTCTGGGTATCTGCGTATCTTCAGAGTATCTTGGGGTTTTTAAAACTCTGTAGGTGTCATGGGAGTGATTTAGAGCAGCCTGGAGTAGCGCACAAGATGTGGGATTTGTAGATCTTGAAGGAGACCCCAGCAAAGGGGGACTGAGAGGAAATCTGGGGCAGTGCGAGTCTAGTTGTGAGTCAGTTTGGAAGGCAGGCTTTGTTGGTGGCGAGGCTCTTTAAGACAAGATGGTTCCAGCTTGCTAGTGGGCTGGCAGGAGCAGGATGCCGCCTAATTGTTCAGTGCTTCACAGCCTTAGGTGTAAGAGCCAAGGAGGTGCAGTTTGATAGCTCTCTTTAGTATGTTGTCATGCAAGTGTCCTCATGCCTGCTGCTAAAACTACTTCCTCCAGTAAATTATTGCTGCTGGGCAGTAAGGTATCTGCATGTGGAAGGTGTTCATCTCCCAAAGTGCAAACACTTGAGCTCTGCTCCAAGTCCTGTCTTGTCACTCCAGACTCTTCCTGGTCTCTCAGTCCGATCTTGTTGTTTGTTCCCAGCAGTTGTCCCTGCTTCTGGAGCTGAACAAGTTTTAGCTGCAGCTCAGACTATGCAGTGGAATGAAGTACAGCTCCCACATGACTTGCATGTTTCTGTGTGGGCACCTTGTTGAGGGGATGAAGGAGAGAGGGGCTTAGTGGGGCTGGTGTATTCCTGAGCCATGCTTCAGTGCTGAAATGTGGCCTGGTGTGCAGCTGCCAGGTTTCCTAATCAGTCTGTGGCTGCTAAGTGCCCTGTGTCTCAGCTCCTAACATTTTCTTTATGTGGACTGGAGGAGCGATTTACGGCTCTCTGCCAAATCCTGACATAATTGTGTGGCAACTGCAGAAGAGATTGCCAGGTTTAGGACTAAGGCAAAGTTTCTTGTCTTTGTCACTTCCTGAGGAAACTTTGACAACTCTTCTGAGAGACTTTGGGAAGTGGCTTACTAACTACCGTCTGAAGTGACCTCCATTACTCCTTTCCTTTTGTTTTTGTTTATTACATTTTTGTGTTGTGACTCTTCATCACGGGACCAAAGGAGTTAGGTTGGAAGAGGCTCAGAGGTCACCCCTTGTCCCTAAAGCCCCTTTTATAGCTTTCCTAACATATGTTTGACTTCTCTGTCCTTAAAAACTCATGATCTTCTCCCTGGGCTTATGTCCCAGGGCTTAACTGCCCTTACTGTATAAAGTTTTTCCCAAACATAGTTCTTTACATGTTCCTTGCCTGATACTTCATTCCTTCACTCTTCTGTTTGTGTTTCCATTTTCTTGCTCTTAAGAAGTCACTTGCTGGCACGTGTTCTGCTAGCATGAAAATACTGTGAAGCTGGTAAGCATACATTTGTAAAAGGAGAGACATTTCCTCTGTGGAGGAGAAGGAGGTTTTCTCTGGAGTTTCTCCATAACTGAATCCCACTTGCTAGGTGTGGAGAACAGTTTATTGCCTTTGAGGATGCTGTGTACCTCGGTGTGCAGCGTCTGCATGTCCAGGCTGTGGAATTGAGCTCAGAATTGTTTGATATTCAAAGTAATTGGGAATGTGATAATAGTTTTCTTATGGAGAAGATCTCTGGTTTTCTTATCTTCTTGTTGTGGTAATGTAAAGCTCTGAATTATGCTGGATGGAGAACAAATTCTTGTAGCAGAGCATGTGCATGCATCAGACCTTTCAGTGCAAAGCTTAAGTGCCCACTCCTCTAAGTAGCTGCAATACTGAACATGTATGACTGGGAGTGTTTTAGTTTGTGTTGGTGTCTGTGAAAGACATAAATTATATTTTTTCTTTTGACTATAAAATATTTGTCATTATTAATGCTTTTATGGCCTAGATGTCCCAATACAAACAAAAAGACTGCTGTTAAAAACAAAACTGCACCACTGGATGGGTTGTACCAGTTAAGTACCTTTCTTCCCACTAGGTATGTGCAGGGTGGCCTCCATGCTAAGATGAGCATCCTGCTGAAGACAGTAACACTCCACAGTGCAGAAGCCATGTGGGCATCAACAGCTGCATTGCTGTAGCCTAAAACAGAACAAGAGGAATCAAAGGTAGAGCAGATGACAAAGGTGATCGTGAAAAGAAGAAAATTATACTGATGAAGTGAATGTATCTTCTCAAATTTTGTCCAGAAAATGTCGATCTGAGGGAAGAACAGACTGACAAGTGATTGCCCCCCCACCTTGTGTTAATGGTTCATCATCATCTACTCATTCACTTGTATTTTATTATGTAAACAAGTAGCTCTATCATGAGAGAAATTTTTGAATCATGACAGCATGGCTGTCTGTCTTGTGGAGTCACTGGTTTGAAGTGTCCATCACTGCAGCCTTTCTATTAAAGGTGCCCTCACCTGGTTCTCTTTCCTAGCCACTTATGTTTATGCATGTAGTGAAATACCAAATCCCAGGTAAAACTGAACAGGGATTTTAAGTTCATGGGGAACTGAAAGACAGACACAGCTGGCTGCATATACACCATTTTCTTGGGAAATGGTTTTCTTGGTATTCTTGCTTGGTGAAGAATAGTCTGAAATTTGCACTTAATGTGTGCCCATAATTTTTCCATATTTCTTTGCCCTGCTTTGCCAGTCTAAAGAAGTGTCTGCCAGTATACTGAAGGAGAATTGGACTGGCAATTTTTTTTTTTAATATTGCATCAAAATCCAGTTATGCGCCAAGTGAGAAATGCCTTTTCTCCTCTATCAATAAACAAGTGTCTTCAGAAGCCTAAAACAGCCTTTTCATATTAATTTATGAAATATTTAAATGGCTACAATCAGATTTTTTGCAATACATGCATTGAATATGTAGGTAAACAGTTTCTCAGAATTTAACCAAATTTAGGATTTTATATTGACCTTGGCCCTATTGCTTTCCTGCCAGAGCTACAAAGCTGGTTTATTTACTAATCTCTTCCAAAAGTTTTGTGGGGGATTGCTTAGAAGAGCAGGGTGGATTTTAATTGTAACATCCTTCTAGGAAAGGGAGACTGTGGAGGCCACACTCTGCTTTCGTTTTCAGCAGGACAACCAAGCTGAATTTCTGAAGCAGAAGAAGGCGGAATTTGAAGCACATTTTACTTTCAGAAGCAAAGCCTCAGAAGGGGAAGCTTGTAGCTACTAATCAGCTGGGCAGCAGAAGACTACCCCATGTCTGGTGCCTGTTGCTGCACCTGATCAGCTCCCATCCGCTGATAACCAGCTCTTGGCTTCCATCCCTTGCTTGTAACTTGTCTGTTGAATGAGTCCATGCAGTGACCATCCCTCAGAAACCATATGCAGGCTGTATAGTTTTATTGTTTCTCAAATTCTGTTTATTTCTTTTGTTTGTAGTATTGTCAATGGGTTTTTTTTTTTTAGGTTTCCCCAGCCCCTTGCTTCAATCCCTCTTTTTGATTTCTGGCTGAAAAATTGTGAAACTTCTTGTTTTACGGTAATTCTGAGGAAAAACAAAACATAAATTTTCTTTCTACCAAAATAAGGAAGTTGAGTTGGTAATAAACTGCGTTCTTTTTCACATGGTTGAATGCAGTTTTAGCCCTACTCAGTGAAGTAGCACTGAGGCAGGCTATGTGAAGCAGTCATAAACTCTGCATTCAAGCAAAGTGTGGGGAACAGAAAAATCTCTCATTTTCATCAGATGGTTCCTTTTAACTGGCTTAAGTCAAGCCATATTAAAGGCCATTTTTAATTTACATTTAAAGTATGTTTTCTGAACCTCTGGTTGATCGTATGACTTGTTTCTAAGGTGATAATTTGATTTATTGATGGGGTGCGTTGCAGTTACAGTGCAGTTAAGCTGCCTATGGCCAATGTCCTCTGAGTCTGCAGAGCTTTTGCTTGTGGTAGTGTTTATAAATTACGGTGCTGGTAGGTTTTGCTTGTGTTGGGTTGTGTCTGAGCTGGTTACGATGTGGGTGCTGCAGTCTGCAAGCGAACAGGCTGGATAGACATGGACATATTCTTCCTAAAATTTCTCAAGCTAATTCTTTGTTGAGAGAAGCATTTACAGGGAGGCTGGAGCCACAACTCTGCTCCAGCTGTGCTTGAACACCCAGCTTTTCTGTTCCCTCCCTGCTGATCCTTTTCCAAATGCTGTCTGCCCAGTCTTCAGCTCTGTTGGACCCTCCAGGGACTGCTGTTGATCTTGGATTTCCTGGCCACATCTCTGTTCAGATAAGATCAGTACAGGCACCTTTTTTTCATTTCCTGCGCTGTGGTTTTGAGGGGAAGGCAGAGGGGCATGTTGAAGTGAACACAACTCGCTTTAGCAAGTTTGCAGTGTCAGAGAATCATACAATGGTTTCGGTTGGAAGGGACCTTAAAGGTCGTCTAGTTCCAACCCTGCTGGGCAGGGTCACCTTGCATTAGAACAGGTTGCTGTTGACCCCACCTTCCCCACTGTTCAGGTGCTGCCTTGGAAAACTGAGTGCAGGGCAAGTTGTTTCTCCTTGGCTTTGATGGCTTGCCACTCCCCACCGATGGGGGGGCTATTTTTGGGGGTTGTGGTTTGACTGCCTCGCCATCATCTCCACCTCCATCCAGAGGTCTGGGTCTTCCTCAGCTCATGTTTTTCTCAAGCTGCTTCTGGGGCCAGCAGAATACCCAGCACACGGATGGATACCTAGAGGTACCTTCCAAAAGGGTTGAGAAAGGAGGTGGGAAACTGGGTAGCGTTCATCTACCCATGAGCTACCTGCAAATTCTACTTCCATCCAGTTCTGATCACACCGATGGGTTAGATCATGCCAATGAGTTGGATCATCCCACACTTCTTGGAGAGGGCCAAGCAAGCCTTCTGTCCTTTGCTCCTTGTTAGGGCTTGTCGTGTCCCCCACTACCAACTGATTGTAGGCTGGGGGCAGCTCATGTGAATATAATTCTGCAGCCATGGGACACACGCTTCCAAAATAAATGAAAGTAAAATATATTTTCATTCTTACAGAGATGTTTTTCTTCTCACTACATACCTTGTAGTGGGTAGTGGTGCAAGGGTCAAGGTGAAAGGAAATTTTTAAAATTCCATCTCAACTTTTAAGATGCCAGGAAGGGGACACATTTCAGTTCTCTTCTGAAACATCTTGTGCACCCTTTCCGTGAACGCTTGCTGTTTTGAACACCACTGCCAAAGGACAAATCCAAGCTTTAGAAAGCCACCAGCGGAGGTGGATGGGAGGCTGACTCGGAGCACAGCCTTGTGTAAGCAAATGCCAGTGGTTTGATTTACGGTCTCTAGCCTTGCAGCGCTGCCTGTGAAAGCTGAGCAACAGCCAGTGGAACAAATGCTTTTTATTTTTGCCTGGTTATTTTTAAACATAAATGCTAGTTAGTGCCTGGTTTTTATGTTTCTTGGAGGAGAGGGTAGAGAAGTTATGGTTTTTCACTTTTTGTTTTGGCCAGAGTATGTTCTTATTTGGGCAACATGGGGAAGCACATGTGCATGAAATTCAGCTACTAAATACTTTGTGTCCCTGAGTTATTGTTTCCTCCTTTGTCAGCAGAGTGACAGGATGCTGCAGAGACGTCATCGGGTGTCCTGGTTGGACCCGTCAGCCTCTGCTGGGCACAACTGCAGGGGAATATAAAAAACTGTGAATGATAAATATCAGGCTTTTATAGGAATTCATCTACAGTTAGGGACTCTTTGGAGCAGTTTCTCCTTTCCTTTAAAGCCTGTCTACAGAGCCAAAATGAATTAGAAGAGATTCCTAAATTGGGTTTAATTCTGAAAAAAATAATTTTTTTGGCCCATTTAATTCTGCAACAAACAAAACCTAAGTGTCAGTAGGACCTAATGGTTCATCAGCAGAGCTGTGCTTCTGGGCGACAGGACGTGTCTGAAGTCACTTGCATACTCACTGGTGACTTGTGAAATACGGTAGGCACTGGAGTAGCTTTAACCTTCTCTGTCTAATGCTTGTAATTAGTAGCTGGTACCTTGTCTCCAGTATTGCCATTGCGTGAGTTCTCCAGATGTGCCTATTTCTTAATTGTGAGGCTGATGCTGGGAATTCAGCGGCAGAAGAAAGATCCATAGGAATTTGGTCAACATCTGGTGTGTGCCAACACAGGGAAGCTGTAGTAGGGATCGCCAGACTCAGCAAAGGCTGATGTGAAAAGCATCCTTGAGAGGATTTCCTTCAATGTAATGTGGTGTCACACTAAAGCTCAGCTTGATTCTTGTGACTTTAATTAATTTTTAACTACTCGATTTAAGGGAGAGAAAGTGTATTACCACTGTGGTTGGTAGTTTGGGATTTAGAAGCATATTACAAGTGAAAAATTTAAAGTGTTTGTCACTGTGTAGTCTTTGTTAATTAGCTTCCCCCCCAACCTCTCACTGACTGGTACACACCACTACCAGCCTGTAAGGACACACTTCCACTTTGTGGCTGGATAAATCTGGCAGTTGGTTAATTCCTGGAGGGATTTAGGAAATGAGAAAGAACGGATTCGCTTTCTTGAATAGGAAGTCCATTATCTTTTTTTTTTTTTCCCTTTCCTTTGCATGCTAAATATAAGTATGCCTATTTTAAGAATCATAAAATCAACACTTGCAATATATCTTGTTAAAGCTGATATGAACAGGAAGCAACCGCCTTTTGGCCAGAAGTCGTTCATGGTGCATAATCCATGCTGACTTCAACCTTCTCAATACTGTACAGACAAATTGACTTTTAGGATGATCATTTCTTGAGTGTGCTACAAGCATTTTTTTTTCTTACATTATCCCTTAAGTGAGGAGTTTTCTTTTTTGGACAATATTGCTCTTGTGGAAAATTCAAGTAAAGTTGAATTTGGTTTTTGTCTCAGTGTGCTTGAATGCCAATATTGTCTTTGATTGTTATGACTCCACCAGTGGAGTGTAGGTTATCTGAATAGTCATCAGAGTCAATTGTTCTGTCCCTTGATATTTTTTTTTTCTGTCTTGGATATTTTCCTTTGTTTTTTTTCTGCAAAGTGTGCTTGAAAAGAATAATTGTGTGCCAGGGCATTAGACAGACAGTCGGAACATGTTTTATGTGACAAAAATGGCAGTCGTATAAAACCAGGTAACATAAATTTGATTTAAGATTATATTACTGAAACCCTAATCCGAGTAGCATCCTTAAGCATGTCTTTAATTTCCAAGCATTAGAGTAATCTCCCCCTCAGCAGCGTATCAGGGTACATCGTTGAGCCTTTGCTGAATGGGCTAAATTGAGTCCCAAGCTTAAAGCTCAGCATATGCTTTAGTGCACAGCTGAATACAGTGCTGTGTGGAGGACAAGATTAATAGTTTAAGTAAATTACGTATTTGAGATCACACAGCTCGTGAGTGATTCCTGTCGTTTAACATTAAGAGCAGATGAAGTATAGCTCAGTTGTACCTCTGCTTGGTTTTCAACATTTGGTGGGCTCTTTGGAGATGGTGCCTTATTTGAGCAGGTATTAAGCTGACCCAGAGTTTTGTGGCCAAGTTTGCCTTCTCCTTTAGGCTGATAGGGAGAAAGGCAGAAGCTCTGGTAGGATCTCATTCGCCAATAGAGATGTTTTCCTCAATCCCTATACCTGTTCTGCTGTATGTGGGGTCTGTGAGAATTTTGGACTCACTTCCACATGGTCCCAAACACTCAGACTGTGTGTTTAGTATCCAGACAGTCTGTTCTCGGAGTAACTTCTCAGTACCTTCCGTGTGGCTCAGTCTTTTCCTGCTTTGGAGGGAAAGATCAAATGCACTCTTCTTCTACCCCCTTGTCCTTTGAGGAGATGTCCTTAGATGTACTAAACTCCATGGTTTAGCATTCCAGTCGAAATGCTCCCAGCATGTTTTCAGTCGAGATTTACAAACTCCACACAGTTTTGACCATTTCTGGTTTCCAGTTTCTGAATGAAGATGAGAAAAATTGGCCGGGTGAATAAAAACTTCCTTCTTACGGTTGTAAGTTAGATACTGACTTCCTACTTACTTTTGGGTGGAGAGAAGTATAATAATAGCAACAAAATTCGGTTTTGCTCATTTTAAGGGCTTTTTCCTGTAACATTGAATTTCATGGCACTAGAGCTATCAGCTTCTAGGAGTTGCTGGGTTTCATATCCAATGAAATCAACAGGAGGTGAATACATTCAAGGAGTCAACTGCTTAAGGGGTGCAGCCTTGTGCTGATAATGTCTTCCATTTAGGAGCCTGTTCAGTGCAGATAGCTTTACTTTTAGTAAATTCACGGCAGCACGCAGTAAATCCACAGCTAAAAAAGCTCAGCCCTGGGTTTTATTATTATTCTGTGCTTGCTGTTATCTCTTCTGTTTACTTGCATGGGTGACAGAGGGGAAAGCACCAGGTGGGTCTTTATGATGCTGTTTAAAATAAGTGGTGATGTTTACTGAGTTGGGGAAAACTTTGGATCTAGACAGTAGGTGAAAGGAACGTGAAATCACTATTGATCAAAGTTAATTAAACCTAACAGTTGGATAAAGAGTTTCTTAACGCAGATTTGGGTTTACACAAACCTCTTATTGTCTGTTCCGAGTCCTACGCATCAATTCAGGAAATGAAAGCCCTCAGCTTCAAGGATTTTAGACCTCTCCTTCATGCCACTTAATGTCCACGTGGATGTATATTATCCACATATCATTTGCAGTTAATGATAAATAACAAATAATGGCAAATTTTAGAAAATCTCAGTTTGTCCCCCTCCTCTGATATCCCCTGGAGAAGGCACATGTTTTAATGTGTCTGGAAGGCTGATGGAGACAGATTTCCAAAGGCTGCAAGTGAGCTAGCAAATTACAAGAGCAGCCTGCAAAGAGGGTGCCATCAGTAGCTGGCCAGCCTTTAGGCTGCTGATAAAGGAGACTACCTCACACCCTGGATGGTCATTGGAGGCTGCTGATTTTACAGGTTGTTGTGTAAAAGGAACTCTAAGGCAGAGTTTCTGGCAGTAAATCCAGGTATGAAATCCTTAGTCCGTCTCCCACCCTTGTGATGTTTCCTGAAGTTGCTGTTGTCTGGCTGCCTTTGGCCAGTTGTTTGCATCTGGTTGGTAGACAACGTACCCTGTACCAGGGCTCCGCTAATTTGGAGCAAAGATTCAAGGCCATGGGACTGGTTCCTGTTTGTTAGGCGAAATGTTAGTTTTTATAGCTGCCCCCTGAAACTGCCTTCTTCCTCTCTCTTGCCTGTTGCTGCAACAGAAGGGATCAGGCTTTCTTGTCTCCAGGACTGAAGTTTTCAACTGGTATTTCAGTTGACACTCATCATTTATGTGGTTTTTTCTTCCTCCTTGGTATGAAATGCAGTAATAAGTTGCAGGTCAGGTGGTTACAAATTGGGAGGAGTATGTCTGAACATTGAATTGAAGAGGGCTTATTGAGCTTGGATGAACAAATTTGAAGGTAATTGAGCCCTTTCACAATTTTTTTCGGCAACCACTGTACAATTTTTATATTAGTGAAATAGTAAGCTGAACACAAGAGCCATTTTGTCAGATGCTGTACCTAGTTGATGTGCATATATTTGTTTGCATAAGGGCCCCTGCCTTCATTTAATAAAAGAAAATGACTGTTGGCACTTATAGGCCATCTGGAATATGAATTATAATGTTTGGATTGGATTATGAATTCTGGACTGGCTGGAAGGTTTTGAATATCTTCTATATTGGGATAGGAAAATAAATTATTTTGGTTTTGTATTTACTAAGTGTCACTAGCAAGGCTGCATTTTGAAATTATGGCCCCTAATGATAGGATTTGACAACAAAAGTGGCAGGGTGTTGGAGTACGAACAGAGACTTGTGTCAAACAGCAATTCAAGTCAAAGATTATCTCCTCATCATACCATTATTTTGAAACTTTCAGCTGCTACAAATATATGTGGGGAAGGTTCACTTAGGAAAAGAATTTGGTTTGGAAAAAACAACACAGAATTGTTTATCCCATTTTTTGCTGCCAAACTGTGCTTGAAAACAACATTTGTCAGGATGCTGTTGCCTAATGTGTTTACTGAACTATGAAAACTTCAGATTATTTATGTATTTAGTCTGAAAATTAAATTTAGTTTTTCTGATCACTGCACTGTGCAATAGGGATGAATGATATTTAACTAAATTGTTATGCTGGTGTGTGTGCATATGGCCAATAGAGATAACAGCCCCTGCAATCAGTACTCATTATCCCTGACATTGTGAGGTACAGTGACTTGTGTGTTACTTTCCTTATCTAATTTTTCAAGTTCAGGGCCAATTATCAGGATTTCTAAGTAGATATTATTTACATTTTTTTTTTACTGTATTTTTAAATAAAAATTTATCTGTGGGAAGAGTAGTACAGCAAGTGGATTTTTGTGATTGCATGTATGTTTTGAGATAGAGTGGGTAGGAAAAGGATAGCTATGTGCAGATATTAAAACCTCTCCCAGATTTGTCCAGAAAATAAACTCTGACCATTGCAATTGCCCAAAATCCAAGTATTGCTGTCAGTAAAACTGCGCTGGAATTAAAGCAGGACTTGCAGTTTTTACTTATTTTTACTTTGGCTTTTTTTTGCTCCTCGCAGTTGAGGTTTGACTTGCTGGAGAAGTCTGTGAAATTTGCTTTTAGTTCCTACTTCACTGATGGGGGAAGGATCGTGAGATGTGACAGTGACCCATCTGTGACAGCAGCAGTAGGAATGTTCCCATGGTAAACCAGGGAACATCCCCACCTGAAAAATGAAGTGGTGAACATTGAAGAGATCATGCTTTAGTGTCTTTGGTGGAGCTCAGATTGGAAACCAGCAAACTGGTAACAGGGAGGTATCATTGAGGTGGACTGGGGTGGTGGGATAGCATACCATGGATCGTGGGTGTGAGGTTGCTCAGAGAAGCTGTGGATGCCCCATCCCTGCAAGTGTTCAGGGCAAGGTTGGATGGGGCTTGGAGCAACCTGATCTAGTGGCAGATGTCCCTGCCCATGGTGGGAGGGTTGGAACTAGATGATCTTTAAGGTCCCTTTTAACCCAAACCATTCCGTGATTCTGTGATTCTATAACACTCCTTCTTATCACAAGGCATCCATCAGGGTAGGTTTGCCTGCTGGTCTGTGTTATGCCTTGGTCAGGAGGATCCTATGATCCAGTGATGAGTAAAAGGCAATTAGAGGTATGATTTTTCTTTGGATAATAGTGACTCCATAAAGTCCCACAGCTATAGGTCTCCTAAAAATTAACCAAAAACATTCCCTCTGTAACATACAACATTGTTGATACTGTGCAGGTTTGGGGGGGGGGTGTGTGTTTTTTGTGGGTTTTGTGTTTCCTTTTTTTTTTCCTCTCCTTTTTTTGTTCATTAATACAATGATTTATGTGTGGCATACTGGCATCCCTTTGCAGCTGCCTTTGCCACATTCACACTACTCATTGCCACACAGGGCTCCCCAAGGTGGTAACAGCAGTGGGAGGTGCCTGTGGTTCCAGAGGAAGGTGCTCAGGCACTCTTCTTTTCACCTCAGTCTGTCTCACCTGTCTAGTCCTGTAACTCCATCATGCTATCCTTTTTCCCTCCTTACCCAGGCTTTTGGTTCCCAACTTGCTCTAGCAATTTAGGCAGTGATCCTTCCTCCTTTCCTCCTATCCCAACATGGCCAAGTTGACTGGTTCCTGTCTCCCTTAGTCCCAGGAGTCACCAGGTGGTGCTGTTGCCCAATTAAATGCCCTCCCTGGCATTGCAGCGCAGTCCAGCCCTTGTAGAATGGTTTGATTTTGTGATGGAGCTTTCTCTGGTGGGCACCCGTGTCAGGTAGTGCGAGGGGTCTCGCTTCTTGCCACGTGTTCAGTCTTGAGTCAGTTTTTTTGATGCAGAGTTGTTTCCTGTGACTTAATCAGCCAGTGCCTTCTTTGATTATGAGGTCCACAAAAGGCTGGACTGTTTCTACACAGCTTGTGACCACACTGTTGTACTCAAAAGCTGCTTTACTGTAGTGTAAAGCATGAGGAAGGCTCACTAAGGGCATCCACAGACTTTGTACTGTTGGGTCCGCCCCTGCAATCCAGTGGGAGGGTTTTTTGATTGATTGTTGCCGTGTGCTGCTGGTTCAAAGCAGATTTGTGTGTGTGTGTACGTGTGCGTGACTGCTTCCTTGAAAGGTGCTACTTCTGTTTCTTCATTCCTCATCTCATCTTATTAGCCATCTAAATTGATACCACCTTATTTGCAGCTGCTCTTTATAGGGATCATGCTCTTACTTGAAACTGTAGAGGCAGTTCAAAACACGGAGTCGAACATCTTAAGTGCATAGCTGATGGCCCCAAAAGCCACAATTTGAGATGAAGGAATGCAAATAAACACCAAGTTCCTGTCTTCCTTTTCACCAGGCTAAGCAATTCTTTCCCCGCAGCCGCCAAGACCACATGCTGTCAAGGGCATAAGAAATTGATTGAGATTCAGCTCTTTGATTTCAATTTAAAATCCTCCATTTTTCTTGGCAGTTCAGCTGCTGCTCTGAATTTGTGTGCAAAGGGGAAGGAAATGTGTAAGAAAAGACACAATTAACTGGAAATTTGATGTGGGGAAGCTGTTTCTAAATAACATTAGCAAGAACTGCAGGCTGTTATCTTTGCTGTCCACACTCAGGGTAGCATGGTGGTGTGGTTAGCTTGCACTTTGTATGATAAGATACAGTGATAAAGCATATATAGTTGAATTACAGTATGGATTTGGGTTTTGGTTTGCATTTGATTTTTTTTTTGTTTTTATTTAACCAAGGTAGGTGAACTTTAAAAATTGCTAAGTTGAATATTCCAAAGGTAGGTTGGCTGCAGTGTTAATTTGTTGTTATTATTTTTTAATATATTCTGCAGTAGAGATCCAAGTACAGTTGCTGTTCTTGGATCACCATGCAGAGAAAGGGACTGAGGTTACTGACCCACAGCCTGTGTTTTCTTCATCATTGCATTTCTGTTTTGCGTTATGTTTTGTAGTTATTTTTATTCTATTGGAATTATTTTAAAGAATAGCTTTAAGGTTATTATAAAGAATAGTCCTGTTCTCCCTTTCCCTCAGTAGTTCCCTGTCTCCTAAATAAAGATCACTTTATACTCCTGTGCCAGCTTCATAGCAGAAGAGTTGGCAAATCGTGAAAGAGCAGCATGGTTTGTAAGTGCTGGCTCAGTCAATGTACAGAAGACACGTGGGCTGTTTTGTGTTTTCTTGGGTAGTAGATAGTTTAACTGACCACTAATCCTGCCTCCCACTGCTAGTGTGGTGTAAAACAAGGATTTGTTCCTTACTGCTGATGTAGTGCCGTATCAGTCACTGGGCTGGGTACAAAGGAAGGATAGCTCCCCTTCTGACTAGGTCTTCTTTCCAGCACTGTCTCTTGCCTTCTTTCAATATAACGTTCATTCTCTCAAGTCCCCACTTTTGGAGAAACCTTTCCACACCTGGAGTCAAATCTTCAGCTGAAGTTAAAGGCATGCCTACTAGCGGCCAGATGAGAGGGAGCTCTTCAGATGAATCCTCTTGAAAACTATGTGCTTGGGGGAGAAAGGAGGTGTGTTATGGCTGGTCCACTCATCTTGAAGTTCTTCACATCTGAAGGACAGGACGCCATGCAGAGGGACCTGGACAAGCTTGAGAAATGGGCCCATGGGAATCTCATGAGCTTTAATAACACTAAGTGCAAGGTGCTCCGTGTGGGCTGGGGCAACCCATGCTATCAACACAGGCTAGGGGATGTACAGATCAAGAGCAGCCCTGCTGAGAAGGACTTTATCATGCTGGTGGATGAGAGGCTGGACATGACCCGGCAGTGTGCCCTTGCAACCCAGGAAGCCAATTGTGTCCTGGGCTGCTTAAAAAGCAGCGTGGCCAGCAGGTTGAGGAAGGTGATTCCACTCCTCTATTCCTAACTGGTGAGACCCCATCTAGAGTGCTGCATCCAGCCCTGGGGTCCCCAGCACAGGAAGGACGTTGACCTGTTGGAGCAAGTCCAGAGGAGGGGCCTCCAAGTTGACCAGAGGGATGCAGCATCTCTCCTATGAAGAAAGGCTGAGAGAATTGGGATTGTTGAGCCTGGAAAAGAGAAGGCTCCAGGGACACCTAATGATGTAGGCACCTGAAGGGAGCCTACAAGAAAGATGGAGAGAGACTTTTTACAAGGGCATGTTGTAGTGCCAGGACAAAGGGGAATGGATTCAAACTGAAAGAGAGTAGGTTTAGGTTAGATATGAGGAGGAAGTTCTTTGCTGTGAGGGTGGTGAGACATTGGAACAGGTTTCCCAGAGAAGCTGCAGATGCCCTGTCCCTGGAAGTGTTCAAGGCCAGGCTGGATGGAGCTCTGAGCAACCTGCTCTGGTGAACGGTGTCCCTGCCCATGGCAGGGAATTTTGAACTAGATGATCTTTAAGGGTGCTTCCAACCCAAACCTTTCTGTGATTCTGTGATTCTTCAGGCTGCAGCTATGATTCTCCATGCCATCAACCCAGCGTGAAGAGCTTGAGATTGGAGCTCTAGTGAAGACAGCAGGATAATGCCAAGTATCTTGGAAACACTCTAGGAAAGACTTTGGTTTCATATAGTATTACATATACAGATATATCAACGCCTTTAAGAAAGTGAATTTTTTGCTAACATTAGCTATGATACAGACATTAGCTGCTCTTCAGTCTCTCTCATCTCTGGCTAGGCACATTGCTTTGGTAGAATGATAAAGTGCTTTTGGCCATCAGTGCTTGCTTTTGTACTTTATTGTTTGGTGAAGTGATGGTGTTGCTTGGGGTTCTTGGCTATGTCTTTGACAGAAGTAGATAGTTGGAGAGATTGTAGCTAATATTGCAGTCTGAGGGTGAGGGAGGGCTGGAACTATTCTTTTTTGTCTATAAGAGAGAAAAGGGATGCAGCAATAAAGTATATTTAAAACTTTGGCATTAGGGTGGTTTTTTTGTCTCTCAGAGATTACTGGGCTAGGATCTGGTGGAGAGCAATGGACCTCTGACAGTGAATATGAAAAAACTTGCTAAATCCAAGGAAGCCTATGGAACACCAGGACAAGTAGGACTGGCTTCAGATATGGTGGATATTGGAGCAGCTATGCAGGTCTGAGTTTAATTCCACAGGAGGATGTGTGCAGGATGTGTCTGAAAGGAAACCACATGCTGAATAATCACACTGCTAAGAGAGCCAAAACTGGTAAGGCAGCAGACATTTGGCTTCAGTAACTGGCTGGGAACAGGAGAAGTGGACAGGCTGTAGACTCTCTTCGGCTCTGAGGCAAGGCAGATGGGCAGACACTGTACATGTTTTGCTAATGGATATGAACTGAAGGAAAACAAACCAAGACAAGGGATCAGATGATATGTCTTACATTCAGAAGTGTATTGGGTTTCTGTGGCAAGGTTTCAGTGGGGGGGTGGCTACAGGGATGACTTCTCTGAGCAGCTGCCAGAAGCTTCCCCCACATGTCCTGCAGAGCCTATGGCAGCCAGTTCCAGGATGGACCCACCACTGGCCAAGCTGAGCCCATCAGTGACAGTGGCAGTGCCTCTGGGATAACATGGTTAAGAAATGGAAAAAGCTACTGCACAAGAGCAGATTGGAATAAGAATGTGTGAGAGCAACAACTCTGCAGACACCAGGGCCAGTGCAGAAGGAGGGGGAGGAGATGCTCCAGGCACTGGAGCAGAGATTTCCCCTGCAGCTCGTGGTGTAGACCACGGTGTGAGGCAGCCTGGCTCCCTGCAGGCTGTGGGGGTCCACGGTGGAGCAGAGATTCCCCCCGCAGCCTGTGGAAGACCTCAAGCTGGAGCAGGAGCAGGTGGATGCCTGGAGGAGGCTGTAACCCTGTGGAAAAACCGTGCTGGAGCAGGCTCCTCGCAGGACCCATGGACCCATCAAGAGAGGAGCCCACACTGGAATAGCTTTGCTGGCAGGACTTGTGACCGTGCTGGGGACACATGGTGGAGCCGTCTGTTCCCAAAGGAATGTGCCTTATGGAAGGGACTGACACTGGAGCAGTTTGTGAAGAACTGCACCCCATGGGAAGGACTCACATTGGAGCAGAGGAAGAATGTGAGGAGTCCTTTCCCTGAGGAGGAGTGAGAGGAGGAGACAATGCTCTGGTAGGGAGCAGGTAGAGTGATAGAGTGGCTCTGGTGGGCACCTGCTTTCCAGCCAGCATCAGCCCACCACAGGAGGCCAGGCAGCATTAAGCCCTGACCAGTAGATATTTTTCCTCTTTAAAACAGTCAGTAGGAATATACAGGTGGTATTGAAGACACCTATAAATACCAAACAAATAAACTCAGCACTTGACTATCTCTTAAGGCACTTAAATAGCTCTTTGTTATTGTACTGTCTGATTGCTTTACACATGTCACTGTTTTACATCCCCTTAGTGCCGGTACAAGGTAAAATCAAATAATCATTTTCATATAACAGCTAGCGAGCTGAGAACGATACAGCCAACAATTCCTGTGCCAAATGCAGTTCTTGAAGCACTAGGAGGAAGGATTATGTTCTGGTATAACAGGACTGACCTGGTTGTGGGTAGAACAAGTGGCGCGCTTCTGTGTATAGAGGGAATTAGAGTTTATCTAATTCTAATGCGCACCAGAGGAAAAAGTCTGATTCTGTAGCTAATTTGTGCTCCACAACACCAGTGTTGGCCTGCAGTTAAACTAGCAATTAGAAATGATGTGTAGGTTGTTTTACTGTGGGAGAATTGACACAGACCGTCCTAACTTTATGAGATCAATAAACTAACTTTAAAGATACCTATATTACCGTATATTATGAGTTTAAAGAAGGGCGCACAACAGAGGGAAGTGCAGACAGGGATGTTCTTGTGAGGTTCACACATGGACAGATAACTGAAAGAACTGTGGTGGTTCCTAGTTAAGTTGCAGAATCCAGCCAGGGTCAGCCTGCCACAGGACGCTGGTGGTGGTCATCCTCCCTCTCAAAACAGAGTTGCAGTGAGATCCATGTGTTTGTGCTGGCGTCTTGGGCAATATGGTCCCAATATTCAGTGTGACCGTTGCTGTTCATTCGGCAAGTAACCCTCACACAGAAAAGTGCATGATAGCACAGTGGCATTCCTGGAGGCCCGGTCTGGTTCCAGTTCTTCCCTTTCAAAAATTTGCTTTGCAGCTGAGTACCGCTCAGATTGTTGCAGAAATTCCTTGAAGATCACTGGTGGTATACGGCCACAAATTTTCTAAATTGGAATTTACAAAAATTATTAGTGTCCTGAATGAGATGTGGGGTTTTTTTGACTGCAGAAGTGAGGCTTCATAGCACCTCTACCTGCATCCTTTTGATTCAGGCTGAAGCCTCAGGCGGTTCTGTGTTGGTGAAGCGGCTGAGAGCCAGTGCATAAGTCTGAGAGCTGCTCTCATATTTTCATCTGTGCATTTACATAGTGGTAGCTTTGCTCACTTGATATGTGTTGCAGATGGAAAAACTGAATAAAAGGCGAGAAGCTGTTTGCACTTCCTCCTAGACACCACTCTGCAGCACATGGCTGTGTTTTCACTGGGACAAGCCTGACACTGGGCAGATTCAGTTGTTCCCAGGGGAGTCTCTGAACATAAGTCTCCTGAAAGGTATCTCTCCTTACAGCAGTGTTTGCAGACAAGTGAGTGATACCCAAATAAAGGGAAGGCTGAAGGATGTGTTTAAGGTTAGTGAAAAGTTTATTGAGTAGAGTAATTCTTGGATTAAAATACTGCGCTTGGACAGTGCGATCAGGAATCTGTTGTGCGTAACTCTTCCTTGTATGTTCATATAGTTGATAAAAATCCAAAGCCAGTTCCAGATACTCCTCAAGCTGCCTGCTACAGCCTTCCAGAGCAGCTGTAGCTGGATTAATAAGACATGGAAAGTATTGCAATGCTACCTGCTTTTGATCGTCTGAGTAACGATTAAAATGTTAAAGGCAGTCATAGAGGACTGAAGCAGGCTGCATATTGCAAAGCTTTAGTTTGTTTTTCAGCTTGTTGCTTTTTTACCTACACTGGAATTTAAAAGACAGCCATAATCCTGTACTCAGCCTTACCACATCACATGCCTTTGGGTTAAGAACGGGCATCTCCAAAAGCATTGAAGATGCTGGTTGAAAATCTCAGTGCTACATGCCAGGCCTTGCCCGAGGAGTGACATTCCTCCTAGACACCAGGCTTGGCCAGAGTTGAGCATACATTTCTGCTAAAGTCCAGCTATAGTTTACAGTGCAGGCCTGGCAGTTTGTTTGATGATAGCTAATAAAATGCAAACCATTTAGCAGCTCTGTGATGCGATTACACTGCTGTGAATTTTCAGATTCCATCAAAGTCCTGCTGAGGGTAATGGGAGTGGACCAGGGTGATTCAACTGTAAATCAAAAACTAAAGCGTGGCCAATTCTGACAGTGGAAAGAACGGCTATTTTAATGTGCAGAAGCTGAACTGCCAAGTAAAAACCAGCTGCGCTTTACAGAGCTACTGGAATGAAAGCTCTCTCTGCATTTGCATTTTTTGTAAGACTCACTGTTTATTTTTCTTCCCTGAAAGTTTAAACCTTGTCTTTCTACCTCAGGTTTGGCTGGCCAGTTGCAGAGGTTTCCAGTACCTTTTTTTGGTATTATTTAAAATATCAAATGCATTGGCAATGAAGGACAGTTTTCTCCTTTTTGGTAATTTCATACCAATTGAAGTGTTTTCGTCTGCACATCTGAATTACTCCAACAATTAAAGCACTGCACTGAGTAAGGCAAGAACCTCTCCTGTCTCTCTGCTGTAGCACTGGCAGGAGTCAAATCGGTGAATCAGAGAGGAGAATTAAACTTGGAAAATCATAAGCATAAACTGGCTCCTCTCTTATTTTTCAGTTAGTAATGAACAAGCCAAGAGGTTTGTCCAGCGGTGTGAATATGTAACAGGGAGCCAAGAATTGTTGCTTCTCCTAAAAAGAGAAACAGCCAGCTTCCTCTCTGAGCAGATCCTCTTCCAGAAGAATGGGACAGCCTTTTGACTGCACACTTGTTCTCTATGTTGGATCAAGCCTTTTTTATTCTTTCTTTTTTTCCTTTTTCTTTTTTTTTTAATTCCCTTCTCTGTGTCTGAAAAATGATACAAGGCAGCATTCTCTCACTGGAAGGTACACAGAGAGAATCATTAGTGAGACAGAATGGACCACAGATGTTTCTGGTGCATGCACTTAATTGCACCTCTTGATGCTTACCTGTCTGGAGAAAGCTTCCAAACAGCTTGCTGGTAGGCTCAGGTATTGCTTTCTGGCTGATCCCCTGAGTTTCATCAGTGTGAGCAGCTTTGTAATTCCAGCTCTGTGCCTGATCAAGAAGCTATGCCATGAGAGGCTGTCTGGGGGTTGTTCTAAATCAACCCTGGCTGCGTTGGTTGCACACTTTTTCTCATGTATCCTCAGATTTCTCGTATCCTCAGAGGAAGGGTTGAGCTGCTAAATTCTTGTGGGGCCGTTGCAGTTAGAGTGGTTAGCAGGTAGCTTTTGGGGAGCCCTAGCACAAATGGGCTCTGAGGGGCAGTTGCATTCCTGCTGTGAGGTGCAGGGAAGTCCTGCTGAGTTCAGTGGAAGCCACATGAGCTGTGGGATCAGTTTCTTGCTTATGGGAGAGGATAAAGACTTGTCACTTCCAAATGTTTTTCATATTATTCTTCAAATAACATCTGCTTTACCTGAGGGGTTTTTTGAGAAGGTAGTATCAATGCCTTCCAGGTTACTAGGGCTCATTCATCTCCTGATCTGTAATGTATGTTAAACGCTGTCAGTTTTAATGAAACCTCTGCCTGTAGACCTTCTCAGTGACTCTTAGTTATTATGAGAAATGTTTTGAAGAGACAGACATTTTTAATTTGTAAAAATTTTTACAAATCGAAATACCATGGATTGAATCCTGGCTTTGGCTAAGCTGGTGGGAAGAATTCCATCCTTCTGAAGGATCAGTGTGTTGGATTCCTATTTTATAGAGATCAGTTCTCCATTACTTCTTAGTGCAGATTTTTGTGATGCCGCAGATACCCATCAGCAGGGTATTGAACCTTCCTTTAAAGCTGAAATGGGAAGTTAGTCATGAGATCTGTGGTGGTTACATGCCAGATGTTCTTTTTTTTTTTCCCCTCACTTTGCAAGTGGAAGGACACAAGGCAGTTTCTTTAGTACATTCATTCTTAGTGTGCCATTTCCTCATGTGAAGTGCTGTCTAGGGTTTTCGTTTTCTTTGTATTTTCAAAATCCTAGAATCATAAAAGGATTTTTGCATGGTTTATCTAATTTTACACATATTTAAAAAGCCCTGTGTGTTAATATAGCATGGAAAGGCTCTGCATAGTCAACACTAAAAAGCTCTTGCAGCAGTGTGCATAATTATAGGGCTGCTGTTTAGTCATCAGTCACGATACGGATTGTTTTTTGTGAATTCAACCTTTATTCCATTTCAGATGTAAAAAAAAAATTACATGAAGAGATCAGTTTACGCAGTACAATAGGGCTTGACCCTGAATCTGTTAAAAGCTATTATAATATCAAGGCCAAAGAGCCTAATCAAGCTATAAGAGCCCAATCAGGGATGTGTTTGCAGGGTAGTCTACCTCCCTTCAGTTTGGAAAAGTGTTTGGAGGACAAGGCCCTATGTGCAAAGATATCAATGAGACATCCAGATTTAAATTAGAGCTAAATTTTTCTACATTAGGTTTTTCTGCCAGGATAAATGCATTTGGAATGATGGGAAGAGGAATATACCAAATGCCTATTTGTAATGGGAAAATATTTTTCTTTTCTAATATGTTGCTCATATCAAACTTCTGCCTGACCTTTTTTTTTTTTAATCTTCTTCTAAGATGCTGCAAATCAGTCAGAAGAAATCAGAAACTTGGTTGTTGCTTGCCTGTTGTTTGCAAATGAGTTGCCAGCAGCCTGTAACGCTGCTGGCTTGAAATATAGTCTCATCTCCTTTACAGTAATGTGAGCTGAGAGGAGCCAAGTGGGGTGGTTCTCCATGAGCAGGAGTGTGGATGGAAGCACTGTTTTCTGTGGCATGCTGCTCTCCATTCTGGTGCTCTTAAAATCCTCACGCCTAAATCTGTGGGTAAGGGTTTTTTAAAAAAATAGGGAATATCTTTTCTAGGCTTAAAGAATAAAAATCTGGAATTAGTCATGCTTGCCTTGGTTCCTTCTATTTATCAGAAACATCTGATACAGTTTCAGATTTTCAAATGCGTTTTGCTGACCAGTGGGAGATTCCAAAGTTGTAGCTACTTTTTCTGGTGAGCTAATAGTGGTTCATTTACTGTTAATTACATTTCTTCTCCTTTCCTTCCTCCCCACCCCACCCATTTTGCTTATCTCACTACAATGTGGTTTATAACTGATATTTTGTAAGTGTGCTACCAGGCTTACCAAGAAGAAAGGAAAAAAGCAAAACATGCAGTTGGTCCCATGAGCGACTGGGGAACACCTAGATTCAGAACAATTATTTTATATTTATTTCTTTCTTGCCACTTCTTTCATGGATTGGTATGCTCTTGATCGTGATGAGTTAATTAATATGGTGCTGAAGCTCTCGGGTTTCCTCTGGATGAGGATTTTTGTGTAGAATTGCAGGATCTGTTCCTTGAAGTGCAACATAACTCCTGAGGGCATGTTCTCAGTTTCTGAAACTTGTCCAATCCAGTCAGCTCAATACTGCTGTGACCTTTTACATCAGCCAGAATGTTATTCCTTGGTGTATGTTTGATGTTATATGTATACCAACATGGAGTAAAGCAAAACAGAAAAACAGATTAGAGGGGATAAAAAGCTGGCAAATAGCAGACCTTTTGAGAATTGGAAAAATAACTCATCTGTATGCCTGAGTGTTACCCAGGCATGTGGGTTGGTAAGTCTGTTATAATTTTTTTTCAAGAAAAAGAGACAAAACAAGGAAGATCATCTCCATCAAATGTTAGAAAAATGGATTTATGTAGAGAAAGACCATTTGGTAAAGTACAAAGTAGCTGGTTGCAGTAAAGGTTTATTCAGCCTTAGCAAGGAGGTTTGATTTTGATACATTGCTGAGAAGTGAATGCCCTTTCTAGTTTTTTGAAGCAACAACCCTGCTTTCCTTGTCTTCTGTGAGATTGACTTGAAAGGTAAGTTCCCTGTTGTTAGTAAAAGGTGAAGTCTCATTAGTATTTTTGAAGTTGTTGTATAATGTTCATACAGCATGATTTGCTTTGCTTTTAGGCAGGCGTCTTGTTTGATGGGTGTCAGTATGTCAGCGTGGACTGAAAAATGTCTAAGTAGTTTCAAATCCCACGATGGAATGCTAATCACTGCCTTAAGTAGGAAGCTTTTTCTATTTTATTTCCTTCCCCTCTGTGCTCTAATTATACTCTGGTAGCCGCCCCTTTATACCCTCTAGGCAACAAAGCAGAAGGTGGCAGCGCTTGTTTTGCCCGAACCCCTTCAGTGCAATAAATTGCTTGGCTCCTAGAAAACACCAGCCACTGGCTTCAGCAGTGACCACCCTAAAGATGGGTTCACTTGTGGTCCAAGTCCATTGGTTTCACTCGAGTTACACCAGGGGTAAATTTAGCCCTCTTGGTAGTTCAAGCAACGCCAGGAGGAAAGTGGAAGAATGCCTTTAAGCTTCTGGAGGGCCGTTGGTGTGCCTGGCACGTGCTTAAGCTTAGCCGTGCTCATTGTGAGAGATGCGAGAGCAGTAGAAACTTTGTGAGTTCCTTTAACGTTAGCATGAATCATTAGTGAGAGCCACGCACTGAAAGATGAAGAGGTAAGATGTTCCAGGGAAATGAGCTAAACTTTAATCCATGCTTGTGGATGTCACGTCACTGCTGGAGACCAGGCTCCTCTTGTAATTGCAGTTTCCATTCTGAGTGACCTGTCAAGGGAGCTGAAAGAATCAGATGAAACTAAAGCATCATCAGGTCACAGGAGTCAATGCCTGGTTTCAAATGCAGTGGCAGAAACTGTCCCCACAGGAGGGTAATATAATTCCTTGCAACCAGTGGGTGGTAATTCTGGTTGCTCCACGCCATTTAAAATCTGGAATAATAATTCGATCCTCGGTTTTTCTAATGTGTTCTGCCATCCTGGTGTAGTAATTATATAGAGATGTCAGCTGGAATTGATAATGAAGGCAAAATTTGGTAATAGTAGCAGGATGTGTTACTGCTATTGATCAAAGGCTATAGGGCTGTTTTTAAACACTGCTTCTCTCTTTGATCCTTTTTTGCTATTGATTGGACAGAGTAGATAAACAACCATCTGTGTAGCATGAGCATTTATTATGGCTTTTAAGCTGACTAAGGACAGCTTTGAATTAAATATGAGAGTTTAAATGATGGTTTTCTAATAAGTGCTGTCTATAAGGACTTTGGTTGGTGTGACAATACAGTTGCAGTTAAACATGGTGAAAGGAAATCTAAATACAGACATTCTTTTTCTTTTGTATTCAAAAAGAAGGTAGCAATTCAAAATTGATTACAGGAAAGGCAAAGACACTTTTTTAATATGTAGTTATATGTGGGCAAGAGCTGCTTTTTTTTTTAATATACAGTTACGTGTGAAGTGCTCTCAACAAACTGTATTGTCTTGGCACTTTTTGAGAAGTTTGTGTGAATTAGTCATGTCTTAAAATATGGATACAAATGGAACTACCAGGTGCAATTTGGTAGTTCTGCCATCACTTCAATGAAATTAATAGAAAACTTTCCTTTGACTGTTTAATGAGTTAGATTGGACCCTGGGCTGTCATTGTTAATGTCTTGGAAAGGTCAGCATCGATTTCCTGGCATCTCTTTTGTCTCTAAGGAGGCTCTTTTCAATTCTGTGGAAGACATAGCAATGTTGCTATTCCTCTTCCTTGATAATTCCCTGTATAATTTAAGTTCTTCTACCTACCCATTTTTTGGGGAATAACAGCGACAGACCAAAAAATGCTGCATTTTAGGGAAGTTGTTCATATCTTAAATGCCTAAAATAGTACTTCTGCATAATTTTAAAGTTTTCCTCTGCCCCCTCAGGTTATTCTGAATTCTATTCCAGTATTGTACTGCTGTTCTTTTCTGATTGGGTGTGTGTTAAAAAAAAAAAAAAGGACTATTTCTGCAAATGAAAGCAACCTTCCATGTTGCAGTAGAGAGAGCAAGTTGTGTTGCATTTGAAATAATGTCGTTTCACTGCAGTCCTATAACACAGCATGCACAGGGATAGCTGCGCATCTCTGGGGACCCAAATCTTGGGATTCCTGGGATTGTTTCAATCCTAGGATTGTTTCAAAACCACCTGAAGCCTCTGCAAAGTTTCCTGCAAGTCGGCTTGTTTGTCTTGAAAAGGTTATTTGCACTAGGTTAGTGCTGTCAGTGTGCTAAAAGGTTGGTGTTGCTAATCTGTTTTGGAAGCATGGTTGGGCTGCCCTTGCAACAGGCCTGAATTAAATTGTTTCTCTGGCTTTGCTGAGTAATACGCCATGTGCTTGTACAAGTAAATGGCTATGCTTGAAGGATTGCAGTCCTTGCAACAGGAATATAAAATCCATGCAATAAAATACGAGGCTTGGAGGGAAGGGAGTGTTGGGAAGAGGACCACGGAGCTTCATCCACAATGCTGACATTTGAAAAGGAAAAGCCATGTCCTTGCTTTTCTTCTGAAATGTTTAATGTGCCCTTCTTGCTACTAGAGAAGATTTAATTTCAAAAATTAATATTTGACTATTTCTTCAAGTGAAGTATTGATATCTAGGATCTGCTGAACTCACTGTCATGGTTTTCTTGATTTTCAGGATACTGGGGTTGGGAAATCGAGCATTGTTTGTCGATTTGTCCAGGACCACTTTGATCATAATATTAGTCCTACTATTGGGTAAGTACCACACATAATATCTTTTTTAATCCTATAAATTTTTTTAACTCACTGCCCTCTGCTGTGGTCCTTTCTTTTCCTGACTTTCAAGGCTCTGAATATTATACTTTTTTTTCTTTTCTCCGTCTTATGAATCTCAGTCAGCTCTTTACTCTCCTTTACTGTCTTTCAACTCATGTTACCTGCTTAAGAGAGTCAGCAGCTGCTCCAAACTAGGTCAGCTCTCCTCTCTCTGTTCTGAGAATACGGAAGGGCCCTAAACTTCCTGTACTGTAGCATGCTGTATTATGGAGAAGCTGAAAGAGCTCTGCCATTCTCCTGTGTCTTTTCTGGGGCTATCCAGAACCATACTGTATTAACCTGTGTTCTTCACTGCCACGACTTTCAGATGTTCTGTTTTGTTTTATTTTACCCGTCGTACACCAAGAGATTCTTAGATGTCTTACTCAGCTGGTGTCTTTATCTTTTTATCTTGTCAAGAGTTTCCCACTTTAGATTCCATTTTGGCCATAGGGACTTAAATCACTTCAGTTCCCACTGGTCAGTGAGGTATCAGATTTGATCCTTGAAGCTTAAAAAAACCAAAACCCCACAACCCAAGAGGCTGTGATCTGCTTAATGACCGCATCATCCCATAGCTGAGTAATGGCAGGAAAACAATGGGAAACCCTTAAAGTACCTTTGCTGTGTGTCCTGGTACACTGGGCTGGAATATGGACAGTGTCTATTCCTATTGTATGGGTGTGCTTTTGTCTAGGTTTAGGATGTGTCACATTATCCTGACTTTCTCAAAACAGAGACAACACAATTTAAGTGTAATTAATTAATGAATACCTCTTCTTTAAAAACTGCTAAGCTTCTGTGTAGCAGATCATCAGAATCCTCTTAGTTCTATAGTTGATTTTAATTCCAGAGGTTTTTTTTCTTTTAATATCATAAGGACAAATTTGCCAAATCCAGTGTTACCTGGAAAATTTTTAAAATCACGTATCTCTTATGGGAAAGGAAGCTAATATGTAATGTTCACAAAGGAGTAATTTGGGGGGAAAGGGCTGATCTGCCTTTTGTGTCAGAGCTGTTTTAAATCATCTGTGAAGGATTAGTATTGATTGCTGTGTGTTGTTGAGAGGGTTGGACGATACCTTCTAAAGCTCTGCCTTTCAATGCATGAAGGAGTCTCAGCTGGAAGTAGCACGTTGAATTTCCAGGACAATTTTGGACTCCTGAATGTCATGAATAGAGAAAAATGGACAGAGAGAAGGGAAGCATGTCATGAATAAAATTACTTACTGAAGGACACTTGTTTGCAGTGAAGAAATTGATGGCAACTTGAGTGGTTTTTTTACTTCTAAATCATTGGCAGCCTTTTTCCCCAAGTACTTGTTGTTGCTAAGTAAATGCCTTCTGCTCAAATTGGAAAATATTTTTCCTCTGTTATCATAATTATGAAGATTAAAGGGATTTTTTCCATTTGAAGATTAAAATGTGAAAGCTTGCTTCACACAGGTGATATTATTTGTCTGTATAGTTAAGGTTTTTATTTTCTTCCAAATTATTCAAATGTTTTAAATATATAATCCTTGCAATCAACAGTAGGTACTGTGACTCTATAAAGTTCTCATTTTTGAATCTGTAAAGTATTGCTTAATGCTTTGAGAAGGAGAGTGATAAGTGAAAACATACACCCTGAAAACAACCAAAGAAATGCTGCTCTTTTGTTTTTCTTTTTTTTTTCCTTACTTAGTATTTTCATAAGCATTGCAGCATTGTTAAATTCAAGGAATTTGCAGATGGCTGTAGAGAACAACTCTGGTATATCCTTCTCAGGAAATGTTTTGATCAGTCATATGTCATTTGGTTCTTTTGTAATGACAGTGCATTGTATCAAATGCATCTTTATTAATCAGGAAAAATGTTAGCACAAGAGAAATTGTTCAGCAATATCCAGATAGGATGAGGAAAATAGAAATCTACCAGCGTTTGGCAGTCTCTCCAACCAACTGAACTGCTGTAACATAGAAAAAGCCTATAAGTTTGCAACCCTCTTTCCTAAAAGAAAAAACTGTGAAAACATAGATGAATCTCATTTCCTGTGGAAAATGAAAACACAAAGACTTCTTCATCCGAGTTGAAAGGCGGAAGAATTTCTTTCCATTTGTTCACCATGTGCATTCCAGCAGGTGATTTTCTGTTCCCTGGTGATCCAGTCCTATACGTTAAAGTGAAAAGTGGCACTGTTGCCTTTTTCTCAGATCCGTATCTCTGGGAAGATGGAGGTCGCAAGCAGCAGAAGCTACGTGTGAGTGGCCGGAGCATTTGTGTTCCTGGACCCATGCACAAATGCTCTCTGAACCTCAGAGGTTTTTCCCTTCTTTTAAAAAGTACATACATACATATATATATATATATAGGTAGCGTACGCCTTATCTGATAAAAGGGAGACTTTCACTTCCATGGTCATTTTCTCAAGGTTTTGGAGTTTTCCCCATATGCAGTCTAACCCAGTAGAGCTGGCTAAGGTCTAGAGGTTGCATATTCAGTGTGTCAGTCATGTTACAAATTTCTCCTCCTTCCTTCTTTTCAGAGCATCCTTCATGACTAAAACTGTGCCATGTGGGAATGAGCTTCATAAATTTCTGATCTGGGACACAGCTGGTCAGGAACGGGTGAGTATTATTTTGCAGTATGCTTTCATTATCCTGGGCTCTCTTGATGTGTTGGTGTACTTTTTCTAAACTTCTCAGAAGACTTTCTGAGTATAAATCTACTGAATCTTTGGAAGGCTCTGCAATCCCAGGTGGTCAGCAGCAACCAAGTGTATAGGTTGCATTTTGACAGGTGGGGAAAATGCAGAGACGGGCTGACCATACCACTTATCTGAAAAAAAAAAAAAAAAAAGACTTGCTGTGAATTGTCAGCCACTTTTCCTCCTGACAGCTTGAGCAGTGCCCCAGCAATCTCCAGCTCCCCTCTGGTTTGTGTGTGGCAGCTTTCATTGGCGTTGGAAGGGCCTGGACTTTCAGACCATGGGCTGATGGGTGGCCTGAACTTACCTGATGACACTGGGGTTGTCCTGAGCCAGGACACTGAGTATGGGTGTAGGTTGTGTCTACCGTTATTATTTTGGAAGTCAGCACCATCAACCTGAACCACTTAGGGCATTTGTGTTGATTTTTTCAAGTGTGTGAAGTGCATTGCTCAAAGCAAGCAGCTTTTCCTTTGACTTTTCAAAAAAAAAAAAAGCCACAATGGAGTTTTGGGCATTAAATCATATTGACTGTGCGTAAGCCTGGTTGGTCATTTGTTTCTTTGAATAGCCTCAATGGCAGTGGTATAAAGTAATGGACTGTAGAACTGTAGGTTTCTCTTAGTATGTCCCTACATTTATCTTGAGAAGTTGGAAAGAAATGGAAAAACCTATGCATATTTCTAAAAACATCTTCAGACTTCCTTGTGAAATGGCACCTTGCCTGTTCATAGAAAAATAAAGCTATTCTCACATTAGGTTGGGATAAAATGAGAAGTTTATACAGGCTGGAATGTCAATCCTGATACATCCCACTTCAGGTATGTTCTTCATACCTTTTTATGCAAACTATGGGCAAAGAAGATTTTTACTGTTAAGTGCAGGAAATGCTTGTGCTTTTAATTTACAATGTGCAGCATGATGTAAAGTGACTGTGATGAAACCTGTTGGCTCATGGCAATTCAGCATGTTATTTATGATGGGAAAACAGACCTTGAAAAACGTATTTGAAGTATAGCATAATTCTTTCCATTGGATTTTGTTTGTTGCATTTCTTCCTGGTCTGGATCTGATAACTATTGCAAGAGGTAGCAAAGGTTCAGTTTTCTTTCCCATGGTTTCAGCTTCCTTGCTTGTTCTCTCTCTGTTCCCTTCCTGCTCTCCTTGCTTTTTCTTTTCCTTTTAGCTCTTTAGCACGCAAAACTCGGTTCTTGAAATTTAGATAAGTATTACTCAGTTTTCTTGCATAGTCTTAAGACTCACCAAGCTTTTTTTGGAGAAGGTAAATAGTAATAAAGACTTATTTACTGAAATAAGTGATGTCTCATTTGAAGCAGGAAATCTGTGACTGAGCTCTGACTCTTGGACACAAAGTCCATCCTTCCCATCTAGTCCCTTGTGTTTCCTCTCAATTTTTTCTTTTAGCTCATAATTTTTCAAACATATGCTTTGCCTTTTTTTGTGTGTCGATCAATGATGAGCAGTGAGCACCATAAACATTGTTAAATTGCTTAGAATCTATTACAGATAAGTCATGTTACAGGTTTTCATGAATTAGTAATCATTAATTAGGCCAGGGATCATCTTCTTCTTCTGTGTTTGCCCACTGTATTCCCAGTCCTTCATTAGGACTAGGAAACTGAGGTGATACAGTAAGCAGAGTTGATTGGTGTTGAGTGCTAGCTGCAGGGGCCGACAAGTTTCCCGAGGTGAGGTTCATACTGGTCCAGGTCGTTCCCTGTCCTAGAACGTTTGCATTTTACAGCTGAACACATGATGCTTCTCAATAATTTACTCACTTTAATCAGGGATTTTGGTTACTTTGTTTTTTGTTGCTCCTTATGATCTGCTGTTCAAGAACAAATGTCTCCCCCTGTTAATTTCTTTTTCGTTATGCTCTGAACAACAGTGGTGACCCAAACCGTCCAGTCTACCCCAACCTCTGGGCTTATTGCTTTTGTCCACATTGTACTAATAAATGTCTTCTGAGTGTTGTTTCTGCTTCAAGAGTCCTTCCCTTGTTCTTTGCAATTTTTGTTGAGGCTTTCTCTTCCACTGCTGAAGTCTGAAGTTTTGTCAGTGCCCCATTGTCTGTACTTTTGATAGCAGAGTTTAGGACTTTCTGCTCTTTCAACGTTTCCTTTGTTTGGCTTTGTTCTCCTAAACACAAGGCCAAGCATGGGGCTTATGCTTATTCTGGAGTTGGGGCACTCTGTACTTCCGCAGCTGTGCCAGCTGTTGCTGTATCTGCATGCTGATGTGGAGCCTTCACAGAGCAGAAGAGCCCTGGGTGAGATTTAACTGAAGCCTTACTTACGCCGTGAAAGTTAAGCTCCAACCTCAATCATGGTACAGTGGGCAGATGCAAACAACAGTCGTGGCACTTCTGTAGTCCTCGTTCATGAGTTTGTCCTTTTTAATAAGTTTTCTCTTCCTTGTTCATGAGTTTCTCTGGGAAAATGCCATCTTGGAGGGTGTAGAGAAACCACTCTTAAATATTGTATTCACAAGCCCTTATTTGAGCAACACTCTGTAAGAACCAACGTGCCTCCTGGACACGTCCTTCAGTCAGCTGGGAGAAAGTGGAAATGCACGTGGCTGCTTCTGAAAAGGAGTAGTGTCCCGGGTGCCAGGACAGGAGCCAGCTGGAAGCACTCAGCACCCCCTTGAGGCGTTAAGTCAGTTTTTGGATAGCCACTTGCAGTGCTTTGAGCCTTTGCAGATGCTGGTCATTGCTGGGTTTAAAAGCTTATGGGAACACCTGAGTGAGTTGAAGAACCTTAGTACAAAGGCTAGCCAATTGGGGCTTGGTCACAGAGAACAGGTAACTTCTGATTCACATCTAAGATACTAGATACAGTATTTTGTTTCTTTTGAGTCAAGAAACTCAGAATTGTAGGCAGAGTAGAGAGGGAACCAGAATTGTCATTTTTGGGGGTATAAAAAAACAAACGTCAGTGCTGCAGAATGACAGTAATGCAGCAGAAAATGGAGATTAAAACTGTTTCTATCATAGCCTTGGTGGGGGCGAATGCTCAGTGTGCTGCTTTAGGAGGAGACCCTGGAGATGTGGCTCACGGTGAAAAATTCGCATTGTACTTGATTACAAAATCAGTGAGCTTCTTAATCCTTTTATCTTGGTTTTTTCTTTCCCTTTTTTTTGACTAGGAAGAAACAAACTGGCAGCACAGTTAACAAAATCCCCCTATCTTCTGTGCCTAAGTACTGGTCTCGGTGGAGCAGGTTGTTTTGTGTTGGTGTGATATCCAACAAACTGTATTTTATTCTTCAGAGTTACTTTCCCTCCACTCGACTGTTTTCCAAATGTCACTTTCCCCCCCTCTCTCATGTTTTCCCCATTAGCTTTGAATTGTTGCCACAGACTTCAGAACCTAAATGCCTGACAATTATGTTATTGTTAGCAAAGATTCCCTCCCCTAAGAAGAGTCTCCTCACAAGTTAGTTAATGATGTTTTTATTAGCATATATTTTGGTTCATGGTACCCTAAGTAGCTTCTAATTACAATGCTGTGTCTGAATACCTTGGGTGGCTGCCAGCTTTCCATTTTGCCAGCTGAGGAATATTGTAGCAAATAGTTAGAGAGCCTGAGGGCCATGTTCCTAGGGCAGGAAAATTTATCTCTGCCCTTTTTAAATTTACTGTGTTGAACTCTGGGATTTTTAATTTTGTTTAATAAAAGAAGCCTCAATTACTTGAGCCCAGTTTAAGCCTCAATAGGAATTAACCTGTGTTGTGATGTTGTTGTTTTGTGGTGTTTTTTTTTTTTTTAAATCTGCTCCACTTCCAGGAAAAGGCTGACTGATGACATGTCTACAGCTCCCTCTTTCCTGAGTGACAGTAGTTGTCCTTGTGATTCAGCGACAGTGTCACAACTCCATCTATCAATGAATTGAATTATTTCTGCAGTCAAGATGCTGTCTGAATTTTGCTCTGTAGTGTTACAAAGGTGATGCTTATGGTAGCCCACATTTCAGTCAGAGTGGAGGTGGTTCATTGTCTGTGGTGTGAGGACTTCCCTGCATTGAGCTACTGCTTGAATGCTGCAAATGTCGACAGGTGATTTGGTAGTGTGTAAGAGCACAAGTGGCATTAGAGCTAGTAAGTGAATATGTTATTTTTACTGGTTTTAGAGTGAGTGTAAAGCATGGTAAATCACTGAAGGGATGCCTGTGAAGGTGTTTTTTCTTAAGCTTTAACAAACTTGTAGCTTGACAGTGAATTGTGATTTTGATGTAATGTCCTTTTTATCCTTTGTTTAATGACTGTAAGCTTCAGAAGAGCTAAGCAGTGGTCAGTTTTATGATGTTGCAGAAGTTTGTTTTCTGCTTATTTAAAATATTTTAACAAGATTATCATAAAATGTTGAAATTATTCCTTCTTCACTTGCAGAATTCTTAGATATTGGAGTAAAATGGCTCATTTATATATATATATGTGTATGTATACATCTCCAGTTTAACTAGCAAAAAATACCTGCAGGTCAGAGACAGATCTTTTGTGATTTATTCAGCTCGCAAATCCTGAGAACTGGCATCTCAGCCTTCAGTCGTGTAGGGAAAAATATTCAGGGTTTTAAAATGCTGAATGGTATCTGCTAGTGGTTTTCATGCGTAACATTTTTCCCATTTGTGCTCTGCCAGCTGAGAATGTCAGGAATTTTGTATCCCTCCCTGTTCTAGAGGCTTATGTGTCAAGATAATCTGTTTAATGCTTTTGGGTTTTGCCTTTGCTTCTCTCCACACTGCGATTTTCTGTCCGTTGGCAGCCGCTGCCTCGAAGGTGGCAGGAATGGGGGGATGTAAATACCCAGACTTGGGCAAGTGAAGGCTCCTAAGCTGTGGAATAGGTTCTGTTCTTGGTGCACTGAGTGCTTCAGTGAGCTCATGGAATGCAGATGCACAGGTGGCAACCTGGCTGGTCCATGGAAGCAGCTCTCCTAAACAGGCTGGTAGAAGCTTGTTTCTGGCACTGATCTACCGTGCTCTTCACCATGATAACTTCATTGGTTCACTTTGTAGGAATGGGAGGCAACAGCATGAGGAGGAATGTACTTCACAGATGGGTTTTGGGACAGGAAGGAAGAAGTTTGTGGGGTTGACGTTGGCAGGAAGGGCCAATATTAGGAGAAACAGGACATCCATAATCGCCTGCAGAGGGGTTGGAATGTACTACTGAGTGAGGGGACTGAGGTACGTGAAGATCCTAGTCTAGAAAGCGTGAGTGTGTGTAATAGGAAGGAGAAGGAAGTTTTAGGGCTATGTCACTGCCTGCACGTGTCAGTGACTAGCAGAGCCAGAAGCTGTGGCTGTCCTTACCATTAGTGGCACCCAGATAAAGAAAGGGTAAGGATCTCTGACCTTGAGAGAGGAGCCAAGTGATTTGGTCTTGGCCACTCAGGTGCAACATATGTCCTCAGAGAGCGGCTCTGTAGGAATGGGGATGAAATCTAGTGAAATGATCACAGATGTCAGGAAGCAAATCTTGCGCTGCTGTGCACCTGCAGGTGCTTGAGAAGGCACCGTGTAGGAAGGTCTCAGCTGAATTCAAAGATGTGTAACACTCACTGAGCACTAATGTGTTTCTGCTCAGCCTGTGCATCCTTATCCTTTCCAGCCGTGCTGGTAGGCAGAATTCTGATTGATTTGTATAAAGAGCAGGTGATGTACAGTTTAGAATAGTAAAAGCAACCTAATAGAGGAGTTAGGTGGTGGTGGCTGTTGTTGGTTTGGGGTTTGCTTTTTTTTCCTCTTGGCTGTGGAGTTGGGAAGAGGCAGCCCCGCTGTGGCAGTATGCCAGCGCTAGGGTGTAGCACCACAGGATGGTGCAAAGAGCTGCTGGCATGAATTATTGTTCCCTGGTGTGCCTGTCAGATTGAATGAGTCCTGACTGTCTTCGGCAGCATTTATCAGCCTGTATATAAACAGTAGTTTTTATTACTGTATTTATTTGGCCTTAGTTTTGCTTTCTAAACCATAGTTCCATAAGACAGGGTTAAGAGACTTTCACTACTACAGGTGTGATTTACATTGTGTTCCTCTGAATTTGGTTTTCTCTTCCAAGTACAATGTGACTGTTCGGTGGGTTTTTCTTCCTCCCCGTTCTTTCCTGTTAGTACGGAGGAAATGTGAAAAGCGTTGCCTTTGACCAAATACACCCCTCCATGATGAGATAGACAGGAAATAGAAAGCAAAATACTACAGAGCTTTTAAATAGGTGGTAAATTCCTTAATGGCTGCTTGGTTCCATCTTTCTGTCCTTTGCAAGGGCAAAGCTTCTGTTGACTTCGAATGAGGGGTTGCAGAATCCCAAAATACTCCTGGAATCAATGAGAGAAACTCCGGTGATGCTGAACTTGGGTTTGCACCATGTAAGACTGAATTTGGCCTCTGTGCTGCAGGGCTGTAGAGCCGTAGAGATTGGGCAGCTTCTAGTTGGATCCTGAGAGAAAAAGGGGATGTACTTTCAGTGGAAATAACATAATGCACATGTGGCCTCAATTCTTCTTCAGTGGCAAAGGGTGATGAACCACAAGTGCAAAGTGGACGTGTTGGTAGAGGAGCACGACTACGAAGGTGCTCTGAACGCAGTGAGCGTTGCACCAGTACTTATGTGACTGTAGGTACGTGGCACACTGTGTGCCATGATCCAAGGAAGAGGGTCTTGGAAGTCTGCGTGAAGCTACACAAGTAATCGATTTTGGGGTTTGGCTCGTCTTTGGTAAAATAAATTTATTATTTATACTTTCAGGGGCTCTTGCAGCCTGGCTGTAACTGTTGAGTTGTAAAATGTACCCCTACAACTTAAATATTGCATTGTGTGGTTTAGTGACTTCAGCCTCACCGGTTGTTATCAGCCCTTCCAAAAGCAAAATGGGACTAATGAGTGATGAAGTGAGTCAGTATTTGCAAATAGGCAAACTTTTTTGTGGATACTGAATGAGAGGCACAGGACTTCTGAATTTGCATGAGAAGCAAGCTGCTAGTGATAGTTTACTCATTATGCAGCATGGGAGGTATTCCCAGTGCCCAGAATGACGTGGTCAGAAATGGTGGGGATGAAGTTCAGTAGCCTAAGTAGCAAGTCCCTGTAGCTTTTGGCTCCCGATGAAAACGTATGCTGTAAAGTTGTAGGTAATTTTTTTTTTTTTTCCTGGAAATAGAGGGGGAAAGACACCTGTGAATGTATTTACTGATTAAAGAATGATCACGTGACTATGATGCATCCGTGAGAAATGTATTACATGTTAGGGGAAGTGCAGTTAAGGCTGTTCTGTGTTGAGCATGCCACATACAAGCCTGGTCACCAGCAGTCAGAAAAGATGAATTGGAGCTGGACCAGGCACAGGGAAAGGTGATTAGACTCAGATTTCTCCGTGTTACATTATCTTCAGACTGGAAGAGCCTGGTATAGGAGACTGGCAAAGTTAAGTCTGAAAGTCTGCTGCTCTATATTAATATTTCAGCTAAAGGCAAGCAGTGATTACTAAATTTTACTAAGTCAAGGTGCAAGCAAATTACAAGTAATTTATTAATTAGGAATTCAGAATGTTATTAATTGTCAAAATAATATGATCCTTGTAGCAATATAATGAAAAAAGGAACACTAATTATTTTTGTCTGGACATTGATCATCTTTTGAAATGAGTTAGGAATGTGATTATTTGTGATGGTGGGAGCTGGTGGAGTTCTCTTTCTGGTCTGTGTTTTTCTGTTAGGCCAAGGTGATGTGAGCTGCTGCTGGCTGCAGGTAGGGATGACATCTGTCAGGCTGTGGAGGGGCTGACTCCCTGCCAGGTTGGGGTTGTGACCTGGGTGTCCGTGTAGCAGAGCCAGGAGTGGCTGCCCAAGCATTTTAGGTGGCTTTTCTCGAGAAGCAGAGTTGTTCTTATGCCAAATCTCGAACTGCTCTTGTTTCTCCTAATTATTTTGGGAATTACTGGATACAGAAATACTGAGCTATAAAATCAAAGTAAGAGATATTGTAATTTATAATACAGAAGGTAGTCCCATGAGATTTAATTTTGTGAGCTGGTTTTTTTGTGTGTCGCTTGTTTTGGGCATCTGTCCCACATTTGGTCCTTGGCAGGTGAAAAATGTGCAGATTAGTATTTTGTATCCCTTCAATTTATTTTGTGTGACTCTCTTTTTCCAGTTAATTAGGCCAGAAAAAGGTTCAAGAGGACTTTCCTTCTGGGCACTGATTTAAAAGAAAAAAAGGAAAAAAGAAAAGAGCATCAAATAAACATAATTATTTGCATGATATTGGGAAATCTGTGTTCATAAAACACATTTATTAAGAATCTGTCACTAGATCATGAAACTCATGTAGTTAAAATTTTTCAGCTCTTCTTGATTCATTCACTGTTGCTAAGAGGCTTTTCCTTTTTTCTTGTAGAAAACAGTGATTTCTTGTGATTGGGACATTGTATCGCCACATTCATTTATTAGCCTGTATAAAAGAATGATAAAGGTCATTTTTTGTTTGTTTTGTTTGTTTCTAAATTATTATTTTTATTTTAACTTTCTGGCCCTAACACTGGAAATATTCTTCAGTGAAACACTTCCTGAAAACAGGAAACTGGTCAGAAGAAAAGGGAGAGAAATTCCCAAGATGTCGTATGGGTCCTCAGTGGGCTCTTAGGGCCAGTATTAAAGGAATTCGAAGCATGTGAATTTAACTGCATGAAGTGTGATTACCATTATCTGAGAGCTCTTTGTAAATTCATTAATACTGTGTAATCTAGATTAAAATGTAATTAGATTAAAACCAAATCAGCATGTGTGTGGGGTATATATGTTTTTTTTCCAGGAGTTTACAGCCTGGGGGGTGAGTGCGAAAGGTCACATGTACCCTCCACAGTTAAGGTCCCTGATTTTCAGTCTACTTTTAACACAACACACATGTTGAGGAGCAGGTCTTGGAAGTTCTTGAATTTTGTAGGAGATAACTTCTAGTCATGGGTACACAGTGAGCCAGTTTGGAAAGATGCCCTCCTAGACTTGTTATTTGTGATTAGAGAAGGACTTGGGGGGCATGTGATGGTAGCTAGGATGCCTTGGTCATAGTGGTCACAAAACAAGTAATGGGTCCATTGGCTTTTTTTTTAGACCTCCTCTGCTATTACCATACTTGAAAAAACCCTTCTTGTTATCTGAAGTAATGCGCCAAGCTTGTCAGTGTTTGAGAAACATTTGTACAATGCCCTTAACAAGGTGCTTTAACTTTTGGCCAGCCCTGAATTGATCCAGGGAGTTGGTTTGCATGATTATTGTAGGTCCATTCCAACTGAAATGGGCTATTTGCTTCTAACAGTCTGAAAATTTCTGTCATGATTTGGAAGCATAAAAATTCTGGAAAGCATTTATTGCATTAAACATGCAAGTAATAAAGCCAAACACTAAAACTCCAGAAGGCACACATCAACCTAACTCCCTGAGGATCTTGGCTGATCCCATTTCTTCAGACTACGCTTCTTGACTGATTCTTCTTTCTTTTCTCATCCTCTTTCCTGCTGTTCTCTCCTATTAATGAGCTCTCCCACCTGCCTCACTCCCCAAAACACTTCAGCATTTGACCATCTGTCACTGCTGCTGTGCATCCACACTGTTATAAAAGAAAGTGTTGACCTTGAGCTGCTGTGCGTGATCTGTGATAAATAGCTTACAAACTGGCAAGTGAACCAGTATTGCACATAACTTGCGTGATACATGGCTCGTGAAACAGCAAGAAATGTGGAGGCTTCTAGGTCTGAACACTCTGTCTGTAGGTACAGTTCTGAGAAAAAGATGTGTCCAGTAAATCTGCAGAGGTTTGCAATGTAACACATGGATACGTGTACGTTTGCTGGGCAGTGAGATTTACACCCTAGCCTAATAACGTATTTGATTTAGGAGCTGACCTCAGTTATCAGCTGCAGTTTAATATGCAGCTTTTGCAGATTATTTTTCAAATAAAAATTTATAAAATGGCTCTGCGAGTGCAGTGAGACTGAATGTATTTTCCAAGAAAGATTGTTTTAGGGTTTTTTTAAGACAAAGTTTAGTTGAATCAGCAGAAATACTCTTTTACTTCCTTTCTAATTGTAATTGTAAGCTGAAATTGTAAGTGAACTGCTTAGTCATGGTAAATTATGAAAATTATGCTTTTCTTTGGTTGTTATAACAAACTTATTTATTGTTTGTTGTTTTTTATTTTTCTTGAAGGATGTTTTCCTTGAAACAAAAAGCTGAAGAGTAACTGCAAGAACCCATCTTTTTAAAAATATCTTATCATATTATAGGTAAACTTGCCAGGTTTTCAGATTTTTCTGACAAGTTAACTTTATCCAAGTCATTTGCAATGTTTTATAAAACTCAAACCCAAACTGAATCCAGTCTTAGACCTACAGAGCAAAGTGGTATGATTTGCCAGGGAAAGGGGTCCTTATGCTGTCAGGTTAGACCTCTAAGTATAGGTGATCTTCATGTCAAAACTTGTCCTCAGAGTCCGTGCCCTGTAGTGGAAAAGATATGTTGAACCAGTAAGTGCTGATTGCATTAATGCAGCACGATGAGGAACAGCAGGAGATAAAGGAGCTCTGCTTTCTTGGTGGTTAATTTTAAGGAAAATTAGAGATGTGCGACCGCTGAAGAACTCTGTTTTCTGTGGGACAATAGAAAGTGGGTGGTCCTGCCATGGCAAGTGTGTGATGATTCTGATTCATTAATTATATCTTTTGTTGGGGGTTAATGTTTTAACAGTTTCATTCCTTGGCTCCAATGTACTACCGAGGTTCAGCAGCAGCCGTGATAGTTTATGATATCACCAAACAGGTAAGATCTTCTGATTGCTTTTTGCCTGTATTAATTCCTCTGCTTGGGCCTGAGTTGAAATTAAACCCCACAACTTCAGAAGTATTTATATGTTAATTCATCTGGGGTGTCTATGCTTTAATAGTTTGTGTAGATCTGGATGGAGGTGTCCAACTGCCTTAAAACATTAAATAAAAAGTCCTGCTTCTGTGTTGTTTAAACTTCATCTAGACAAAATGTTGGAGACTGCATTTTGTTTCTTTGGATTTCCTCTGGCTAAGAAGACAGGATAATATCCTGCAATACCCCCTCCCAGCACCACCACCTATGTTCTCTATATGGAGTTGAATTTCTGCTACAAAAAGCAGCTATTTGCTTTATCAGCTGAGTGGAAATTAAGTTTTCATATTACCGATTTTAAAACTAATTATTTTTACCTAAGCATATAATCTCATGTTTGCATTGTAGGACTCATGTCTTAACTTGGAAATCAGTAGTGAAATAAGAAGTCTCTGACCTTTTGCCTCAACATTAATAATTTGGAACAAAAATTGTATTTTCAGACCCTAAAGTGCTCTGGCTCATTTCTCAGGCAGAGAAGGCTAGGAGATTCTAGCTGAATGCAGTGAAAGAGGCTTTTGGAAGAAACCCCTGCTGATAAAGCTGAGTCAGAGGTGGTGTTAATGGATGGACGGTCATGACAGTTCACTATCATTTTATTCTTTTCTTGCCAATTGAATTATTTAGCACTAGGTTGAGAGGGCTGGGTTGGTTCTCTAGTGCGTTAGTGTAATGATCTGTCGCTGATGATGGTGGTCACCGTTGCACAGCGGTCCTATTCTCCTTTGCTACTTTGCCAAGAAAAGGCAAGGAAAAGTGAGTGGTGCTGGATTGATACTCAGTTAACTCAAAAATATCTTGCAGTTGATCTTGTAATATATTGTAAGAATATAATTTTGTTTTGCCAGCCTTTCTCCAAGCTTGTGTGGAACAGCTCTCAGGATAAAGAAGGGAAAATAGGATAGGAAGACCAATGTGTATCTCACTTTCTGATGCTTAACATTCAGTGTTAATCATTAAAGCAAAATGGACTTTTTTTCCCAGTTGACTGGTGGTGCTCTACCTTCATTGATACTGATACAGCCCTTGCTGGTTTAGACACAAGTCTTATGTGCATTTCTGAAGGGGAAAAAATTTTTTATTTAGGAGCTCACTTTGAGGGCCAGTAATAATTTCAACCATGCATTATAATTAAAATCTCTAGAAACAAAAGTGATTTTCATGCTATTACTTCATTAGTGTAAAGAAATAGAAAAATTACTATTAAAAGGTAGGTAGCATCAGAAAGTTTGAATTTTATGCTTGGAGGGGAAAAACCCCAAGTGAATTGTCACCTGTCTCTTTGGTTTCATAATGAATAAATGTAGGTTTACCAGGTCACACATTTGGAAGTGCAGCAGGAAGCTCTTCTGGATTCTGAAAATTTGACAGTGGTTAAGAAAATAATCCACTGGGCAGAAGTTGAAATTAGACAAATGAAGCTCATATTGAAAGTGAAGGAAATTAGCTACTATCCAAACTTAGAAGAGCTAGGTTAGTTTCTTCATTGCTGAAAATTTAATGTTCAGTGCTGCTTTGGGGTGAGGAGCAGGCGGAGGCAGCAAAGAGGGAAACATCCAAGTTCAAGAATTAATTTGAAGAAGTCTTATAACCTAAAGCTGGAAAAGCAGATTACATAGTTACATGGATGATCTTACAGTCTTGTGATCTATATAATTATTATTATTATCACATTAATACTGTCGAAGCTGTGTTCCTCTAACTTGAAAAATAAGCAAACACATTGACAGAGAGTAGGCTCTTAAGTTACTTTGTTTTTTCTCTGACTTAGGATTCATTTCATACTTTGAAGAAATGGGTGAAAGAACTAAAAGAACATGGTCCTGAAAACATTGTAATGGCCATTGCTGGAAACAAATGTGATCTTTCTGATATCAGGTAATTTTTGTTGTTGCTTTCATTGCAGTAATTATATTGTTTCTTTACTTCGGGTAACAATTTTTCTTCATTGTTATAATAATATGTAGTTTTGGCCAGCTGTATTGGTTCTTTCTAACACCAGTGATTCTAGCAACAGTGATTCTAACAACAGCACAACTTGAATTACACACTTTTTTTTAACCTCTCTTTTACTGCCCTTCCTCTGTATTTGTATAATCCCTACAACCTTTAACTGTTGAATCATTGGGAATGAAAAAGTATTCTGTTTTATTTTTTTACCCCTTCCATTCAGTTCAAATGTGCAGAATGTGATAAGGGATGAGCAAAACCAACAATGTAAAGCTAGAAGGATGGGCCCAAGGTAAAAAAGTGTTATTCACAGAGCTTTAAGAACTTGTGCTTTGCAACAACTGAAACTGTCCCATAATACTGGATGTACAAAGTGTATTTTTTGCTTTTTTAGGAGCATAATCTCAAGTAAAGCTTGTCATCTGCATGAAGCAAAGAACCTTCTGGGTAAAAGAGGGGAGGGTTGAATCCACCCTTGTGCAGAAGAGCTGAGATGATGCTATTTGGAATGATGGTGAAGCTGGAATCACTCTTCTGCTTGTTAGCTTTATTTGGATTTGCATTTATCCTTTCAGGAAATGGAAGCACATTCTGCTGTACAGTAGTGATTCTTTGTGTCAGTCCATGACTGTTATTTCTTGCTTCAGCTGAGAGTACAGACTCAAGAGACCATGTTTGATGCTGTCCTCTTAGGACCTCATAGGCTCTCGTGGTTGTTCAAATATATCCCCCTGTTGTTCTATAATTGCACTTTGGCCCAGGTTCACCAGAGCCCTGGAGCACATGTGTAACTTGAAGTAAGTGATACAGTGCGTTACTGAATCAAGGCCTATACAAGGATAGGACCTGTGGTTTTTTTTTTTTTTTTTTGTTCTACTCCCTGCTACTGTCAGCCATGAACCAACACAAGTCACTGCTTTCTGTAAGTAGGGAACAGGCCCTGATTCTAGAGAACTCCTGGTTTCTGTTGGGCTAAGAACTGGGGAGACAGGCAGCATATTGTCATCTGCTGCGTGATGCTGGTCAACATGGTGAAACTGAGTCCTATAAGACAAACCCAAAGGTTTCCAAATATAAAGTAGGAAAAAAAGAGGAAAGGACAAATTATAACAATAAAACCAAAAACAAGTTAGCACAAATCAAGAGTTTTCGGTTGCCCTGAAGGTCACTTTAAATTTACTGCTTAAGTGTTCCCAGCAATACAATAGCCAGATTAACTCAAGTTAATCTGTAATAAGTTTGGAGATTGTGACAAATGATACCAATTGCAAATGAATCCATAACCAACCCACCCCCTGCTCTTGGAATCATGTGCCATGGCAGCTGGCTTTTAAATGCAGTTCCAGCAGAGGCAGATTAACTTGAGGACATGAAGAAAAACCTGCACCCCAGAAATGCTGTGGGAGTACTGGGGTTCCTCACAGAAATACTGTGGTCTTCTCACCACATTATTATCAACCACTACCAGTAGTGTACTCATTGCTGATCATGCAGTTCTTGCTCCTGTTCTGTTCGGCCAGTAGAAGCTCTTCCTTGTGCAAATTGTTTTGCTGTGTGAATGGTCCTCGTTGTACTCCATGAGCTAATGTTTCTTAATTGTTCGTGTTTTTTTAGGGAGAGGGCTTTTTCTCCCCGAAGTTACTAATAGTTTTGGGAACACTTTTCCATGCAGTTTTTCTTTCTGCATCCTACATCTTTTTTCTTAAGTCATCAAGTGATGCCCAACTAAAGAGATTTTGGTGGAAAAATAGAGAGCAAGCTATCCTCATACATGATATATTTTGACAGTTCTTCCAGAAGTCTGATTGTTTATGCGTTGCATGCAGCTGTATGCATTCTCTGTCTGCTTTATGTCTTCAGATTTACTTCACTAAAAATGATTTTAGGTGAAACATGTCAGCAATTTATCAGATTGTTTGCAGTGATTGATTCCAATGCATGCCTTCAGGCACAGAGAAATTAAAAATTAGATGATGTGAGCGCAGAGGAGCAAGCTGCTGTTTGTACGCATTTCTGGCATCTCTCTTTGGTTTTGTAGAGCTTTTGGCAGATGTTTTGCTGGATATTAGAGAGACAGATGCTTTTAAGACCAACACTAATAGATGCAAAAGAGGACAAGCTGACCCAGTCCAAGCTGATTTGATTTTGCCATCTCTAAGAGTGTAGGAGATAATGTCAGGAGGAATGAATGTAAGCAATAAGAACTGATTATCTTCCTTTGGGAAAAGACTGACACTATTTCTCATGATCATTGACCATGTTACTCTCCTCACTTAGCATCTAGAATCTGATTGTAAGCTTCCAAGATGTATTTGGGACACTTAGGGGTCGTGCTGCTTTTCCTCAGTGTTGTTAATAGACTATGATCAGTTTTTGGTGCTTTGTTCAAGTAAATTTATTCTTTGCTTTGAAGGAATTTCTACAGATAGGCAAGCAATTTTATTAAGTATAAATCCTTATTTTTGTTGTAGTATCATCAACTCTATTACTGCTGAGTGTTCAGCATACTTTTAAGTAATAGTTATACTTTCTTCTGATATATGTGCTGTTGTTCTGACAAGTCACTAAAAAGTAGTTTCAAAGACAGGATCTGTAACTTCAATACTAAAATGTTGTAAGTGTCCGGAGTACTTCTTTTAACATTGTAGAAGTCAATAGTAATGACGGCAACTAAGAAGTGTTCACTTCCCTTAGAATGTGGTGCATCTTCTTAACCAATTGTGTTCACTGGAAGTCCTTGGTTAAGAGAATTCAGCAGAATTTCATGCTCAGATCTTCACTCAATGCATCCAGAATACTTCTTTATACACTAATTGTTCAGAAAATCTCAAGAGAGATTGAGTCAATAGAATAATTTGGAAAGGATAAAATGAAATAATTGACGTCTTTCAAAACAGAATTGAACAGAGCTTCTAGATCTTTAAGGAAGTCTTCCGTAGAATGCAAGAGCTGACAATCCCCAGGAGCAAGAAATCAGGCAAGAGACCAGCATGGCTGAGTAGTGAACTGCTGGTCGAACAAAAGGGAAAGCAGCAAATGCACAGACAGAGGAAACAAGGACAGGTATTCTGGGAAGAATATAGAGATGAGAAACAGTTGTATAGAGATGAGGTTGTATAAAGATGAGATACAGTTGGATGGGGTGAGGGAAGGCCAAGGTGAAGCTGGTACTGAACCTGGCAAGGAACGCAAAGAATAACAGGAAGGGCTTCTACAGGTATGCTAACTAGAAAAGGAAGGTCAAAGAAGGCATACCCCCTCTAATAAACAGCACTGGAAAACTGGTACCAAAGGATGAGGAAAAGGCTGAGGTACTCAAACAACTTTTTTGCCTCAGTCTTCAATGCCAGCCTCTCTTCACAGCCTCTTGAGTTGATGGGGGACAGCAGGATGAGGAGTGGGAAATCAAAGTCCCTTCCACTGGAAGGAAAGATCAGGTTCATGACCACCTGAGGAACCTGAACTTTCATAAGTCTATGGAACCCGATGAGATGCATCCCAGAGTCCTGAAGGAATTGGCTGATGCAGTTGCCAAGCCACACTCTGAAAAGTCATGAAGTCCCAGGTGACTGGAAAGGGGGAAACATTGTAACCATCTTAAAAAAGGCTACAAAGGAAGACCCTGGGAACTACTGACTTGTCAGCGTCAGCTCTGTGCCTGGGAAGATGGTGGAACAGATCCTCCTAGAAGCTGTGTTAAGGTACATGGAGGACAAGAAGGTGACTTGGGACAGCCAGCATGGATTCACCAAGGGCAAGTCCTGCCTGACCAACCTGGTGGCCTTTTATGATGGAGTGACTACATTAGTGGACACAGGAAGGGCTACAGATATCATTATCTGGACTTCTTAAAGCTTTGACATGGTCCCCCACAACATCCTTCTCTCTAAACTGGAGACATGGATTCAACTTGTGGACTGTTTGGTGGATAGGGAATTGGTTGAACAGTCACATCCACAGCTGGTCAACAGCTCAGAGTCCCAATTGAAACCAGCGACAAGTGGTGTCCCTCAGGGGTCTGTATTTGGACCAGTGTTATTTAATATCTTCATTAATGACATCGATAAAGGAATCAAGTGCACCCTCAGCAATTTGCTGATGACACTGTGCTGAGTGGTGGTGTTGGCACACCTGAAGGATGGAATGCCATCCAGAGGGACCTGGGCAAGCTCAAGAAGTGGGCGCATGGGAACCTAATGAGGTTTAACAAGACCAAGTATAGGGTGCTGCACCTTATACCAGGGCAGGGCAGCCCCCAGTATCAACAGAGGCTGGGGGATGAACAGATCTGAGAGCAGCCTTGCCAAGAAGGACTTGGGGGTGCTGGTAGATGAGAGACTGGACATGAGCTGGCAATGTGCACATGAAGCCCGGAAAGCCAGTTGTGTCTGCGCTGCATCAAAGCAGCGTGGCCAGCAGGTTGAAGGAGGTGATTCTGCCCCTCTACTCTGCCCTTGTGATACCCCACCTGGAGTGCTGCATCCAGCTCTGGAGGTCTGCAGCACAGGAAGGGCGTTGACCTGTTGGAGTGAGTCCAGAGGAGGGCCACCAAGAATGATTAGAGGGATGGAGCATCTGTCCTACAAGGCAAAGCTGAGAGAACTACGAGAAGAGGAGACTTCAGCATGACCTAATTGTGGTCTTCCAGTACCTGGAGGGAGCCTACAAGGAAGATGCAGAGACATTGTTTATAAGGGCATGTAGTGACAGGACAAGGGGAGATGGTTTCAAACTGAGAGTAGGCTAGGATTAGATGTTAGGAAGGAATTCTTATTGTGAGGGTAGTGAGATGCTGGAACAGGTTGCCCAGAGAAGCTGTGGATGCCCCGTTTCTGTAAGTGTTCAAGACCAGGTTGGATGGGGCTTTGAGCAACCTGGTCTAGTGAAAGGTCTCCCTGCCCATGGCAAGGGATTTTGAACTAGATGATCTTTAAGGTCCCTTCCAACCCAAACTATTCTGTGATGATTCTAAAAGTTATTCCTCTAACTTTTACTGTAGCCTTGGAATAAAACTTTCTCAGCACTCCGGTGATGGTTGTTGCCTTCTTCCCTCTTCACCCCATCTTGCATGTATTCATTGCTTTTCTTAGAGTTCCAGCATTTGTACTTTTCCTTTTTTGACAAGGTAACATCTTAACCGTGCTGACATCCAGATTATGATAGGTCCACTTGATGTATGCAGCCTTTTTGATACCAGCAGCACTGGATGGCACGATGCTTATTGCCCATGTGCTGTGGATGTTTATGGCTTCCTTTAAAAATGTCATCAGAGAAAGCTACAAAGCTTTGTGATGCTTCTTTGGAATATTGTTACTTGCTGCTGCATCACTGTTTCCTTGACTTCTGAAGTTTGCTTTCTTAGCCAAATTACACAAATTGGCAGTCTTTTTTATATAACCCTATGCTTTCAAATGTCTCCCTTTACTGTTGTTTGAATATTATGTTATGTAGTTAAGTTCCTTTTTTTGTTATCTCCAGGGCCATCTGCAGATAGTAGTATCTTTCATAATAAAGGCCAAGGTGCCATTTCAGAATTATTAAGGGGAATGCTGCCTTCCCTATGTCTTCTGCAAAATAAAGACATGTAGTACAAAGAAGCAAGTAATAGAAACAAGCTCTGAATCCAGATGTTGGAATTGTAGGCTGCTTTTCTGAAGAAGGCTTGTTATAAAATCAGGCAATTATTCTGGCTCTCTCCCTGTTTCCCATGAGCAGCAGATCTGATTTATTTAAAATGTACAGCTCCATAAGCTAATTATGAAATTGCATTGCTGTGATCCCATGTAGGGTACCTTCTATTAGAGTCCAAGGCACTCATGCTTGGAGGAAATTGTCGAGGAGTCTGGATTGGTATATCAGAGCTGTGGGGTGAAGGAGTTGGTGCAAATTCTGCACGTGCAACAGAAATCTGTAAAGCCACACAAAACAGCACTTGATGTATTGAACAATCATGCTGGCGGCCTGGTGTTTGAACATGTCCTCCCCTAATTGGGTATACCTTGGGTGTCTGTTAGCTTGTTCATCTCTCAGATTCTCAGCTGTTGCTCAAAAATTAGGAATAGAGGTGATTACAGACAGCAGCAGACACAGGCAGATCCATCTTTGCCACCTGGCTCAGGCAGATACAAGGTCAGCATGAGGCTTGCTTGTCTGAAGCAGAGGTTTATGTTGTAAACTGCATTTACCAGCTTTTGACATATGAAGTATTGGCTACAGAATGAGGGTGTTCTACCAGGGATTTTAAGGTGATGTCACTTTGGTGACAAGGCACAGAATGGTAGTCTTTCCCCAGTAAACTGGCACTCACAGATTGCTGTGTGCTTTCATATTTACTTCAGAATCTCTCGTTTCCTTGCTGCAAGGACCCAAGAAATGCGATGCTCTTATCATTTTTATCCACAACAGTCATACCCTATCTTGTTTGAACAGTTGGTATGTGGAGAGTGCTGGTTGCTGCCTGGATCAGCAGAGTTGTGTGTCTTTTCTCAAGCATTTTAATGCTTTTCTTATCAAAGTCAAGCTTAAAATACAAACAGATGTGTTGTCATTTAAATTATCTTCCTTCTTTCAGGGCATAAAGTCAACAGCAAGTCCCAGAAATCTGCAGATTGATCACTGTTGAAATGTTGATATTTTGAATATGATGATCTAAATGCCATATGAAGAAAGATAGCATTACTTTTGCTGAGAAGAAGAGCATATTAATGTTTTCTGATCAGGCTGTGTTTGAGATTGGGTTCCCCCTTCCCCCTCAAATTTTTTTATTTAATTTGACTTTTATTTGTAAATGTTTTATTTTTTTTGTAGGGAGGTTCCTATGAAGGATGCCAAAGAATATGCAGAATCTATAGGTGCAATTGTTGTTGAAACCAGTGCAAAGAATGCTGTTAATATTGAAGAACTTTTTCAAGGAATAAGTAAGTAAATGTTTCCTTTATTTAATTAATTCATTTTGGTTGTTTGGATGTCTTCTGAAAATAGCAGTTTGTTTTGGTCTATAAACTATTTGTCCAAGGACATCAGTAAATCCCACTGAGCTAGTGGTGTGGCTGCTGTTTATGCAGAGGTAAACAAAGAAAAACTTTGAATACACCAGAGCAAAACATAATAGATACAGGATAAGCCTGTTTATTCTAAATCTGTATATAAACCGTGACCTGGGTCACATCTTCTGTTTCAGATGAAGCCTGCTGTACAGGTGATGCTGTTGATCGTATCATCATGTTGATAAAATCAAATGTTGATAAATGCTCCTGGAGGGCATTGATAAGTAGAAAGTAGTTATTGCGGTGGAATCCGTTTAAAAAAAAGCCCCAACATAAAATTTCTTTCCAGGTATCTTAAACATGATGAAACTAGCTCTTGTCATGAGGAGAAGAAAAAATGTCTCATTTAGTCTGCCTTCTAGGGGTTGCAGTGTTGGTTTCTGTCTGCAAGTGGGAAGGATCACACTTCATAAGACCTTGAGTCCAGCTTCCTGCTCCAGGCAGACTTGATAGCGAATTCAGACCAGGGTACTTGGGCCATAGTCTGGCTGGACCCCAGACCAGAGATTCCAACAACCTCTTTGGGCAGCTGAGTCCAGTATTTAAATAGTCCTCACAGTGACATCCTCACCCTGTTGTATGAAGCCAGAACCTATCCTGATTCAATTCACAGCCACCATCGCTCTTTGTCCTGGATGCACCTCACTGAAGAGCCTGGTTCAGTCTTCTCAGCAACCTTTCCCACAGGTACTGACAGACAGCTTTGTGGTCCACCAAAGTCATCTTATCTCCAAGCTGAACTGGTCTTGTTTTGTCAGCCTTTCCTCACAGGGCAAGTCCTCCAGCCCTGATTGTCTTGCGGCCCTCCTCTGAATTTGTGCCAGCTTGTCAACATTCTTTCTCTGGGGGGCCCAAAACAAGTGTGACCCAGCTGACGTTAGAGTGTATCTAGAAGAGGATAACCACTTTGATTTTCTGTCTTAGCTCTTGTGGGTATGGCTGAGGATCCTGCTGGCTGTCTTTGCTGCCAAGGCATGCTGCTGGCTCATACTCAGATTGCTGCCCTCAGGTTCTTTTTGGCAGATCTGCTTTCCGGACAGTCAGTCCCCAGCCTGTCTCATAGCCAGGGGCTCTTCCTTCCTACAAGCAGGGCTTGGCATTTGTCCTTTCTGAAGTACATAAGGCTCCTGTTGACCCATCTCTGCCTCCAGCCTAAGACCCTCTGAACAGCAGCCCTGCCCTCAAGGATACCGAATACTCCTGAGTTGGGTATCATCTGAGGGTTGAAGTGAGTGTGTGTTTTTTCATCCATCAGGCTACTGATAAAAGGTATTAAGCAAGGTACTCCACTTGTAACTGGCCTGGGGGTAGATGATTACTGTTAACCTCTGACCTTTTGAGTATGATGATCCAGCCAATTTCTCACACAGCTAACAGTTGGCCTATCTAGACTATAACATCCCAACTTGGATGTACCAGGATGCTGTAGGGAAAAGTATTGAAAACCTTGCTAAGGTCAAGGTAGACAACATCCAATGCTCTCCCTCCATCACAGATCCAGTCATACTGTCATTTAGGGCAACCAGGTTGGTTGCACATGGTTAACCCCTACTAAGTCCATACTGACTTGGTCCTGGTCACCTTCTTCACCTTGTGCTCAGAAGCACTTGCTATGAGATTTGCTCTGTGGTTCTCAAAGGATTTGCTCTGTGGTTTTCCCAGGAAGTAGAGTGAGGTTAAGCAGCCTGTAGATCCATGCTTTGTTATTGCGCTTTTTGAAGACAGATATAACATTCACCTTTCTCCACAACCTTTCAAAAACAACAGGGTTGATAAAGAACAGCCTTACAGTGACATCAACTTGCTCCGTATGCATGCTGAGGTTATATGGGTTGAGATTTTTTCAATGCTCCATGACCTGACCCTCTTCCATTACTGGTGGTTCCTCTTCTCCATGAATCCTTTTCTGGGGTGCAGAGAACTAGGAGACAGTATGTCCAGAAACTCAACCTTGTTTCCCTGCAGTTACTTTATTTTATTTCAAATATTCATAATCAGCTGATATTATTGACCACACTTCACCTGAGATGTGGCCTGTTCAAGTATTTGCTTCGCTTACATGGGATGTATTTGAAATGGGTAATGAGAACCAGCATTCCTAGAATACACTACCTTTCTCTTCCTCCTTTTAAAAAAGAGGTGTGTGTAACATGGCTGTCTGGAGGAACTGGTTCTTCCGTGTGATAATTTACTTGTTTGTCTGCATCCGATGGTTGTGAATGTTCTCGCAGAGGAACTCATTCTTGCCACGTAATTAGATAATTAGTTTCCGTCTTTGATAGGCGTTGCTGCAGCTGGCAGCGTACACCGTCCCTAATAATGGATATAATAGACAAGGAAAATCAGCTAAATTAAGTTTAGTATGAACTAGATACCCAGGCAAGTGCACTTAATTCCACAGGCAATTATTTCTATATATAGAAATATTTGGTCTCCGTGGACATACTTGTGACCTTATCAAGCGCTCAGCAGAGAGAAAGGAGAAAGTTGGTAGTGTATGTTTATGGAAATATAGTGGAAACCAAGTGAAAAATGCTCGAGTACCAGGAAAATTAATTAGTTAGTATGGTTATGACTGGGCAGCAGATATTTATAAGTAACTTTCTGATGTTTTACACCACTTCAGCCTTGGTACCATTTCCAAAAAAGTCTGTCTCTGCTAAAGTTGCATAGCAGCATTTCTGCCTTTTCAGTGTATGAAATCCTTCATAGGTCATGCCTCCTGCTCTGTTGACTAATTTTGTTTGTGTGGTGCCCTGGAAGTCACGTTGCAGCTTTAGTTTTGCTTTCATGCTGCCTGAGAGCTCTTGCCCTTCTCTTTGTGCTGCTGTAGAAGGGCATGGTGCAGCTCCCCAGCCTCTGAACAATGAGACAACAGCTTCTGTTTACCTTGGACTTTGTAGGTGGACTGTATGTGTTGTCTGTTTTACAGCCTGGATTTGGAAGAATATTCCAACATGTGTGGAGAATTTCTCCATTAAATCCTCCTTGAAACTGATACCACAAACAGAAAGCGTAGACTTCATTTTAATTTAGCTAAACAATTTACCTCCTGCTTACTTACGCTTTTCATTTCCCAGGGCTTTTTTAACATAAACATTTTTCCTTCCTAAGGTGTCTAACAACTGTCTCTTTTCCAGGGACAATGTTATGAATGGAGTGAAATGGTATAATGGAAAAAACTTACTTATCAGAATGATATAAAGAAGGTGTAAAGAAGAAAAGGGGAACTGGGATGTTTTGCTGTCAACCAGAAATATCTTAGAAAAATTATAGACAGATCACTTAATTTTGAAGATTATTATGTTAAATTATGCTTAAAAGATTTTTTTAAATAATATTTTTAAATAAGTTTTGTCTCAGAATTTGAGGGATTTGACTGCTAACACAGTCTCAATACAAATTCATTGTCCTTAATTCTTACCAAGAAAATACAAAATGTGAATGACTAGAATCCGTAAAAGTTTCTGAATTTTTGAGGATGGGTCAAATTTGGCAGGAGAGGTATTCTGCAGTCAGTGTACTTAGGCAAATAAGGCTGAGGAGGCAGACTGAGCACAAGTCAGCAAAGTTAGTGTTCTCTGTGCTGGAGGGTTTTTGAGCTGAGTGATGGGCTACAGCTCAGGGTTGCATTTAGCAGTGCCTGACTGAAAGCTTGCTGTGATTGTGAAATATCACATGGCTGATTTATGTCTCTGTAAACAAGAAAAGAATAAAATAATATTTTTAACACAGTTGTATATTCCCCACTTGAGCTAAATTTTTCCCAGTGTCTTTCTTTAGAGATTTTTGACATAAAAAAGGCTTAACAGTATTTTTTTCATGCGTTCCAATAGTTCTTTTCTAATAGCTGAGTTTCTATAGGGTCAAATGTTATTAACTTTTTATTCCCAGTCTTAGAAGAATCATAAGCACAGCAGCTCCTTGTCACTGGTTTATACTTAAGCAGCAGCAAAAATGCCAGTAGTGTATTATACAATCACAGTATAATAAAGTTGTGCCTGTGCAGCGGGTCATACCCGTTCTGTATTGCCCCTTCTGGGTTGTAGGGCTGACCTTTGTCCACTGACCTTTGCTTGTGCCTGGCTGGTTTTCCAAGACTAAACAAGCTGCCCCATGTGTACTGTCATTTAGTGGCAATCACACCCTTGCAATTTTCAGACACCTGTTCATTTAGCAGCTCAAATAAGCCTTAGTTACCTTATTCAAATCTAGTACACACCCAGCTGTTTCTCCTCAGCCTGCGTGTGTTGCCTGTTACCTCGGAGTGAAGGTGCCCCAGATACGAAAGAGCAGATTACATAAAAGCCATCCTCTGTAAATGGCAAAGCTGAGGCTGTACCTCCCAGGCTAATGCTAGTCTGCATCAGTAGGTGCAAAGGTGAGCAGGTGGTGGGACAAGTAAGCTGCTGAAGAACACCTAGCCAAGTGAAATATCGAATAAACTTGTGCCTAAACAAACAACAACAACAAAAAATTACATCCATGCATTATTTTTTTAAAGTCTGGCGAATCATAGAACCACAGGATGGTTTGGGTTGTAAGGGACCTTAAAGGTCATCTAGTTCCAACTCCCTGCCATGGGCAGGAGTCCCCCCCGCTAGATCAAGTTGCTCAGGACCCCATCCAACAAATGTTGGAGATCAGTGTGCTACCAAGGGGGGCAAGATTGGAGCATTTAAGGATCTTCTGTCGAGGGTGAGAAGGAAGTGGGGAACAAGATTATCAGAATCAATTTATGGAGAGTGTGTAAAGAGTGGTTAGCACACTCAGTCTTACTGATGCTAGTACTACGAGAAGGAGAGACAGGGTGATGTTTAAAAATCCGGATAAGAATGTTCTTCCTAGATGAGGCTTCCTAATTAGAGCAGAGTTTCTGTCTTGGGATTCAACCTTTCATGTGGTAAATGCTCAGTTATAAATGTATGAAGCTATTGATTTTCTGATGCCTTGCCGGCAGCTCATATATTGAATATTTAATGTAACCCAAATACTTGTTTCCTAGAAATACTCAGAGATTAAAAAAAACCAAATCAAACTCAGTCTCTAGAGTTTACAGTTTAACCAGTTGTATACTGGACAATCTAAAGAGGAAGGTGTGAAATGTCTGTCTCTGGAACGGGGAAGGGATCCTTCCAGCAGACATTCAATGTTTGCACTGACTCAGATGGACTTGGATGAGTAGAATTGCAGATGGATGGTCTTCAAGCTCTGTGAGTGATGAGTATGGTGGTTTTCGTCCTGTGTTATCTGCTAATTTGCAGGAATCTGTGAATTCCTTTTAAGAGGTCTATGAAAGATATTCGAAGAAGATAAAGTACATTTATGTTATAAAGCAATACACATACACCAGTTTTTAAGGTAGTCCAAAATCAACTGAATTTTTGTAGGGAGTGTGAAAGGATGCAAAAACATTGTCTGAACTTATATTTGAGATTATATTCTTTGCAGTTTATGTTCCCTGTGTCATAGGATTAGTCCTCCTCTTAATTTCACATTTTAGTGGAGCAAAACTTAATGACCTTTGGACTACTCCTGAAGTTAAATGTGAGGTACTGGATTTCGCTCTCCAAACAAGGAGAGCTCTTCAGTGTGAACTAGTAAATAAACTGAAACAGCCCACAGTTAATTACAGCAAGACCTTGAATCAAGGTTGGATTTCTTAGTAATTAAAGTCATTAGGACTACTGCTGTTTACTTTGATGCGTGCAGGATTAAAATATTTGTTGTGTTTTGGTTTTGTTTTTCTGGAGATTTTAATTAAATGAGCAAAATGTAGTTCGTATTGCTGTTTCCCCTAGCAAGAACCTCAGTGTCAGCAATCTATGCTTTTGCCTTAAAAAAAAACAAACGAACCAAAGGCTTTATTTTCTTGCATGGAGATGCTATTAGATGTGCTATTAGGAGTATTAAAATAATTGCAACCTAACTATGTTTAGTTACGCAATAGATTTTATTTTAAGGATGTGTTCCCTTGCATGAAAACTTACAACATGAGTAAAGAGTAAACAGCAGTCATCTCTGTCAGCTGGGGAAAACATTAGTTCACTATAAATATGGGGGAGAAGAAGAAACTTGAGTCAGACTAGTGGGCCAGACTTTATGAGCCATGTGAGAACATGGGCAACTTCTCAAATACCGGTGAAGTGGGTTTCAGAGTGTGAAAAGATTTGGGGAGATGTGAAGTGTGACTATTTTAAGTCCTACAGGTGCAGAAAACTGCCAAAACTGTTGGATAAGATGTGCCTGCTTCATTCTGTCATGTCTTCACAGATGGCAGTTCTTTACTAATGAGGTTTATAGAGAGCAGTGCTTTGCAGTGGCTCATGCTGCTGTGATACAGGGGACACTTTGAGGAGGAGGTTCTGGCCATTGTATAGCTGTCATATCACTGCTTGAAAATGTTCATCTTTTCTCAGGGGAGCCATTAGAGGAGCTCACCTGAGCTGTGATAGCTGTCAGGCTGCTGCTCTGGGGCAGAGTGAAATGAATTTCACATCCTCCATTAACAAATGGAGGATGTGAATATCCTCCAGCTCCGTAAAAATTACGCTGTATGTGATTTTCGGGAAGATGGAGAGAAATGCACAGAAAGCCACCGTGCAGCACTCTGATTGCCTCTTACCCTTAGCAGAATTGTTGTTGTTGTCTAAGATAGCAGGACTGTGCTTCTTTGGGACTTGACTTCATCATCTGGATGTGCCAGGTCAGGTTGATCACAGCACATCTGCTTCCACACTATACAAGTATCTGTTCAATGCACTGTTGTGTTTGTCCCTTTGACGGCATGCTCACAGTCATCAGTTTTCTATTTCCTTAAGGTCAGCTTTAAGGCTGTTTCCATCCGTTCCTATCATGCAGTCTTGTACAGGTAAAGGATGAAAATCATCATCATGGCTAGGCTTCGTGAACGAAGATTTGTGGAGGACTCTACCCACGCTTGCTACAAGCGCGCTGATGGCTAAAAAGGCCAATGTGAGATAGACACGTCCGGTTGCAAAAGGCACAGCAGAATGACTCCCCAGGTGGTACTGAAAGGACACGGTTCTTTCTGCGTTGCCTTTTCTCCTCGAGAGTGATCCTGCGTGTATTCTCAAAAGAAGCAGCAGCGTTGTGGATAGTGTGTCTCCAGGCCTCCCGATTGGAGGCCAGAGCAGACCAGTGATGGTGATCGATATGGCCAAGGCTGAGATGTTGTTTCAGGGAGTCCTTATATCTCCTCTTCGGGGCTCCTCTCCTGCGGCAGCCAGTGGCAAGTTCACCATAGAGCACAATCTTAGGGAGGCGGTAGTCCTTCATCCTGGAGATGTGCCCTGCCCAACGCAGCTGCGTTCGCAGCAACATGGCCTCGATACTCGTAACTGCTGCCTGTTCAAGAACAGACATATTGGTCACATAATCTCTCCAGTGGATGTTTAGGATTGTACAGAGGCAGCATTGATGGAAGCATTCCAAAGGATGAAAATAGTTTCATGTTAAAAAACCCAAACAAAATCAATAAGCTCAACTCCGAGCCTGCTTTTTCTGGGCTAATGAATTAAAATTAGCGTTTTCTGATCTTTTTCCAGCTTCTAACTGGAGCATCGCATTCCAAAAGGAACAAAGTGAGCAGCTTATGTTACTGTGATGATGCATCCTGCTTCCAGCAAAGCAATCCCCATCCGCCTTTCTTCAAGTTCTGCTCACTGAGCTGTCACCCAGTCCCTGTTGTCTCTCTTGCTTCCCTGCTTCGGTTTTCATTTTTCTCCCTTTGCATTTTGTTTATCTCTTGTCACACCCTCCCATTTCCCAACCTCTTTGCCTTTGGCACTCTCAGAACAGCAACGCCCACAGTGCTGATTAATCTCTTAATAAATCTCAGATTCAGTAGCAGGAGTTGGAACTCTACCAGGATTGGAGAAGACTCCGACCTTCATCCTGGACTGCCTCAGCCCAGCTCAAACATGCCAGAAAGGAGAAGATGCAATTGCCTCAGTGCTTTTCACCTGTTAACCTGGATAGTTCATTTCAGAACTGTGGCAACTTCTGTAACCCTACATTTGAGCAGTCTCTTATGATGCTTATTATTTGACACACTGTGGTGTGTTTACTGGAATGAGATAATGGAGGTCTCCAAGACCTCTGCAGGAATGTGTGGAGAGATGCATGGTTATAGTTTCGTCACACAAAATCTGTGAAACATGGTCTAAATCTTAGTGAAATGAAATCAAAATATATATTTAATAATACCAATGCAAAATCAAATTTTTAAATTGCAGTCAAGCAACTCTGTTAGGAATAGCAATGGAAACCATATAGGATTTCTATACTGCCTCAGTAATATTTTATCCCTGAGTTCCTCATTTCACCAGTTTAGTTGCAGAATTATTAGATAAATGTATACACATTCTCTGTGTGATTAACCATTTCACCTGGAATCCTAAGATGTGGTCCTGGTGACCTTTGGCAAGCTGGCTAGTTGTGCCCTGCTCTGCAAAACAGAGCAGAGACTCTATTTGTGGTCTAGTTTGTCATCTTAGGTTAAGCAACAGATGAGAACAGGTCGTCCCGAGAGGGTGTGGACGCCCCATCCCTGAAGTGTTCAACGCCAGCTCGAGTGGGACCCTGAGCAACTTGATCTAGTGAATGACATCCCTGCCCGTGACAGGGGGATTTGGAATGAGGTGATCAAGGTCCCTTCCACTCCAAACCATTTTATGATTCTATGAGTTCAGTCTCTCATGGTCCTTTTGAGCTGACTGTCTTTACAGAGCAGGAATTACCCTAACCTTTTTATCTCTTCAGCATGAGAATTGCATGGCTGGATGTCAGAGCACTGCTGCTCCTTTCTGAAATGAAAGAAATAACCTACAGCAATGCTAATTTATGGTACCTAATACTGGGGTATTTTTTATTGCTCTAGAAAAGATACTATGGATGCCAGTGAGATACAAATTTTAAATGAGTATATACTTTCTAAAATTAATTCAGTTTATGACCTCTGTTGATCTTGACTCAGTGCCAGCTATATTTGAGTTGGTGTCAGCAATATTGATGCCATATTTATCAGGAGCAGAATGACGAGATGATCACAGTGCTTTTAGGTGGCAATAGTGATTGAGCTGGTTTAGATGCAGGAAGTGTGGATGCAGGCTCAGCATTTCACCGCTCATCCTTAGTGTTCTACTGCTGCTTAAGCCCTTCTCTATTATAGCGTCTGCTGTGAGACTAGCTGTCAGGGAGGCCTAGGGAAAGACAATCAATCAAACAGATTTCTGACTGATTTTTTTTTAATTCACTTTCCGTGATGATTGATGAAAAATCACTGTATCATTTGCTGTGGAGCTGGTTCTCAGGTGTTAGACTGAGTTTTATGCTCCAAAATAGTTACTCCTGTTGTGATAAAAGCAGGTTGAGCAGGGATGCCTTGTTACTAAAACTAAAATGATTTAACTTGATGGTTTAATAATTCTAGTAATAAGAGAAATAGTAAATGAGAGAAAACACACCTCCTGAAAAAAATATTCTCAAACTTGAAAAAAGTTTAGACTGTTTAAACATTTATTTCCTTGCATTGAGTTCAAGGAACTCAAGGGAGTATCCAAACAGTAGAAAACATGGCTAGTTCATGACAAGCAGTACTTAAGTTCAAAGGCCAGAATAACTAACCAGCAAATATGTCTAGAGTTTTTTTGTCTTTGTTATTTGTACTTGTTATCTGTGTGGGTTTTATTGGTTTGAGATGTGAATTAAATCCAGGGGATTCTCAACAACATACATTGTGTCCTGGTCTGAACTGGACAAACTGCTTGCTGACCTTGAAGCCTGCAAGGTTTTTGCTCCAAAGATAAGTTTGCCTGCTTCTTGGCGTACACTATAGAAAAGATTTGAAACTTGTAAGAAATATGAAACTCTGAATGAAAACCAAATAGAGATAACATCATTGTTTAATGAGGAGTTCTAAAATGAAAGTTAGGCTACTTTGCATGTTAAAGCTCTCCTCTCCCAAAGTTACTGTTAGAAGAACCAAATGTTTACAGGGCATTTGCTTAATGGCATATTATGGAAACCGTGTCTGTAGATTCATTTTTTTTAGCTATGTTGTGCTCTGAGTTAAATTGACAAGATTTTATTCTGCCTGGGACTGAGCTGAAAGCACTTTGGAAGTAGTAGGTACCTAATGCAGAAGTTCCCTCCAGGTCTCTGGAACAACAGTGGTACTTACTTGCAAAGCCAATACTATGTTCTTCATATTCTCTAGAGTTTTAAGAATTAGTGGATTCTCTTTGTCTCCAGACAAAGCCAACAGAGCTAAATGCATGTAACAGCTTGGTCTATAACCACCTATTCTGCATTTTATTTTATTTTATTAAATTTTTTATTTTATTTTATTAATTTTTTTATTTTATTTTATTTTACAAGCATGAAGCCCAAACAGAATGTTAAGCAGGGTGTAAAGTTGATATTTTAGTGACCTGAATAGAGTTCAGCATTGTAATGTCAGTGCTCATACATGCTTCAACCCTCAAGATACCCATTTCTCACTCTGTTGGACCAAATACAGTATCTTTAGCTTAGGAGTGTGAGGAATTTTCCCTTTCACATTCAGTTGTACAAAAAAGAGATCTTCTTCAGAAGTCACACTTTTCTTGTATAACATACCTGGGCAGAACTGACTGAATAAGAGAGGTGAAATTTTGATAGTCTTGGCCAAAGGTAATTTAAGGACAAGTGTTAGAGATGAAATTTTCCGTTGGGATTGGATTTTACCTGAATGCTTTTAACTTGCCCACCCACAGCTACTCCCCCAAATAATTTGTAGTACTCGGGCTTCAACATAGGTACAAAACTCATTGAACATTTGGTAAGAGAGCTGTGGATAAATGAAGCAAAGGATGGGGAAATCTAAACTGTATAATCTGCCTGGATTATGATGAGCTGTTCACAGGAACTTTTTGTTCCCTGAAAGTGGCATATAACAAATGTTAAAGATTTTGACTCTTGTTATTTAACATGGGTAATAATAAAACAAGGAGTAATTCATAGAAAGTAGGTTCAGCTTCAGAGAAAAATTTTCAAGAAATCCACAAAGTGATGAGAAAGTACATTACCATGATTGTAAGACCTCAAGGTACCAATGGAGAGATCACATAAGAGTTTAATGGAAAAGCCAGGTGCACACCAGAGACAGAGGATAGATTGGACCTGGGAAGATCTTGTTTTTCCATTTATAATTCTAATTATTAAATCCATTAGTAGGAAGCCAGTTAGACAAAAGAAGCAACAGTACTAAAAGGGCACACAGGGGAGGGAGTTGGAGCAGTGCCCTGCTGCCCCAGGAGAGATGTCTAGCTCTCCTGTGATGGCTGAAATTCTTTCAAACACTTGAAATAATCACTCCATAAGATGATTAAAAAGTCAGGAGAGTTTGCGGGGGAAGGGGGTGGTGTTGATGTTAAGCAATCAAAGCTGTCAATTAGAAAGACATGGGTACAATTCAAAGGAGGGAGGGATTCAATAGAAAGAACAGTTTTGCTTTTCTCTCTCAAGTGTAGGCACCATGTGTTTAGATACAGTGCTTTGTAAAACTCCAGTGTGCTGGGACTAAAGGCTGTGCAGATTTAGGACAGGCACGATCTCATTAAATTTGCGCCGTTCACATTTAAGTGGCATTAGGAGAAAGCTGAGAGTTTTCTCTTTCTTAGTTGTAAGGTGCTCAGTAAGACAACTGGTTTTTTTTAAATATGGGGATAATTCCAGTGTACTTCATGGATTCTCAATGACCATATTTCATATATGTTTTTAAGTGTGAAAATGTTTTTTCATAAGCAGGATGCAAGAAAAATATCTAAGACACACAGGAGGTGGTTGTTTTCTGGTGAAGTTTCACAGGTGTAATTCTTATGCAAGCTAAATTCTTCTGTTACCTGCATGTGGTGTTGTTACTATATCAGGAAAATCAAACTCACTGTCTCCTCATGTGTTTCAGGTCGGCAAATTCCACCCTTAGATCCTCATGAAAACAGTAACAATGGAGCAATCAAACTTGGAAAGCAGGCTTCACAGACGGGTAGGCGGTGCTGCTGACCCAACTTGATCTTTTTAGATTTACTTGAAAAACAGCACCATTTGCATTTTTTTTTTTTTTCACTGAGAAAGGACTTTGTGATCTCAGTGACGTGGCTCCTTATCTTGAAAGCAGTAATATCAATACTTCCCATGAGCAATAACACAAGGACCAGAAGCAGAAGGCTTTACTTCAAAGGGATTTTGCAAAACCCAGTTGGAAAATCCTCTCTAATATCCTGTAAAAATTACAATGTCAGAGTACTCTGACTCTCTGTTTAAACCAATGACTGAGGAGTTTTTTTAATAAAAAGATTGGTTTATATATAAAATGTAGGTTTGCTGCAAAAACTTATCTTTTACGTTGCAAAGTGGACTTGGCATGTTTTTAGAGTTTTCTCTGTAATAATAGGGTGAAAAAAACACACCATAAAACCTGATTTGGTTTTTTTTCTGGCTTCACTGTCATCTTTTTAGCTGGACTCTGCTTCACTGTTTTTGTAAATCTGTAGCTTCATCTCACATTTTCAGTAAACATCAGCAAGAAATGGACTGAATTTGCTAACTCAAGAAAAAAAAAAATGGATCCAAAGGATGAGCGAATGCAGTTTTTACAGACTAGAAGTCAAAATCTGTGTCAGGAGGTGCTGTGTATGTGAAAGAAGGAGTTGTCATGAAAGAAGCTGCTGGACCCCATACATTTCCAGTGTGCCTCCAGAAGGAAGTGAAAATGTAGCCACTGTGTGATGACTGGAATGATTCCCTGTGCAGGGTGTAGGCTTCATTAATTACTGAAAATGGAGAGAAAACGTAAATACAGGCTTAATCTCCACTACTTACAAGGTTTCCTCCAAATCTGTGCCCCAGACTGAAGTTGTCTCTGTTCAAAGTTGCCTATTCCTTCGTTTCTAAAAGAGGATGCCACAGTGCCTCACTCCTCATGGTCTCACTGCTGCGCTCCAAGAGGTCTTCAAGTTCAGAGAATGATATTTCTGTACAAAAACTGCTTAAGAGAGCACAATATAATTTGGGCTTAGAGGCTGGAATCTAATAAAACAAACCTGAATGTTTGTTTACAAATGAAATTCTGTGAATTTGTGGAGTAGTCTCCTCATTTGTGGTGTGGAAGACCCACAGTGTGCTATCTTCGAAGCATGATGCACTTGAAAATGCAGTGTAGGAAAAAAATCCTACTGATGGTTATGAACTGGTAATAATGTAAAACTGTATGCGTTTTTCACTTCCATTTTTATGAATGTGTGTGACTGAGATGATAAAATCCAAATTTATCTTCTTCATCAATTTCATTGGAAATGGGAATTAGGGTAAGAAATGCCGGATTCAAAACCAGAGCCCAGCCTTCATTCCACAACATTAATTTGTTCTCTTATGAGGAAAATTATCATCACTGCACATTTTGAGGGGGAACTTATGAAAAGCAAACAAAAAGGGAAAACAGCTTTCCACAATAAATCATGAACAAGCAGGCTAAGAGCGTGGTTTCCGTGTTTATACATGAAAAGCAGACCTTATTGGCTGGTTGTGAGATTGCTTTGATAAAATGTCACTAATTATTAGGGCTTGAAACAGAGCCAGATAAAATCAACAGGAACATTTTGTCTCCAGAGGGCTTGGAGTAGTTATAGGTGGGAAATGTCCCTCCAGATTTTATCTAAGAATCTAAACTGCATTGTTTTTCACATATAATGTATTTCTCCCGTATTTTGGCCTCCTTTGAAAGCACTCATACTTGACAATATGCCCTTGGATATTTTGGGTAAACTTTCAGTTGTCACCCGTGCTGATATGTGATCCATGTCTCTGACTCATTGCAGCAACTATTTTACTGATAATCCAGGGTTATTTAAGTGAAAATTCGGCAATCATCATTGTCGATAGCTGGGGAGGGAGACAGGCTCCTTAGGGAACATTTAATCCCTTCCTGGTACAAGCAGGTCTTCCAGTGGTGCCTGGCTCTTTCACCTGGCTGTGGAGGGAGAGCTTAACCTAGCCTTCAGCGCTAAAGAAATATCAAACTTACCAGCATCACAAATTCATACAATTTATGGGCTCTATGACCCAGTGCTGCAAGAGATCTGGTTCCTCTGAAGTAAAACCCAGTAAAAGGCTAGACCTTTTACCCACGAAACAAAGTGAGATCGAACCTATGTTTTTAAAGATGTCATAAATTTTAGTTCTTAAATTTTAGTTCATGAAGATGTCATAAATTATAGCAGTAATGCATAACTGATTTTTTAGCTTTTGTAAATCATTGTAGCTTTTTTGTTTAACACGGCATCTCAAAGCTTACTAAATCCTAATTGAGATGTCTGAAAGCTTTGTAAGACAATTCTGCAAGTACCTTGTATAATTTATGCTAGAACTGGCAAATGATGCTGATCTGTATGGGATGTTGTCCTGAAGTGCCAGCTCTCCCAGCTGCCAATGAGCAGTATGTGAATCAGAACAGATTTATATGTTAAAATAGTTTAAAATTGGAAGTTTTTAACAGTGAATGTCGAGCAGATTTTTAAAATTTGAATGTTAAGTAGGCTCAAGATGTTTTTGCATTTGATGGGTCAAATCTAAATCACCTTATTCTACTTTTAGTCAAGAAAAAGATTTAAATGAATAAAGATTCTGATTGTGTTAAGTTCTTGATATTTGGTTTACTGTGAGCTTGAGCAAGGAACTCTGATGTCACAGGTGAAAAAATAACAGGCCACTGTGCTGCACAGAGCATCTCATTTTCTCTGAACACAGGGCTTGCCTTCAACGATGATGTCGCCTCTCTGCTGTTTGTCAGAGCTAAAGTGCAGCTTTCACACGCCTCTTGAAATGGGATTTCTTATAAAAATTTTGATTTTAAAATGTAAAATTAGTGATTTCTGCTTCCTTTTGTTGCCTGTGTTGCTTGGAAAGTACCACTACCCTTCATAAACAGCCAGAAAAATGACCTAGAAAAATCCCCCAATCTCGGAGTCGAAAGTTTTAGCAGCAACTGGAATTCCTCTTAGTAGTTAGTGGCTGGTGAAAAGTTAAATTACTGTACAGGAGCACCTGACTCTGTAGCTGATTGTCTGTAATAATAGGAATAATAGTAATACCAATGCTGCCGTTCTAGGTTAGCCAGCTGGTGCTGGATTTGTCCAAGATTTATTTTGTCGAGAGAGCTGGCAGCAGGACTGAGGCACAGGCTGTAGTGCCAAGGATATTTGGTGGAGCTTGTTTGCACCATGACTCGAGACTGTGACTGTCCAGTTGTGGGTGACTTGCTTTTCTGGCTTGTCGTGAACTAGTTTAAAAACAGAATTATGAAGGAACTGGTTTTCATATATGCTCCGCATATGTGTGTGTATATAAGTACAGTTTTATATTGTTATGCTGACATGTAGTGTTTTTTCACTATGTCTGGTTCTCATATACTGCACATTGTATTCTGTAAGTACATTTTTTTTGTTAATGATCGTTTCACCTTTACGGACTTAAAGTTGCAGATCAAAGGTAGCAAGAAGATAGGTACACATAGGTACACATTGTTGACTTGCCATTCTTATGCGTGAAAATGGCATATTATAGAAAAAGGTTGTCTTTCAGACTGAGAAATCCAAAAAAGGCCATTATTATTCAAGAATTGGGATTCTGAAGTAATAAAGTGACACTCAAAAAAAAAAAAAAAGGAAAAAACTTACTGTTTTTGTTCACGGTACAGCATTGTCTATCTGAAGTGCTGCAGTGTAACGTGGGTCTGTATCAATACCTAGAAAAGTTACCTGTCATCCCATGTCTTCAGTAATCCTTCACAGCACACGGTAATAAGCATGACTAGATAGATTACATGTGTAAGCATTCTGACTATAATTAGACTGTCTCAGTACAGTGATACATTTTACTATCCTACCCTTAATTATTTAAACCAGAGTCAGTGATAAATTGTTGGTTTAAAATCACCTGCTAAGTATTCTTCCTGTGTTTTGTTTATATAAGGGCTTTGACTGGGCTGGACCCACTCGCTTCATGTATGGGATGCTGCAATCTGTTAATACTTTACCTTTTGTTTTACATATTAATTGTATCATACCTAATAATATTTTTTGCCCTAAAATGTAGTTTTGGTGTTTTATTTAACCTACAATGACTAACGCTAATAAATGTTTTAAATGCCTCTGGTTTGGGGATGTCTCTGGTTTCAATAAAGCAGAACAAAATTGCTCTCATTTTGCACATCATTTGCTCTTGAGAAAGGTCTCCCTGCAGCCTGTGGATTACTTGCCTGGGATTTAAATGCTGCTTGAAACGTGTATGGCTGGCCTTATAGCAGAAACTGAATGCATTCCTGGAGAATCCTGCAGTGCAGGTGAACTTCCAAAAACCAGAAAAAGATGAAATGAAAATCCCTTTGATAAGTTATTTGATTTATCCATTAGAAGAGAGGGATCTGAGTGGCCAGTATCCGCTTAGAAATTTAGAATAGTAGCTGTCAGTAGAAAGTGAGCTTCCAGTTACCACTTGCTTTGAATAGCAGCAATAACTGGGATGTCTCATAAGACACTTTCTCTTTTGTATGTTTTTATTTTGGTAATACATTTTTTTTTTACCCCCTACTTTATGTCCCTCAAACTTGTGTTTAGGAGATAAGAATTAACACTCTCTTAAGAAGTATGTAGTGTTTCATACCCCTTAGTGCTATTGTTTCAAGAGGTGTTTAACCTCACCAGAAGTTTTTTGCACAGTTTGTCTCATATTTTCGAAGTTGTTACCACAACTATGAGGACTATGAATAAAGGGTTGGGTTGTTTGGGGTTTTTTAAAGGAAAAACAGTGTTTTGGACTAACGCTTTTCTGGCTACCATGATAAATTCAACACACACCAGTACACAAGAGGCACAATAACTCAAATAACAGCACAGAACACCATTTTTACATGTAATGAGAAACCAGTATTTCAAAGAGTTTTCCTATGTTGAGTTCAGTTACTGCTGGATAAATATCCAGCAGGATCTGTTCCCTGCCTTAAAGCACTTATAATTATCTTGAAAAAATTATGCATCTTTCCCCCAGCTATGCATAAATAAGAATGAGCCCGTGTACACAGCTGTAAACTGAAAGGTGATGTACTTAATTCAAAGAAAGTCTTAGCCCCTTAACTATTACCAGTGTTCTGGAAAATCAGAAGTGAATGCTGTTTTGCCTTTATGTATGTAAAGAGAGTTGTGCCCCTTGATGGATCAGTCCTTGTATTGTCAATGGATGTTTTATGAGGCTTAGAAGCATGTTCTTGTGCTGCTTTAGGTTAGTTTGGAGTTGAATTTAGCAATGAGAGGGGAGCTGCACAATTGGCTGGAAAATAAATCTCTTCTGCTTTCCTTTTGAAGATTGAAAGTTGTGTCTGGAGGTACTTCAGGAAGAGTATTTGACATTTAAGCCTTCAAAATCTTTACAACTCCAGCTTCAGTCCTTCTGCAGAGAGCATCATAGGACACCCTGCTGTGATCTCCTGAAGCACTGTACTGAAATCAGGACAGCAAGGCTGATGGAATAGCCTGTGTAGCTATTTCATACCTCCACCCCCTCACCTAATCTGCAAAAGTGTTTAGGCCACTACCGGGTTTGTGAAATGCCTCCCTTCCCTGAAAAGAAAACAGTAAACTGCAGGATTATTACTTTTTTTATCCCCCCTCGATGTTGTTTTACACAAGGCTACAGAGTAATTTTCTTTAAAAGTGTTAAAACACTCATGGGAGGATAGACTAGCTAAAGGCATTTGTACAAATGCCCCTGTTAATTGGTGCAGGTTACTTCCTAAAGTCTCGACGTCAGTGGTGGAATGCCTTCATTGTGTGATGGGGTTCTTGGCCATCAGTAATGTCCTCTTTTGATCTTCTGTTTTTAAACAGCTGGACCAGGGGTAAATCTCTTGATATGAATGCTCTCTCACTGTCCAAAAGTAAGACTTTCCACTAAAAAGTATAAAATCAATGGTTGACCACATTTAACAGCTTAAGATGAGAAGAAATAAGTAATAGCATAATGTGGCATAATACAGCTTTTTTTTTGTGTGTATGAAATACCTATTTCAGATAGGTTTCTTCTATTTCAACTATGAAGAGTCTTTATTGCCAAATGCCTGTCTTTCTGATACTACCAAAAGGGTCTTGGTGCAGATTAGTTTGCATTACCTCTTACCACTACTGTGAGTGTTGCAGCAATATGAGGACAGGCTCATGATACTAGCAGTCATAATCATTGTGTTTTCAAGAGAGAGGTGTGGAAGTGTTACTGGATTTGTTTTGTGACATAGATGTTGTGAAAACTTGAAGACAGTACACTGACAGAACTTGGTGTAAGAGACCTGTACAAACTTGCGTGTAACGTCACAGCAATTAACAAGTTTTTAATCAGATGTCATTATTCAGTGCATAGAAGAGAATTTTGAGGCTTCTGGGTAGGTATTAAACATTTAGCAGCTCAGGAGTGATTTCGCTTTTCTGGCTGTTAAATTACTCGAGCACAAAATCATTTTTATCCCTGAGACTCCCCAAAGGACAAAACAAAAAAAAAAAGCTTTCTTTGAAAAGTACTGACCTTGTTTTCTCAAAACCTCCCTGAGAACCCGAGCTATCTCTTTCCTGTCAAAAGTTCTTTGATACACACCTTATTTATGATGCATTCAACCTTTCTATTTGCTATACTTTGGGAATTTTAAAAAACAAAAATGCCTTTCCCCTAAAGTTGATTTAATTCACATTTATTTTACCTAGTCAGTGCCACTCCTGCTCCCTCCACAACAGTAAAATACATGTTTAAATAAGAACATGAATACTTAACAACTAAATCCCTCTTCCCCCACAGTAAGTAGAGTACCCTGGGGAAATGATCTGTTAGAGACTAAAACAGAAGTGATCCCTATGCTTCTGATTACATATTGACAAGTACCGATCAATAAGGAAGTCAGCTTACACGTCTGAGAGATGCCCTTGAGGAAAATGAACATCACATTCCTTCCTCCTCGTCAATATAACATGGCTTGGGGGGCAAGTGATAGCATTGTTGTTACTGACTAAAAACAAATAAAAAATGAGTAAGAGGACGGTAACATTTTCTCTTCGCTTGTTTAATAGGGTTGAAATGTAGGTTAAGCACCTTATAAAAGTAATTCCTGCTGCTTCTTGTCTTCAAAGACTCGAGTTGCTTTGCTGACAAGTATATGTTTGGAGTTTCCACAGCATTTAATAAGAAACAGCAATGGATGGAATCTGGATAAAACAGTGCATTTCAAAATCACTTTCCTATATTCTAGCTCAGCAAAAAATCAAGTCATCACCAAACCTACAATCACTATCAAATATCCAAGGTCTTATCTATGTTCATCACTCATCACGTGGGACAATTTTGTACTGGAGATATTTGTGTAGAAGGAATCTAATAAAAACCCTTAGAAAGAAGGACCTTCAAAATAAAGATTTATCTTTTCTGTGCTATTTCTTGAGGAAGTCAGGAACACAAATGAGAATGAAATAGCCTTTCTGGCACCATTTCTTTTAGAGATACTTTTAGTACATTGAGTTTTGTCACATTCTGTAGGTCATTCCTGATTCTCAAGGAAAATTTGCTTTCAAGGTGGCAACCTGAACTGCCTGCTGGCACCTAACCCGACTCTCCTCCCATGCCACAGCCTTTGAATGGTTCTCCTCATAATCTCAGTAAGGAGGGACAGAAGTCTTACTAGCAGCTGACATTTCTAATGGAGGTGACTCAGTGTCCTGACAATTTTGAATACAAAGGCGGCTCTTGAGATATGCTGGAAATATGAACTCACAATGACCTAAGAAAAGGCCTTCAACAGATAAAGTTGTTTCCTTGTGGCAGAGATACCAGAAAAGGAAACATTTTTTCTTTAAATACCAGTTTTTCACCACAGTTTTTGTTTCCTTGGGGTTGTTTTTCTGCTTTTAGGAGGTGAAATTTCTGGAGGGGAAATAGGTTTCTTGGAATGAAAACAAAGCTGGAATGTCATGTTTATTATTAAATTCTGAAGAGGGAAAATAATATTTAGAACTGAAAAGAAAGAACAAGCAACGTGACAATGATGGTGGGTCATAACCCCATTGAGGTGATAAGAAACAATAGCCATGTCTGAAATACAAAATCTGGATTTGAGGTACAAAGGATATCACATTATAAATGGTCAGAGTGCATATACACGCATTTCATGGCACAGCCACATTAACACCACTGTTACTTGAAAACCCTAGCTAATAACTGAGCATAAACAAACACCAGATCAAGCGTACATCAGGTGCCTATGCTCCACGTATTAAAAATGATACCATATCTTTACCTGTGGGTATGTCTGAATTTACAAAGTACAAAGTACAAAGTCCACTGAGTAAAAGATGATATCCTTGCACGTAGTCCATGACACACCAGTTGAGTTGGAACCCTGGGCAAAGGGCTTTGGCTAATATATTCCAGTGCATTTACACAGCCACCCTGCCTGCATGGTTTAACTTTTGATGAAGCTTGATGCTGCCTGAATGATGTCTTGGAATGATGGGTGGTTTTGCACAAAATGGGCAAATTGCTCCAGAGAAGACTAAAGAAGAAAGGATGAGGTGCTGATAAATGCATCCAAGTAGGTTTGCATTGACTGTTTAACCGCAGCATGTGGTATGTACTTAGGTACTTGCTGCTGGCAGTATAAAGGCTTTACAATAACACGACATCCATCACTGAAAGTTAAAATGGAGGGATTTTTATTTTATTTCTCCCAGGAGGAAATTGATGCCTTAGAAAATCCACAAGGCTCGAGTCATCAAGTCATCACTGTCGGCCGGCATGTCTTTCAGACACTTCGCCTTATCTCACTGTGAATCACACACCGGTGAAAGATGCATACCACGGCAAAAAATTGCACCCTTCCTTTTTAAACTGTGATAGACACAGTTTAAAAAATTGCAGGGCCTGAAGCGACTACTAGATTAGAAGGAGAGCCGCCGTCTGAGAAGCCTGTTCCGCATCACATCAGTGACAGCAAGGTGACAATGTCTGGGAGCTACAGGTTTCAAAGCTCTAGGAAAGTGGTTACTTAGCTATTTGGCAAAATTACTCAGCCCATGTCTCTGGTAGTGCAGAAGTAATTGAGGTTGCCTTCTGACAGCTCTGCTTTTGAAGAAAGCTAGCTTTCCTGGTGAAATGGTGCCAGGATTCCCATGAGAAGTCCCTGTTCCCCAAGATGTTCAAGAAAAGACATGGTCTTTGCCATTTTCAACCACCTTCAGAAATTTTCCTTCCATTTAGTGGGAGATCCAAGCCATAAAAAATCCTGAATGTTAGATAATTCTAATGTGTATTTCAAACCAGGCTGACACAGGCAAGAAATCAGAGTTCAGAAATTTCTGGTGTCTTCAGATCATTCTGGAAATGTAGTGAGGCCATTGAATAAGGAAAATTTAGAGTCAGGCCTTTGAGACCTTGAGGCCACAGTTTTGTCTCTATGCATGTTGAGTTACCCCACTGTCAGACCTCCATGGCAACTCCCATTACCTCCATCAGAATTGGCCTCTGTATTGCCTCATGGCTTCAGGAGCGGTTTTGTGCGTTTCTAAGTTTTCATGTGAGGCAACTGCAAATATTTAATTTCCTTATGATGTTATCTGGTATCTGCTGAGGACACAATCAAGGAAAGTGTTACATTTTATTACCTACTCAACTCTCACAAGGGCAACAAGGACAGGAAAAACTGAAGATGTGCAAAAATCTGTTTAAGCTCATCTTGGGCAAACTCAGCTGTTCTAGTTTCCAGAAAAGGATTCAGATAATTGATAGACATTACTATGGTCATCCCATCAACTGAATTACTTCTGCTTGCATTTAAGAATTAATCTATCTATGTTATCAAGGCTGAAACAGTCGGAAGTCAGGTCAGTCATAATGTAGTCAGAAGTCATCTGATCCTGTCCAGTCTTTTATAATGAGTTTTTACTGAAATTTGTTAAATCTGAGTCGGTGGCCTAAATTAATCATTCAGAAACCTCTATCCACTTCACTCTCTAAGAGACAAATATAAGATTGAAACCTTCACTTTGCTTTTCAATAAATGGAAAAAATAGTGAAGAAATATCACACATGATGTCACTGGAATACACAAACTACCAAATACTGACAGATTTTGAGGAAGAGCCTAATTCTCAGATTTTAAATGTGACTTAGTAAAAATGTAATGATACAGCTCCTTGCTTTGCTGTCTATCAAAGCTATCCAGATAAAGCCTCCTAAGATTTGCTGAAGCTTACGTACCAGGCTTGGAAACAAAACTTAGAATGTGAAAACTGCCTAAAGAGTAATCTTTTTAGCTTAGTCATCCCTAAGATTGAACATCCAATATTTTAACTTGGTTAAAAGTTTTGTTACTGATGCATAGGCCAAAATCCAGGTCAGGTGTTTCTGTCACAATTGTATTGTCTCTAAATAGCTAACAAGAACAAAATGCAACAATTTCTTTTTTGACTTTGATATGAATTCATGTAGATACTAGTTTCTGGATAATAAAGCACAGTTTTTCCTAAGCTACTTTGAAAAGATGGATTTTTTCTGTTATAATAATGAAGTGATATGAAATTTTTTCCCCTTCACTGTATGTGTGAGAGAATGTTCATCAGTGAAAACAAAACACATTTAAGTCTTCAGGCTCTAATGCTCCCAGGAGTATGACAAAAAATTGGTGGAAATACTGTTGGAGCCATTCATCTTCATTCTAAAATAATATTGGTGCACAGGGGAGATTTCAAATGACTGGTAAAAAGTGAATGTGGCACACTGTAAAGAATAAATGCAATGGGTTTGTATAATTACAAGCATTATATGGACCCTTGGCAAAATACTAATACAGATTAGAGAAACAAATAGAAATTAATTCATAGGTAGTAGCTTATGTAATGTTAATATATTTTTTGGGTGGAAAATAGATGCATTCAAGCAACAAGATGAGACTAAAATGCAGTTGCTTAAGATACATGTATTGACTTAATACACATGGATTACTTTAAGTCATTTGATGTAGCCCTGCATGACAATCTGGTAAAAAAACACAGTGCTATACAAAATCAATTTACCTAAATCAAATGCTCTGGCAACCAATTAGCAGCTACATCAGCATGTTTCTACTCTCTTCTAATGGGTTATTTAACAGCTTCAAAGGAGCTAATGCAGCTCAATATCTTTATCAGTGATCTGGAAGAAAACATAAACTCTGCTGGTAACTTTGCAAATTACACCCAAATTGCTGGAAAGAATGAAGAGGAAAAAATGAAATAAAGGTATTGAATTTGGTGGTTCAGATCTTAGGCATTAAACCAGTATTTAAAAATAGGATGAGTCTCAATGTGGAAGATATACTAGCTGCTGTCTTCAGAGGTGGGATCCTCTGAAGCCTCTAGTGCTGGCCCAGAGAGGGAGGGTGATGAATGAATAGAAACAACTCTCTGATCCATTATAGATTCCCATTTTCCTCATTTCTATTATTTGCCTTAGTCGAGGAGGGAATCACATCCCAGATTGGCAGTGCCTAATTTTGTTTTTCTATTAGATTGCTATTAATTTCTACTAAATTTCTTTCTCTCATATTAGGGAAAAAGGAGGGAAAAACCCACCTGCCTCCTTTGAATATGAAAGTAGGGGAAGTTTCCTGACATGCCTGCTAGCCAGCAGGAAGACAAAGGCAGGAACAATGTGAATTAGGAGAGAGGGAAAAAAACCTCCATCAAAAGAGGACAGAATTAGTTTGGGGATGACGGAGTGCGAGCTGAAGGGTCTCCCTCACACTGTAGTGTGTTTCCCTCTGAAAAGCAGAATTGAAACCAGGAAACTTGTGGAATTAAAATATAGACTGTACAGTTAAAGTCTGTATTAAAAGGCAAGCTCACAAAATATTTACAAGCATGTAACTTTATGAATTTAACATTGAAAGTTCTATTTATGTTTTTATCTGCAACAGGTATGTAGGCACAGGATCAAAGTAGTGGGTGAGTGAGTATACTTTCTTAACCTTCCTCATCAGTGCTTGGTGTTTGGAGGGGGAAAGTGGTGAATATTCATGGTTGTAGGTGGAAAACCTTGCACACGGTTGCAGTGCCCACAGTGTAGGTAGGACCTGCTGAAGGGCAGAAGGGACTGGGGTTGCCCACAGGGAAGGGGAACATCAGAAAAGCATGACAGATTGCTGTCTGCTGGGTTCACATGGGGTGGGAGTGGAAAGGTCCCGCATAGGGTAATCCAGGTCAGAACATCTTTTGCTACACGGGGCTTTATGCAGACCTTTTTACCCCTTGCAACTTCAAAAATGCTGTGACTTATTCCTGCTTTGCCTCTGCAAAGTGTTCATACCTGTTTTAAGGTGACCCCCAAAGTCTGAAAGACACAGCTCTGTTTTTGTGTAGCGTATCAATTGCATATTGCAATCTATCAGGTCCTCATGGGTATCATTTGCACAATGAAGCTATAAATAATTCAGTATTTGGCATTCAAAGATTCCATCCATAATAATATGCAGACTTTTTTTCTTTTTTTTTTCTTCCCCAAATGCAAAGTAAATATTTCATAAACGATCTCTCAGGTACAGTGTTCAAGCTTCTGTGCAGACACAGAAACCAGAGTGGGGAGATGATTCTAGAAACCTTGTGTCTTTATTCCTAGAGATAATGAATTAATCAAAAGCAAAGATTTTTCATGTGTGTATTAGTCCCACATTAGTAACCTTAGCTTCCTGCATTTGCTAAAGAAGCATTTTAAGTACTTGTCTGTTTCCTGCCACAAGACAAGAGAAATAGAGAAAGAATTTCCAGGAGATGCACACAATTAATGAAAGGAGAGTGGCTATGGATGCCCACAGGACCTGTGATCTTGCAAACCTGCAAACTCCTAACTTTATGTAGAACTTTATGTATCCAGTATTCCTCTCAATTGCATAAACATGTGCAATTGCAGAGGCAGACCTTTAGCTGGCATAAGTGCTTGTGAGTTAATTGATCATTCAGAATGAAGAAAAATCTTTATGTTGTTTGGTAACAGACTACAGGGGAATGGATATTTCCTCATCGGTCACTATGCAAATGATTTAATCCACTGACAGTTTCAATGTCTACCCTTCCTTTGCTCTGGTCATTTTCAGGCTCTCAGCTAATCTGATCTTTCAGCAGAGACAAACATTTCATTCCCCTGTTCATGATACCTATTTATTTTTAAAGTGTTGTTAGCATAGTTTTAGCTGTCTCCTTCTGTCTGGCCCTGCTTAATTGATATAAAAAATAGCTGTCTAAAATGTTTTTCCTTGAGAAAACTTGCTAATTTTCCCCTAGAGATCTTCTCCTTGTGTCTGCCTACAGTCAATTCTACTCAATTTTGTAAGAAAAATCTAGCACTGCTCCTTCAGTGTGTTTACTTTCTCTTGTAACCATTGCAAACTAATGTGCCCTGGGAAAAGAATTTGGATTCTTCTCATTTGCAAATACCATTAACAAAACTGTGGACCAAATTCCATGCTCAGCTTCAAATTACACAGTCAATTAGGGCCTGATCCAATGCTTATTAAAGTCACTGGAAAAATTCCTCCTGATTTCAATGGGCTGTAGCTCAGACCTTGGGGAATGGACATTTCCACTGCAGATGATGAGTTTAATCTTTGAACATGCTGGAATTCACACAATGATAGACTCACAGGGCTGGAAAGGACTTCAGAGGTCACATCTCAAGGCAGGATCAGCTAAATTTATATCTCCCAACAGATGTCTAACCTGTTTTTAAAGGTCAGTGACGGTGACTCCATGGATTCTGCTTCCAGGCAGTGTTTCTCGATAATTATCTTTACTTTTAAAAAGTTCTTCATATCTGCTCTAAATCAGTTCTTGCTCTAATCTGCACCCATTACTTTCTTTTTTTATTCAAAGTAAATAAGAGAGAATACTATTTTCTTTCTCTTTGTAATAGCTTTTAATGTATTTGAAGACTATTACTGAACACGAGACAATCTTGTCTTCATTAGGCTAAACAACCGTGGTATTTCAATCTGTTCTTGTGTTTCAGTCTGTCTTTCTGGATTTTAGTCATTACAGGTCCTTTCTTCTGGACCCACTTCACTTATCCCACACCTTTCCTGAGAGATAGTGCCCAAAACCAAACCAATCACTTCAGCACAGGTCTTATCAGCGCTCAGTAGAGGGAAAGCAGTTCACGTGTCAGGCACAGTCTCAGTACAGTGCTCGTCTTTCACACGTTGATATGACACTATTTGCTCCCATGTACCTTGTGACCCATTAGAGCTGAACACAGGCATAATTCGAAAATACAATTCGAGGGTTTCCTGGGAGTGCTGGGGAGATGCTGAGGGCAGAATTAGCAATGCAGTGCTGCTGTGTGTATTAACAGAGCAGATGAAAGGGGGAGTTTGAATCCCAGTTGCTGGATGAGTTCTTCAAGCTGAGATTGAGAAAGACCGTGACGTTGTCAGTTTGAGAAAGAGATGTGATAATCACAGGGCATCATCATGCTGGTTCTGCAGAATTACTTCTCAGGGTAAGTCATATTTAAGTCTTTAAGAGTCTTTAAAGAGCCTTTAAGGAGTCCTTAAGACTCCTCTTCTGGAGGCAAGTTTCAACTACCTACTTATGTTTGTATTCTTACCTATGCACATTTGATTTTTGGCTACTTTTTAGGGAAGTCTGTGTCGATTTTTAGATATGCAACACCAGCAAACAACAACCAATACACACACACACACACAGACACACACACACAGAGTATTTAACATATTGAATTGTCTCATTATATCCCTCATGAATGAGCATGAATGTAAGAATCAATTATTGAAAACAGTATTCAAAACTCCATTTCCTTAATAACTTTGTCCTTTATCAAAGGACTAATCACTGTTACCATGTTTGAAATTGTCTGAGGAATCATTCAGTTCTTTAGATTGTACTTTAGACCACAAAGACAAGATACCACTTTTATCTTGTTCTTACCAAAGTTAATGGTCTAGGGCATTTCTGTGTTCAGCAGAACAGAATTGGGTCCAAAATATGAAAAGCACATAAAATTTTACGCTATAGCTATTTATGAGAATGCCACTATGTGTTGTTGTCTTCTTTCTATATGAATATTCAACATGCTTTGTGTGATTTTATAATAATTTCCTAGGTAAAGAAATACATTGTATTTGAACCAAGTTGAAGATATTCAGCTAAGATCTACTTTTCCAATCTGTGGCAACATTTGAATAGTGCCATAAATCGTCAGTAATAGTGTGGACTGCAATTTTACCTCTGATTTGCAGTATAAAAAGTGGGCCTAAAATTATATATGGAACTCAGTAGCAGTCAAGTAAGTGATGACTAGAGCCTGCTGTATGAACATTTTGGTACTTCAGAAGATAAACAGCAGCACCAAAAGGTGCTTAAAGAGAAATTGGAATGTACTCTTACCTTTATACCTTCGCATTTTTCAATATTTACTGACTTAGCAGTGCAGGATGAATGAGATACTTCACTGAGGGAGACCTAGAATTTTCCCATTAACACAACAAGTAATGTGGCACTTGGTTGCTTTTTCTGACAGTCTCAATAACACCAAGAAATTGCAAAGAAGGTTGTGATATTGTTTTATTGCAAGACATTTTCAAGAGTTGGTGGGACTGAATAAACTACCTGCACAACAAGCAGTGGAAAAAGCTGTTAAGAAACTGAATCTGCTCTGCTACTTCTCAGGTACAGAGAGTGCTTATTTAGTATTTATTAGCAAACAGTTTTGAAAGATGTCAAACTGAGATATTGTAAGAACAATATTGAGTTCACAGCGTGAAAAACATAAAGATCTACAAATACACAGCACAAATGTTGACCTCAGATTAAGCAAATGTTATCCTTTTGCAAGCAGTGATAAATGCACTAAAGACACTTCTGGAATGACATCATCATCTCACCGAAATCAGTGACAGGAGGTCTATTGACTGCAACAGATCTATTGACTGCCAGATATTGCTGATCAACAGCACAGGTGCTGTTTAATATAATCCCTCGTGGGGTCTCCTCCAGCCTCAGCGATGCTGTGACGTCCCTCTGTGAGCCACAGCTTGAGGCTGTGCCCTGTCCTTCATTCAGTGCCTCTCCATATGCTGGTGATAAGTATTAACCCGGTTTCCCCCCAGCCCGTGCACACCCCCTGATGTCAGTCATATCTATTGCACAACCATGTCCAACAAGGTGTTTGCACTGAAAGCCATGCATGGGAAAACCTGTAAGACCTGTTGTCACATTAAGGAGAGATCTGAACTTCTGGTTCTCCTCTGTTTTTCCTAAACATGAGATGTGTGGAAGAATTAGACGGCAGAGGTATTCCTGTCTTCTAAATCTGCATAGAGGAAGCTTCTTCCGAATTTTACTCTGCACCATCACTTTTTGACCCCATTAAAAGGAGAAAAGACAGAAACTTCTGTGGCATTTAGTATTTTACAGCAATTTCCCATGTCTTGGTTTTTTTCAAGCTGAGACCCAGTTCTGGTACATAATCACCAGGTAATTCTGGAGCTAAATTACCATTTTCTGAGAAGTGCACACTACGACTTAATTTTTGGTGGATTCATGAACAGAAACAGAGAAAGCATGGAGATAATAGAGTTAACATTCTTCTTCTGTGTTAACAGAAGAAGAAAAGCCTCTATCTTCCAGTTTATCCCCCAGATCCCAAGGGTAAGAATGCATAAAAAGAGTGGAACATTGGTTTTGCTAACAAAGCCCAGCAGACCACCAGATAAGAACTTGAAATATTGCACTGTAAATAAAAGATGTAATTTAAGATGCTGTTTTATGCGCATCATAAAATAAGTTTGTAGTGCAAAAACTGCAGTCAGAGTAGTTACAGAGTTCTAGTGACATTTTCACACATATGCCACATAACTCCACCTACTGAAGCCAATTCCAATCAGGTAAGACTGCTCTGAGGTACTTTTCTAGAGCACTTTTTACTTATTCCTTCTTCAGTCAGTGATGGTATTAAAAGTCACACGGGTGACACTTTGCTGTTGGCAAGAACAGCACGGAGAAAAGTCGTGAGTAAGCATCTGTGATGGTGGCAGGCCTGGATGGAGGCTCTACGGGAGACAAGGCAGAGCCTGAACTTAAATTACTCCCAGTAATTCCTAAATTACACTCCAGCTGAATGGCCCCAAAGCCCTTCCTTCATGGCTGGAGCTGAACTAGAGGTAGCTACCAAAGAAATTATCTGATTCACAAGTCTTACTATGATGAGCTGATTTTGAACATAAAGCATTATTGTAATTTCAATATATTTATTATCAGGACATATTTTTCAAATGGGTTATTATGTCCCTATACGTGTTCTTAGCACACCTAGAGCAGATTTTGCAAGAGAGAAAAAAATATGTAATCTTCCGTCACCTGTACTCTAACCTTGCCTGAATACAATCTTGTATATCTTACAGCCAGATTCTTCGGAAGTAGATTTAGGACCCAGGAATCACCAAGGTTTGGATGGATTTGGCTGTCTAACTGTTTTTTTTTTGTTTGTTACTGGTATATTCAAATACTCCAAGATGCACCATCTGCTTGAAAGTATGGTATTAATGAAAAGGCCCACTGTGACAATACTGTGTCTGACAAAAAGTGCAAGCGAGGAGGATGGCAAACACCCCATGTTCCTGCCTACTAATAAATAATGGCTCTTATTTCTCATTTGGGTTTTGCAAGAACTCAGCCTCTCTCAGCATTTCACAGAAGGTTGGAAGGGACTTCTGGAGACCATCTAGTCCAACCCCCTGCCAAGGCAGGGTCACCTAGAGCAGATCACACAGGAAGGTATCCAGGTGGGTTTTGAATGTCTCTAGAGACGGAGACTCCACGACTCCCCTGGGCAGCCTGTTCCAGTGCTCTGCCAGCTTCAATGTAAAGAAGTTCATTCTCCTGCTGAGGTGAAACTTCTTATGTTTTAGTTTATGGCCTGTTTATTGCTCCTCGTCCTGTCACTGGGCACCATCCTCTCGGCACCTGCCTTTGAAGTATTTATAAGTCTTGATGAGATCCCCTCTCAGTCTTCTCTTCTCTAGACTAAACAGGCCCATTTACTCACTGTTAATATTCCTTAGCCTTCATGTAATGACAGCTTTCCCACTTGAGCAGTGTTTTTTGCTTTTTTGCCCACTGTGGAACCCACCACCCAGGTTCGTCCTCCCTCCTCCAGCTTCGAGGGCAGGGCCGGCCCAGCCACAGCCCTCTGAGGCCCGGAGGGAGGGCGCCCGCCGGGGCTCCCCGTCGGACTACAACTCCCATTAGGCCCCGCGCCCGCCGCGGGGCACTCTGGGAGCTGTAGTTCCCCCAGCGCGCCGCGGCCGCCCAAAGCGCGCAGCCCGTGGCGCCCTTCCCGCTCCCGCTCGAACTGTGTGCGCGCTTGGGAAGGCGGGGAGCGCGGGTGCTGCTTCTCCCCGCTCCGCTCCAGCCAGCGGTGGTTGGGGGGACCGGACCGGGCCAGGCCGCAGTGGGGGACAGGCGGGATCCATGACCCCAGTGGTGTGAGGTTCAACAAGACCAAGTGCCGGGTCCTACACTTCTGTCACACCAACCCCACCCAGCGCTACGGGCTGGGGGCAGAGTGGCTAAAAAGGTGCTCATCAGAAAAGGACCTAGGGGTGCTGGTCGACAGCCGGCTGAACCTGAGCCAGCCCAGGTGTCCAAGAAGGCCGATGGCATCTTGGCTTGTATTAGAAATAGTGTGGCCAGCAGGACCAGGGCAGTGATTGTCCCCCTGTACTCGGCACTGGTGAGGCTGCACCTCAAATCCTGTGTCTGGTTTGGGCCCTCAATTCAGGAAGGACACTGAGGTGCTGGAGCACATCTAGAAAAGGGACATGAAGCTGGTGAAGGATTTGGAGCACAAGTCCTATGAGGAGCAGCTGAGGGAGCTGGGAGTGTTTAGCCTGGAGGAGGATCAGGAGGGACCTTATCACTCTCTACAACTACTTGGAAGGAGGTTGTCACGAGGTGGGGGTCAGTCTCTTCTCCCAGGAAAACAGTGACAGGATCAGAAGACATGCAACCAGGGCAGGTTTAGGTTGGACATCTGGAGGAATTTCTTCACAGAAAGGGTGGTTTGATACTGGAATGGGCTGCCCAGGGAGGTGGTGGAGTCACCGTC
>VZRE01009749.1:272435-303444 GCA_013396775.1 Cephalopterus ornatus
GCTGCCCCCCGCGTCCGGCCTTGTCCCACTTTCCCTTTCTGGCGCGCTGGAGCCCCGATGTCCCCGCGGGGTTGGCGCGGCTCTGCACCATCGCCCCCCGGCACACGCGCCCTCGCCCCGGCGCATCCCGGCCCGGCAGAGCCATCCCCGCCCTTTCGCCGGAGCTGTCATGGCTCAGGCAGGTTATCGGAACGTAAACAAGGAGCTCGCCTCTTCCTTGGGAGCGAGGAGGGAGAAGGAATGCGTGCGTTTCGGAAGTTTTATGTGTACTGCGTGCCGACCGCATGGCTGTGAGCGGCGTGACGCGCTGCTGTCAAAATAGGTCCCGGTTGGTGCTGCTGCCTTGTCGAGGGGGGTTTTCCGGTCCTCATCAGTTAGATAGTTGTGAAAGGGAAGGCTCTATCAAAAATGAGTGACCCTTGGAAGGTAAGGGCGAAGTAACAGCGCAATAGAACCTGTAGTTCCCGGTAGTATCTTGTGATTATATCCTGTACCTGTAAGGGACATTGAGAAAAATCTGAAAACGTTTCAGATTTAGAATCAACAATGCTAGTTTGTTTTTTTTAAAGAAGTTAATGTAATGCGAACTTAAATTTTTAAATGTTGTGACTGGTGTCAGCTCATGTACGTGCCTAATGCTGTATGCTTCTATTTTCCACTTCTAGTAGACTCATTTTTCATTGTTTTCAAGGGATAGAGTGGAATTTATGATGTGGTAAAAATCTTCAAATAGACAACTAGAACAAATAAATGTTCATATTAGAAAACACTGTATTCCCCCCCCAATACTTTTGGCTGGCCAAGCATTTAGACAAACTTAACAAGCTATGCTTGTTTTATTGATCCATCAAATCAATTAAAACCCAAAATCTGTCTGATCGCCCGTATTAATTTCTTGATAGCTTTAATTTCAAATTTTATAAATCATATATTCATACACAGAGTCAAAACCATAGCAGGAACTTATCTTTTTCGCTTTGGTTTCATATTGTTAGAATGCTGCCAGGTCTAGCTGCGCTCACAATTCAGTATGTTGAGTTCTTACTGCAAGAACAGGTTGGAGGAAAATGCATGATTTTTTTTTTAATAAAAAAACTGCTGTGTCTAATTAGAATCTTTCATATGTTGAGCTGTCTTTGAGCTGGAACGAAGCTGTATTTGTGTGATATGAAACAGTGTGTTGATAGAATAAATACTAGATTAGAAATTCGGTCAGTATGAAGCTGTTGTCAGTCAGTGATCTTTATTGTGCCATGTGTTTGTGTACTCAGAGCATGAAATGTGTATTCTTTAGGCATAAACTTTACTTTCAGGTTAATGCATATATTAGGAAAATTCCTATAGAGCAGACTAAGCAAAAACAAAATCTGAAGCATAATGAGACTGCAGTCTTAAAATTCCATGGAATGCACTTTCTACTGCTATACAGTTTCAGTAATACACTATACAAAGTGCTATCAATTGAGAGAGCATTGAGTGCACACTCAATAAATATTTTCTAACTGCTTATTATTTGGAGGTGTTTAAAAAGGTTTGTGGGCCACGAATGAATTGAGTTCTAAAGTACTGCATTGAAGAATACAATACTGGCAGAAGGGAATCCTCAGTGTTACCTTTATAAAAGTAATTGGTTAGTAAGAGAATGTATGACTTGGAATAAATGTAGCTTAGTGCAGGAAGAGCATGCAACTTTGTTGAAAGAATAAAAGTATACATTTTTTCAGTGCAGCTGGTTATTCAAAGTTATTTTATTGGTACAATCATCCATTATTTTTATTGACTTAATACTTTTGATGGGTGCGTAACAGAGATTCAGTTTAAGTCTAAACATTTGGACTGGACAAATAGTTTTGTTGGTTTTCTTGCCTCAGGAACTTATAATGGATTGCTGACCTTTAGGGTAACAGTGAAATGTGATAGTATACCCCTATGCAAACAACAATTTAAATTAAAAAACATATATGACTTATCATAAGGAGTTTTTAACAAGGCTTTAAATTCATCATTGCCTGATGAAATTGCCTTTTTTTTTTTTTTATATTGGTATAACCTAATTTACTTAATCGGCAAAAATAAGCTCTGTAATACATTTCTCCTTGAATTTTGTTCAGCATGACTCAAAGGGAGGTCTAAAGAACACGTCCTATGGTGGCTAACACATTACATATTTCCCTTGGTGTCCAAAAGATTAGAATCCGATTTTTATAGTGCTTTGTAGTCCTCGAAATTTAATAGTGTTTTGAGTCATGGTTCCCTCTGTCCCTGTGATAGCTAGGTTTTTTATGGTTTCTGAAACTATCAGGAATATCTAAGAAAAACCACAAAAGAAATAAGTACTTTTGATAATGTTGTGCCAGTGTGACTAGGGGAAAAATTGTACTTGAAAGTGATGAAACCAGGAGGCACTTGATAGGCTGCATAATATCACTTACAGATACTCAGTATGGAGCATTAGAGAATTTCCCTTGTGGTCCTTGTGCCCAGGTCTTCAGCCATATTGCTCCTGTAGGTTGGCTTTTTTCGGTATTCTAATGTATTTTGTTTAGCTTCTCAAATCTGAAGGTGGTTGAGTTTGTTTAGGACAAGGATAGGAAGAACTGAAGGATGAGACACTTAAAAGCATCTGATTTGGAAGGTGGAACATCTGCTTCTTACTGGTGTCTTCTTTGTGTGACTCACACATGTAATCGGTGTCTGTAGCTCTAGTTTAGCGAAGATTATCGTAATCTGGAATTGGTTCCTTGTGAGTAAATACGTTTTTTTAACACTTCTTTAAAACAGTCATGGAGTTTAATAGCAGCATTTGAAGCTTCTAGCTCAAAGATTTGTAGCATTTTTATGGAAACTCAGTCTTCCTTAAGTCGAAGAAGCCAGTTTTGCAATTTTGAGTAAGATGGTCCTTCTAAAAAAAAATAATTAAAAACCTTTGCCGAATCTTTAAATCAGTCATAAGACATGTTTCTGCAACACCTAATTGAAAATCAACACTAGTTGATTTGATGAGCTTTGGAAGATTAGTAGACAGTGTTCAGAATTTGAATTTCATGTGATTCAGAGATGTCTGACTAGCAATAGTCAGACATCATAAAAATGTCTGAATATTCTAAATTGATATCCTTTATTAAAGTTCTTGCTTACAAGTGTGTGAAATCCAGTTATGTTACCTTTGTAAACAACACAAAATAATGAGGCAAACTTCCTTTAACAGACTAAAATAAAATTTTAAGTGTGTCTGTGCAGTAAATTCTCCTTTTGATGCTTTGAGTTACTAGGAGAGATCAGTGTAACAGGGGATATTTAATTTCTGATTATTAATCTGATTCACAATCTAGAATTGTTAGTGTATAAAATCAGCTATCCGCTGGTATATGTTCAAATGACTTTCCATGGGAGGTAGGGAGCACTTAAGTGTTACAGCTTATTCTGAAATGCAGATTTCAACAACCTTTTAAATAATACAGAAATATTGCTGTAGGTTATTTTGTAATCATTACAGTGCTATTGGTAACATTGAACGCCACAGGCTATGTGTTGCTGCAAATCGAGAAGGTGGAATTTAAAGGCAAAAATAACTCAATGTTAAAAGCATCCCCTGCCCTCAAGGTCTGTAGCCAGAATTGGCCTAGGATGCCTTTTAGTGTAGGCGGAGTTTGAAGTCCTCGAATGTGATCTTACTGCCTTACTTGTGCGTGTCTTGATTATGTCAGATTTTATGCCTGTTTTCGCTCTCTTCAAAGTGTCAGTAAATTTGTGATGTCCCAGTTTTCTAAGATAGGTTAAAAAAAAGGTGATTGTGATGTCAGTTTTCTGGTATCTTCATTCAAGACCGTTTTTGAAACTAAACAGTGGGAGTGCAGAGGGGAAAAACTGGTTGTAAGTGATTACTAATATAGTTGTGGCTTTCTGATGCTTTGAAATGATTCCATATAAGTTATTATTTTTGCTGGCTTAGTATTGCATAGTGGCAAAGATTGAACATCCCATAGAATGACTCAGTATTCAACATGTAGTATTTGACTTTTTTTTTTTTTCTTTTAAAGCCAAGAGTGGTTCCTGGCATTGTTTGCTTTTCTTTTATATCTATACTTCTATCCATTGTTTCATGGCTCACATGTAGTATTTGTTAGTATCTTCATTTTTTAAATTATATGTATTAATGAAAATTGAAGCACAAAATTATTTGTGGGAATGTGTTGAGGAAGAGAAAGGAAGATAATGCTTTTTACTTGGTGTTGCTTATGAGGTGGTATGTTAATACAGTTGTCTCTACCATTGTGTTAGACTGCATTTAAAACCACCTTGTAAAAAGGGAATTCTATTGATCTGTGAAGTCAGGGGTATTATAGGTGTTAGATTATATTTTGGCAGAACTAGTTTGTCATTTGTTTTAAGATTCAATAGTGGAAAAATTTCCTGTGGTGATAGAGGTATACAGCAGTGAAGATGTGGAAATTTTGTCCTTCTCCTGCAATTTATAGGATGCTGTTTTACTTAATATTGCCATTGCTTCATTAAACAGTGAAGCACAATCCAGATCTCACCATCTTGTATTTCTAATGTGTACCAGCGATTATTGGTATAAAAGCTTCGCCTTTACATTGTAATTAGTATAAAGTGCCTACTCATGCTGCTCGTTGATAGCCTAAGCAAGTGTTCTAGATCACTGTGAGACATAATTATTAATAGTATAAAAAAAATACTGTGTTATGCATGAACAGTGTACGTTTTCTCAAGGCCGGGTTGAGAAGTAGAAACTTACGATGATTGAGAGGAGCTGTTTTATGTGTCATTTGATAGGTCTGAATATTTAGTGCACTGACTGTCCAGTGTGGTGTTATAAAATGTTCCTGTTTTTGCTGGACTGTGGTTTGTGAACGTTTTACTTTCTGACCAACTTTGTCTATGGGAGATGTTTGTTAACCAGACCTTTGTGACCATCAGTCATTAAAGGGTTATTACATGATGCTCTTATAAGCTGTGAATTTAAGTAGGAAAAGACTCCTGAAGAGAACTCTCTGCATTTAAAATGGAGAAAAAACCACCCTGAGTAAATAGATAAGTATTACATTTTTTGGCAGTTGTCAGTTTACAAGGCTTGTACTGTCAGATGAGCCAGATAAGTGAGTGTAAGTTAATTTAATTTAAAAAAAAAAATCAGCAAAATGACTTTTCTAAGATAATTTCTGATGAGATATTGTTGAAAATAAAAATGCAGAAGCATGAGTTAGAATTTTAGTACCCTTGTTTTTCTTAAGGTAAGACTTTTTCTGGTGCATAGTGATCTTGGCCTGTATCTTGTCTTGCCTTTTAGTGTTGTTTTGCATTCTATACAGTTAATTAGTGGCAATTGTAAATTATTTGGCAATGTAAATGTCGTATTTCATTTTATGATTTGAAAGTCTTTAGAAATAAATGGTTATGTAAATTAAATATTTTCTGTTCAGTTTCACTCGTTAGTTAAGATAGTTTGCTGAATGCTATCCTGGTGTAGGACTTCATGTGTTCAATAACATGAATAAGGAAGAAAATGAAAAAAAAAAAAGAAAAAGATAGTGAAATCAGAATTTTCCCCTCCTTTGTTTCTCAAAATGTGGTCTTGGTGTAAAATCTTAATCTGACACTTAAATGCTAGAAGTGATCTGACCTCAATAGTATGTAAAGCCTTAGAGGAGAGAATAATTAAAGACATGGAGGTAAATGGAACATGGAATAAAATGCAGCATGAGTGTCCCGGGTAGAATGTGGCAGTCTGATCTAAGACCTTCTACTCTATCTGTGTCTCTGTTTTCTTTATTTCTTCTATGTGCATCTCCTGAACAAAACCTGGTTTACCTCCAGATTTACTGGATGCCATTACGTTATTTCATAGCATCATAGAATGGTTTGAGTTGGAAGGGATCTTTAAAGATCATCTAGTCCAGCTCCCCTTGATGTCTGTCACTACCATCAGTTTGCTCAGGGCCTAGTCTTGAATACGTCATGGATGGGGCATCCACAGCTCCTCTGGGCAACCTCTTCCAGTGCCTCACTGCTCATAGTGAAGACTTTCTTCCCAATATCCAATCTAGACTTATTCTTTCAGTTTAAAGCCATTATCCTTTGCCCTGTCACTACATGTCCTTGTAAAAAGTCCCATTCCAGCTCTCTTGTAGCTGCTTTTAGGTACTGTAAGGCTATTGTAATGTCTGCCCAAGGAGTTCTCCAGGCTGTACAACCCCAGCTGTCTTAGCCTTTTGTCATAAGAGAGGTACTCCAGTCCTCTAACCATCTTTGTGGCCCTCCTCTGGTTCCACACCCAATAGTTTCATGTCTGTCTTGTACTGGGGGTCTCAGAGCTGTACGCAGGACTCCAAGTGGGGTCTCATGAGAAGGGAATAGAGGGGAAAAGTCACCTCTCTCTACCTGCTGGACTTGCATTGACTCATGCAGCCCATTTGTGGGCTGCAAGTGCACAGTACCAGCTTGTGTTCAATTTATCATCCGCCAGTATGCCCAGGTCCTTCTCTGCAGGGCTGCTATCAATCCGTTTGTCCCCTAGTCTGTACTGAAATTGCAGATTGCCCTGACCCAGGTGCAGGACCTTGCACTTGGCCTTGTTGAACCTCACGAGGTTCCCGTGGGCCCACCCTTCAAGCCCACCAAGGTCCCTCTGGATGGCAGCCCTTCCCTAAAGTGAATCAACTGCACCACTCACTTGGTGTCACCTGCAAAGCTACTGAGGGTGCACTCAATCCCACTGTCAGTGAATGATATATCATGATATAATGATAAAATACTGAATAGTATTGGTCCCAGTATGCATCCCTGAGGGATACAACTCATTACCGGTTTTCACTTGAATGTTCAGGCATTGACTTTGGATGCGACCACCCAGACAATTCCTTGTCCATCTAACAGTCCATGCATCAAACCCATAACTTTCCAATTTAGGGGTAAGAATGTTGTGGGAGACTATATCAAAGGCCGTACGGATGTCCAGGTAGCTCTTACCTCATCCATTGATGTGTCCACCGTGGAAGGTCACTAGATCAGTCAGGCATGATTTGCCCATGGTAAATCCATGTTGGCTGTCTCTAATTCCCTGTCTTCCGTACATTTTGACGTATCTTCCAGGAGAGTCTGTTCCATAATATGAATACTGATTATTTGATACAGAGGTATCTGCAAAAGTAAGTTGCAGGTAAAAAAAGCTTAGTGGAAAAACATAAGGTGAAGGGACAAGCTATAAAATATAAAAATATAAAATGCAGCACAGCAGTTGGGCTGTTGGAAGCGTAATAGGACCTTTCTTGATGATGGACCAGTGTTGTGTTTGAACTTGGTTTAGTATTTTCATTAATGACCTTGGTGTGGGTGGGACTGTGGTGGTAGAGCTCATTGGTAATGCAGAGTTAGGAGACGTGATGAATGCCAAAAGAAAATGTGCATTTGATGTGTGCTAATAATAGAACATTTTGCTTAGAAGTGATGAAAAAGGAGTAAAACTAGAGACTAGGACTTAATCATAGGTTTATTGTGAGTGTCATGAATGGGACAAATGTGAGACTGTAATTTTGTGGTGAGGGAAGTATTAATGTCAAGGTTTGTGGCATTGATGAAGCTTTATCTGAATGCATCTCTGGCAACACCTAGTCACATAGAATGAACCCAAATGGGAATGGTGCAAAGAAAACTTTATTAATATAAGTGAAGTAGAATAGCTTTGGCTTGTTAATCTTAGCAAAATGAAGATTGAAAGGGGATCTGATTGCTGTCTATAAATACATCAGAAGAGGTAAGCACCAGGGAAAAGAAAATCTCTGTAGGCTAAAGGATAGGATTGGTATAAAAATGAATTGGCATCAAGTGGCTATGACTGTATTTAGATAATTAGAAACTAGCTGAATTTCAAATCTGAATCATGTCAATCTCAACCAACTTTCTGAAAATCATGTGGGCAAAAATAGTTTTAAATTCATCAGATACCATCTTACAAACTATTTAGTTTCATGTGGACTTCAGAAGGTTTCTCCTAGGTCATGACTTTACAATGCTCTTCAAAGTTTGGTAGGACAGCAGTGGTACCTAACAATTTACTTGTTACATGTTACATTCCAAGACATTAGAATAGCTTGACTGAGATATGTGTTTAATGTTTTGTCTTTGTGAAAAGGGATGTTTGTGAACTTAAAAAGCATATATGCAGGAGTAACTGCTCCATATGTGACGTAAACTTAATAATTATAGTTCATGGGGCATGATGTTTATTTACATTTTTAACATATTAACACTGTGATGCTAATGTGGCCACTAAGTGTAGCAGACCAATGAAAGTAAAAACTGTTTTTTAATTTGAATGTCCACCGGCCATCTGTTAGACACATTCTGAGTTACACCTCAACTTGGAACTCCAGCTGTTTCTGTAGAAGTGAGCTGACTGATCCTGGGAAGCGTGGCTGCTTTAGCTCAGCTCAGTATTCTGTCTTGAAGTTGGTAAGGGAGTGGAGTTTGTGGTTGTGTCTGATCAATGAGACTGACTAAATGTAGCTTGAATTTGAAGCAGGTGTTTGTTTTTCTCAGTGACTGTAGGATATGCTTTTACTTGGCCTTCAGAAATCTGGGAGGGCTTTATCCTAGCAGAATTAAGAGCTACCAATTTAAGTAGGCTCTTAATGTGTGGCAGGAATAACAATGTAACCAAATAAAAATAAATTGCAAGTAAAGAATTCACAATATTATGGAGGTTAAGTTTAAGTAACAAACATGCCTTTGATGTTAGTAACATGGCATTCTTTAGTAATGGTACTCTTTCAATTGGAAAAATATGAAGAATAGACATTTATGATTAAATTGGGCCTAGACTACTAGATTTTAAAGCTTAAGCTGAGTACAGCAGTAATATCTTTGGATGAAGTTATTCCATGTTATACCATCTTATTAAATCTGGTGTTTTGTTATTAAGGCTAAAGAAACCATTGTCCATATTTAAATGCAGGACAATCTCTATTTAGTCTGTGTTTTATCTAATATATAAAGCAGATAATGTTCTCTTTACCAGAATTCCCTGATAATGATATGTGGCTGTACTATACCCTTGAGATAGGTGCTTATTGCATTTTTGCTGTGGTTTATTGGCTGCTAACAACATTTCAGTAACAAGCTGGGATGAATAGGTTTTGATCCAGAAAGAAAGTGTAAGGAAAATAATAATTTTGTCTCCTTTGAAATGCCACTGTGTTGTATTTTTGTCTTTTCTCTGTCCAAATGGCAAGCAGAAGGTTTCAGCTCCCATTTCTCTTACACCAGCCTCCAGTAAAGCATTCTGCCAGCATCTACACAAGCACCTCTAATAAGCTGTGTAGCCGTATGGAACCTCTGCCCCTTTGACAGAGGAAGATGAGCTATTTTAGGATTCAAAAATGGGCATTGTCTCAGCGTTTTTTAGAAGGAAAAATCTCTGATAGACACAGCATCAGCATGGATGCTGACAGCATGTCATCATGGGGAGCTCAGATAAAATCTGATGTTACCCCTGGTAAACAGTGCTAGCCTAGAATCAGCCTTCAGGAATTGTGGACGTTGAGGTGTGTCAGCTTTCCTATAAAGCCCCTTTTGCATTCTAAATTTTACATGCAGGTTGATGATAAAACTTAACTATTTCTCAAGTGCCAGGGTAGAATAAGAAATGAAAGCTTCTGTAATACTATTCTAATGTATGAATATCTTCCTGAAAGCTATGGTTATTTGTAGATATTATTAATCTTGCACCTCATACACTGATTATTTCTGGTCATTCAGACCCATGTTGAAGTATTAATCCATGAAACCTAAGCCATTATGCTTCATAGACCATGAATAATTTTAATGTAGGTAATTTGTTAGAGTTGGGATTTTTCTTCCATTTGGAGAAGGTATTTGAATGGTCATGTTTTTGGTATTTCAAGAGGAAGGAGTTATTTATGTTTATTGGCAATGCATGTTATGTGTTCTCTTCAGGTTTTTTTCACAGAAGTGTGAATATTAATTTCTTAAAACTGATTTATGGAAATAACATTCTATTCATTTTCTTTAGTGTTGGCTGTGTCACCTATACTTTTTTTCAGAAAGCCTTTAAAATTAAATTTTGAGCAATTCTAAGTGCTTTGTGTATATTTTAAGATTAGTTTTCTAATCTGACAGTCAAGGTAGTTTTGACTCGCCACAGAACACAAATATTTCTCATTTTTAGATGTCTTTCCTTCAGTACCTTTGGTGGAAGATGATCAGGTCAAGGAATACTTAAGTAAACTGGACCTAATAAGTCCATGGGCCTTGATGGAATGCACTCACAAGTGCTGAGGGAGCTGGCAGATGGAGAAACAGGCTGACAGGAATCTTTTGAAGTTCAGCAAGAAGTGCAAAGTCCTGCAACTGGGAAGGAGCAACCCCTGGGCACCAGTGCAGGCTGGGATCTGAGTAGCTGGAGAAGCAGCTTTGCAGAAAAGGCCCTGGGGGTCCCATTGGGCACTGAGTTGATGGTGAACTAGTGGTGTGCCCGTGCTGCAAAGAAGGCCCTGGTATCTCGGGCTGCATTAGGAGGAGTGTTGCCAGCAGGTTGAGGGAGGTGATCCTTCCTCCCTGCTCAGCACTGGTGAGGCCACTGCTGGAGTGCTGAGTCCAGTTCTGGGCTCTCCACTACAAGAGAGACTTGGACATACTGAAGAGAGTGCAGTGAAGGGCCACAGAGGTGATGGACTGGAGCATCTCTCCTGTGAGGAAAGGCTGAGAGAGCTGGGACTGCTCCGCCTGGGAGAGTGAAGGCTGGGGAGGATCTTACTGATGTGTACAAATACCTGGGGGGAGGGTGCAAAGAGGACAGTGCCAGGCTCTTTTCAGTGGGTGCCCAGTGATGGGACCAGAGGCAATGGGCACAACTTGAAACACAGGAGGTTCCCTCTCAACATCAGAAAACACCATTTTACTGTGAGGATGACCAAGCACTGGCACAGGTTGTCCAGGGAGGCTGTGGAGTCTCTGTCCTTGGAGATATTCAGAAGCCTCCTGGACATGGTTCTGGGCAACTGGCTCTGGGTGTCCCTGCTTGAGCAGGGGGTTTGGTCCAGATGACTTCCAGAGATCCTGTACAATTTCAGTCATTCTGTGATTGCTGTGTCAAATGATGGGAAAGAAAAACAATTAAATTTTGGCCTAATTAAAAAATTCCTTATTACATCATACAAATATACTATATACAGATATAGATTACATGGGGCCATGTTAATTTAACTTTTCTTTATTGCATTGTTACTTTTGATTTTGGCAGAGCGAGCTGATGGAGACCTTACTCTGTTCTTACCAGGTCTATCTTAAAAGTCAGTTAACTTGTTCTCAGAATTTCTCTTTCTGGATTTACAACAGTACTGCTAGTTTTTATCCTGCTTATTTGAACTCATTTCTCATTCATTAGGGCTCAAATTGTCAAATGCATAAATGATGTTTCTCTGTCTGCCCAGCCTGACTTTATTGTGCACTGAAAGAAAACTACCCTGCCTGAGTTTGTTTTGGTAAAGGTGCCTTGAAGTGTTCTGTACGTTTCAAGTACTCTTGGGATTTCAAAGGTGGTAATGCAGCAGTTGTGAAAAAACAGCATTCCACTTAAAGCATATAATCCCAATTGAAACTAATACTGTACCTTATACATTTTAAGGAGTTTGGATTCCTTTTGCCAGTCTGTGTACTTTTTAATGTGTATTTATATTGTTTTTAGATGTAGCTGAATATATCACTTTACCATGTCAGTTTACAGCTTAAATAAACTTTAATTCAGTGCATGAAATAGAGCTCTTTCTGGCAGTCAGCTCAGGTATTGGCTTTTGTAACAGCTACAGTTCAATGTCTTAAATTGAAGAGGGCAATATGCTTAACACTTAAGCTGTTTTGTAAAATGCTGTTGATTTTGTTTAATAATGCATGCTCATTTTTGTGCAACTCCATACAAGTGATCTGCCTTCTAATTATAAAAGATTTTATGTAATTTAATAAAATTGTGACTTCTTCTTATCCAATTTTAGTTAGAGGCGATATTTTAAGACAGGCTCTCTGTGTACATTATGAAAGCCTTGCTAATTTTAAGTGGACCCTCTTGCTAACCAAACCTGCCTGCTTCTCAGAAGTGCTTTGTTTGCTCTGTACTGCCCACAACTAGAGATACTGACACTGGTCTTGTGTCTTACCCAAGGGGACCACAGCCTGAGGAGGTTTGTTTAAGCTCTTCCTTCCCACTCTAGAGAGGCATATTCACATCATCATTTTTTCCCTGATGTTTGACCATCTCAGGTGGTAGAAGGAGGAGTTTTGGAGCTGAGACAGTGGATGTGTTAATTTGAAGAGAAAACGACACTGTTGTTTAAACAGATCGCTGTATGGGTCCTACCTGTCCCGTAACATGTAGTATTTTGGTTTTACCGCAGCATAACTGGCAAGTTTGTGGCAAGCTAGGAAACTTGGCACCGTGTTTCAGCAGTGGAAACTGGCTCTGCAGAATCTGTGGCATTTCTTCCTACCCACTAGTTGCTGTAGTCCAAGTTGTGTAGTTGCCAGAGGCAACCCTGGCAGTAATGTTGCGGTGACTGTACTGCAAGATTGCTGAAATAGAAATTCAGCACATAATGTTTTTGGAGGTGTCCAGTATTTCTGAGTGTGATTAGGCAGTTGTCTCTCATTCCTTTGTAAGTCCAGACGACAGGAAAACTTGCGGCATGGATTGTCACTGCTCCATTCAAAATGGTTGGAATAACCTGGCACTAACACAACTTTTATTCCAGGAAGATGATGTAATTGGTGTCTTGAATTTACACTGCTAAGGAAATTGCTGAACTCCCTGTCCCTTTTAAAGTAACTGTAACTACCCAGGGGTTGTTAGATTGAAATTACAGGTTTATAAAGCAATGATCTCCCATCATTAGACATCATAGTTTATCATCTGTATAGTTTGAGAATTTGATTAGTTGACTTACCACAGCTTCTAAAAACCCAGTTGTGGATCCAGAAGTCCATTGTATTAAGTTGTACAGATATAGGATAAAAGAAAGTCTTAAGCTTTCGTATGGTGTGTGCAGTTAGATGTGAGCCTTCTAAGTGCTTAAATAAAAACCTGCTTTGGCCCAGGTGTCATGCAAGCAGCAGGCGAGATGCTATTTTTGAGATTATGATGCTATCCTAGTATGGCTGAATGTTTTCTGAGATGAAGTATGCAGGCTTTTGTCCATTTTGGTGCATGTGCAGAATGTCTGTATCCATTTTGTGTGTTCTTTTCCTAGTTTAGATACAGTCTGTGTGGTGTGATCCAAAACATTTCTTCTTCCTGGTTCTCTCCCCATCCTGCCCCTTGTTTTTCTCAAGGAATGGTCATGAATAAGGGTTTTGCACTTAGGCTTTTAGTACCGGTTTGTACTTTATTTCCCCACTGTCCTAGAGGTAGTGGTATTTATGTTATTGTGACTGTGAACTCCAGAATCCTCTTCAGGTGTTGCATAGTTTCTTTTTTGAAGGATATGTCATGCTAATTTAGATTGTGTAGCTCCTCTGAATGGTAATAGATTTTTTTTTTTTCTAATTTGCCATCCTTCTACTCCCACCTCTCCATGCTCCGATCCACGCTGTCGATATGTCACTAAACTACCCAGAAGAGCTCAATTCTGCAGGAGCAGTGAAATTCAGTCATCTTTTCCTTCTGTGCAGCAGTTTGTTACCACCTATTGATTAAACCTGATGGCTGAGATCTTGAGAGACTTTAAACATCTTTTTTCATTAAAGCTTTTAAAAAGCAGGTGAAAGGTAAAGCTGTCAAAAGGGTGCTGTAGACCCTGGAAAAGATTTCAGTCCCCTCTGAAAGAGATGTCTGATGCTAAAAAATGTCCCAGAGCTAAAAGCTTTTTTCTTGTGAAGTATCCAGATAATGCAGAGGAGGTCACTGTATTCATATACCTGGGGAAGAAAGGGAGGTTTTGTCTAATTATCTGAGGTGTTGAAGCTGACAGTAAATATCAGAATAATCTGAAGAGTATTTTGAATCTTATCTCATTATTACACACTCTAAAAAGGCAGGCATGAGGAGACCTTTCATGTCTCAGAAGAAACATAACATCTTTTATTTTCGCTTAAAAACTGGTTTGTCATCAGTTTATAAATTCATAACTGCTTTGTCTTGAAACAAGCTGTTTTTGAATAGTATAGCTCCTTTTCTCAATGACTGTGCCTTTCAAAATGAGCCTTTGAACTGTGCCTTTTTTTCTTTTGTGCTTAGTAGATGTAGTTGTGAAGATTGAGAAGCAGAACTCCTCAGGTTGCCTAGAGTTCCAATTAAAAAAAAGCAACCCACATCACTGAAAGCTGTATTCAAGGTGCTCTTTGCCTCTGGGCACTGCAAGAGCACAGGTTATTGTATGGCTAATAGCCCAGGTGGCTGTTAGTAAAACTCCCAAAGTAACTTCCTCAAAAATGTGCGTGTAGTTGGAAAAACATAGAAGTTTTTATGAGTATATCATCAGTCTTAGATTTAGAGTATTCATCTGCCTGATTTTAGTTCAGCTCGCGGTGTGGGTGGTGGGAGCTGTTTTGGATCATGGTCTGTGAGTAAAGGCAACAGGATCCTTTAAGAATCACTGAGACACAAGTGGCAGAAGACTTTGAAGTAGTTATGTAAATCTTCCTCTTGGGGGCTGTGTCAAATTTGCTTAGACTGAGAGGGTTTTTTCATCCACCATATAAAGTCAGATTAAAGTGAAGTTTCAGACAAGTAATACTAATTCCTGTTTTCTCAAAAGAAGCTCATTGAATTTAAACCTAGCTCACATGTATCTTCATCTACATCTCAGTATTCTGGTTCCCAGTAATTCTCTTTTTAGTCCTTTATTAATTTGTATCTTGGTGTTTTGCATTAAGCATCTGTTTATCACTCTCTCAAACTTAAGGTTTTGAAATGAGATACAGAAGCAAAGACATCAGTGAGCCCTCTAGTGTAGTAACATCTTTGATAGTAGCCAGAGCTATTTCCTTCAGAGTAGTGCATACACCTCTGTGGAATAAGATGTTGACTTCTGTGGAAACGAATTGACCTCCTTTGTCTCATGCAATTAGTGGTTTTGTTGTACGTTAGCACTTATTCATATCACATATATTTTTCATTGAATTTAATCTAAAGGTTGCTTTCTTTGTAGTTTTATAATAGAAAAGTTGTAATGTTTTCAATACTGATGAAAATTATTTTGTAGTAATTTAGTGTGTAATTTTACAACTGTAAAGAAGGTTCTCAAAAGTTAATGTACACATGAAATATTTTTGAATATAATTCATGTTCATATGAAATACTGTTTTCTAAGTTACATTCTTCTAGAGCCTGTGCAGTCTTGCCTTCAAATGACACAAGCATAAGGGAGATTAACACAGCTCAGAATGCTGTGAACCTTACTTATTTTTTGTGATATTACTGTGTGGCATTGCATGGAGGTGATCTTTGTTGGAAGATGTGCTTTTGCAGCTTGACATTGAAACGATGCCTCTTGTTCCATCCCATCTTGGAGGGAATTCCTATCCTGCTGGTTTAACATAAACGCAATTTAGAGAGTGCACGGCATTGAATATGTAAATACAGCAACTACAAACTTGCTTTTTTGTGGATCAGTTAGAATATATTCATAAGCAGAGCATCATCTGTCTTGCTTATTTTGAGTTTAAAAGATGAGGTTGATGTCTCGTTCTGTCAACTCTATAGGAGCTCAGAGGTTGAAGAAGCATACAGAAGTTGAAATCTCAAGAGCAGTTATCATATTTCAGTATCAGTGTTTTCTTTCTTTAAACAGTTGAAAGAGTTCCAAAGGATGTGTTGCTTCTACTCCTAAAGAAAAATTGAGAAAAATTTACATTCACATATGACCATTACCTTCTAGGTATTTCAAATGTTAAGAATGATTTGGTAAAATTAGCATACGTATATATGAATTTCTTGCGTCAGCAGCTTGAGTCTGTCGTACTGTTTAAGAGTTACTTGCTCATTGCTGTAATGAACATTATTATAACTAAGGTGATAGAGTGTGCTTTGCATGTAACACAGTGTATGTGCCTAACAGATGTATGATTTAACTCGCTTTTAGAAGTTTGTTGGCATCAAGTTATATTTCAGGAGTTATTTGTACTGTATAAACAGATTTCTTTTCCGGAGATACATGTATATTTAAAAAAGAACCACCTTTTTTTTTTTTCCAGGTCCATTTACAGATGTAGTAACTACAAATCTTAAACTACGAAATCCATCAGATAGAAAAGTATGCTTCAAAGTGAAGACCACAGCACCTCGCCGATACTGTGTGAGGCCCAACAGTGGAATTATTGACCCAGGATCGTCTGTAATTGTTTCTGGTAAAAACAAATATATGCAGTTGTAGATTACATGTTTTTAAGGCCTTTAATAAAGTTCTCTAATGCTTGATCTTAAAGACTGTTTGAAGATATCAGTTTTTTAAAAAGTTATTTTAAAAATAGAACTGTTTCCCTTCATTATGTGATGGCAACTTGATGTAGAGCTGCAGTGATATGTGAAAAAATGCTCCATATAGAAATACTTGCCATTTGTCACATTTATCTGTGGCTCTCTCAAAGGAAGAAAAGAAAGTTGGAAATGGGCAGTGACATTAACAGTACCTTTGTTTCAGACTGCTATATTCATGAATCTTGAAGTAAGAGCGTTGCTTGGCTGCTCTGGTGTGTTTAAAGTATAACATTTCATAGTTCATTGCATTTTAAAAACAATTCATGTGCAGTTGTAGGCTAGTTTTTTTGACTGCAGTATTGGTCCCTGAACTCTATTGTTTCATAATTCTTCCATTTATCCCGGTAGTTTGTGCTAAGGGACAATAATTAAATTGCTTTTAAAAAATAAGAGTTTCTTTTGTTTTGGATATGTGGAACAGTTTGTAGCCCTTAAATTTGAAAAATCTAGTACATTTCACTATAGAGACATTCTCCTTATCCTGGTGGGTGGTTTTTTTGTTTTGGTTGGATTTTTGTTTTGTTTTGTTTCTTTTTGGTGAGGGGGTTAAAAAAAGAAGTTGTACTTTTCAGTGGAATATTGCCTGAAGCCAGGTAATATTATCTTTTTGTTCCATGAACCTCCATGTATGTTTGGTTTACATACTTCATTCTGACAGTTTTGATAACTGATTTTGATAACTGGATGTATAATAGTCTAATCTTGTAGTGGACTGTACAATGTCCAGAAGATGAGGTCTTAATAATGTGGGAGTGCGCATTCTCAAGAAAATGGGAAAAGAATAAGTATTGGTCTTCTGGTTTGGCAAATGATTTTTGTAGGTCATTCTCCTGATGATTTTGAGGTAGAATCTCTAGAAAAAGGGGATTCTAAAACTGGTGACTGTATGAGGTGAGAAACTTTGTATTTCTCTGGACCTGCCATATTTCCCAGCTTGGAGAGAGGGGAATCCCCTTTTTGTAGGCTGTGGTCTTGTGGAGATCCTATAGGCTAGGCTGTAGAGATCACAGGCAAGAGGTCCAGCATCCGATGGATGAAAGATCATTTTACTGAGAATTGGTGTAAGATGTAGTCAAAACCCTGCTTTATTTCCAGCTACGACTTACAGCCATTTTGTCTTAGCTGTGTGTTTGATCTGGTATTTGGGATCTTTCCAGTGGATAGTTACACATCACAACCAAGATCTTGATGGGCTTTCCCTTCAGGGATTTGAATAGACTGAAGGATTCCATCCTATGTTTTCACAATTACAAATCTTCCTTTTAACGCTTCAAATATTTTGGCTTTTTACATGAGTCAGTAGTGGAGCTGTAAACAATATTTCAGCTTCACGATCACCAATAAAGGGAAACAGTGTCATACTGCTCGACTCTTATGCAAACTGAACAGGGAATCTTTGATATGCCTATTTCTGTATTACTGGATTCTCATGCAGTTATTCAGCTACAGTGACCCCAAGATGCTTTCAAGTGCAATTGTTTAGTTATGGTGACTCCACAGTGCTTTTCAGAATTGAGTTCTCTTCCCCAAAGTGTCAGCTTCATCTTTTTGTTTTTAAGCATATAATTTCTTTCGGATCACTTGGTAAACTAAATCCACAGATTATTTTTCTAGTGACCCACTTTATCTCACCAGTCTCTCAACTGAATGTTTTCAGTGCTGAGTCATCTTTCATATAATTAAAAATAGATTTCTCTCACATTGTTGTGCAAAGAGAAATAACTATAGGATACTGTAGGCTGAAACTCTTATGTTCAAAACTAAATGTTGAGATAGTGTTAGCTGTCTTCAGCCTGTTTAATGCATCGTACTGATTCAGAGCCAAGTCAGTTTTTAAATTCATTGTGGGAGGTGTGTTTTTGGTCACTTTAAGGAAGTCTTCGGACTTCTTTTTTATCATTCGGTTGTGAATCACTAAGTAACCTTCTTCAGCCATGTTTATTCATTTTTTCTGAAACCTCTAATTTGGTAAGACCTGTTTTTCTTTACCTTGATGCCTAAATTTACTATTTATTATCACATCATGTATTGCTTGTTGTTAACTTGTTAACAGCAATTGTTTGTTGCCGATTTTTCTTTTCATAATATAGTGTGTTCTTCTTTCACATCCTGTTACTGTTACTTGTTACTGTTCCTCCTTCTGCTTTTGTGTTTTTCTAGCTACATCAGTGTTGCTGCTACAGGTTTTTCATTGCTGTAAAATAGGTACCTGTACAGATACCTGGTACAGGAGTCCATGTAATTTTTTTAATATTTTTCTGAAACAGCTTCAGCTTCTCTTTTACTTTCGTATAAAGATATACTGAACTGGAATTCCCATTCTGTGGAAGACAAGTGTATGCACACTGCCAAATAATTAATTTTTTCAGTTCACTGAGCCCTCATCCTCTGGTAGACCAAGTTGCAAGTGTACCTACAGACACATATTTAGGTGTAATTTTTCTTTTGTCTCGCTCATGAGATCTCTTTGTTCATATTTGTATATGAAATGTCTTTTAGCTATAATAATTAGAGAAATAATTATGTCAGCTACACCAGACTCTGACCTCTCAGTACCTGTTGCTACAGTGTATGTCTGCTCTATTTTCAACATTGCCTTTGCATTTTAACTTCCAGTGGTTGTTCCGTGAAGAGCAAATCTAAAGTGGATAGCAGGCTTGCTACAGGGATTAGCTGAAGAATCACAGTTTTATACTTTATTTTTTCTTTGTAACAGTAATGCTGCAGCCTTTTGACTATGACCCAAATGAGAAGAGTAAACACAAGTTTATGGTACAAACAACCTATGCACCACCAAATATTACAGATATGGAGGCAGTGGTAAGTAAAAATGGAGTAAAATAACGTGTGTATTTTTTTTTCTTAAAAATCCAGTCTTAACTGTAAATGATTTATGGTTTTGCAGTTTCTTTTTGGAGAAGAATTGGGTTTTCTTTGAACAAGTGTGACTTCATATGTGATTCAGGGTTTTAATATGAAATACAATGTCAGTTCTTAGAACTTGCCTAGTGAAGTTATTGAATGGAAATAGTAGTCAATCTAAGGTGAGGTCAGTTCAGTGTGAAAATATGGACATGTTGTACCTTATATGCAGCTAATTTAAAGGGAATAAACAGACTGTATTTGAAGGAATCAAGAACAACAAGCCTGAAGCTGTATGAAATGGGTGCATTTGGTATGAAAAGTGTTTTAGTGAAATGTTGAATGGGATTGTAATGAATTGTGTTTCTACAAGATACCAAGTGACTAAACAGGCCACAAATGATAGAAAACATGTTCTGTTTTAATGGGACATGTTGAAGATTCAGTTCTTAGGCAGGGTTGGTCTAATCTGGCAAGAAAGTTTGTGCTTGTTACTTCAAAAGTAGAGCACCTGTTTCTGACATTACTGGCTGTCTGCAATGGGACTGAAGCCTTGGGTTGTCAGAACATGCCTTTTAGGATGCATGTGGACTCCCATAAGTATGTATTTTAAGGTGGAGGTCAACGATGCTTCTGTCTCTATAAACTATTTTAAGAAGTGCCTGGATTTGCAGAGGTACGTTTGATGTTCACTCAAGGCAGAGAAGGAGAGGGGAAACAAAGAATAAAGATGAGGTTTTACAAATCACTGAAGACCACTAGAGCTTTCAGGTTTAGGCTCGGTCCCCTTTTATGAAGGCAGAGAGTACTGTGGCATCAGTCTTCACTGAAAACAGTGGAAAACCTTTTAGACTTTGTGAAGCTTTTGAGACGTAGCTAGAAAGTTAGCATCTGTCTTCCTTGTTGGTCTGGTTTAGTTTTTCCTAATATGCTGTAATAGCTCTTGGTTGGGTGTGGTAAATGAAGCATAGCTATTTGGTGAGGATGTAAAAATCAACTTTAGAATTACCTTTCAGATAACTGCTTTCTTAGTCTGTTCAAGTACAGAATGATGAGAAACAGATCTTGCAGAAAATCGGTAATTGTAGTTCTCTGTTACTTTGCAACTAATGCCACTGGAAAAAAAAAGAAGAAAAAAATTATAGGAAGGATGCTACGAAAAACCTGAATGTTCGAGTCTAACACCTACAGTTCCAAGGTAACTGTAGAGGACCTATTAGAAAAATTGCTGCAGGCTTCAGATTAGTCTCTGAGCCTAAAGATTTAAGGAAACTACATAAAATGGGTATGCTTTGAAAGGTAGTGGTCATTTGAGCAGAGAAATTCTAGCATATTTCAGTTACTTAAATATATTGATGACCATTGGAATTTAAGATGGTTTTTTATACAGCTTTGAAAAATTCTCTAGGCCCAAATTGTTATGTAATAAGCAGCAAAAGGAGGAAGTGGTTAAAAATCTAAAATACAAAGAACTAAGGAAATTTACTGTGGAACAAATATAGAGTCACTAAAAGGTGTCTTTCAGTCTTGTGTTTAAAATTGGTGCTTTTGAGATGGAATATAAGAAATACATTTACTGAGGTGTAATGGAGTTTCTCAAACTAACTCAGATGGTACTTGTTTCTCATTGTGTGTTAAAGAAACTGCTGCATTTTCCCCTCCCTGTCCCATACAAACCTCTGATGGATCCATCCTTTCATTCAGTTTACTTTCTTTAATTTCCAGACTTGAATAACCATTTCTGGCTTTTGTTACTTCACAGTAGTCAGTGTGAACAAAAAAGCATAGTTCTTAAGCAAGTCTGAAAGTTGCAGCTAGGGTAAGGACAGTATCCAGCTGTAGAGGAGGCAAGTACTAAGAGCAAGCTTATGAACTGTTCAGATATTTGCATGAGTCTGGCAAGTTAAGTAACTCTTAATTTTTGTCTTAGTGGAAAGAAGCAAAACCTGATGAGTTAATGGACTCCAAATTGAGATGTGTGTTTGAAATGCCCAACGAAAATGATAAACTGGTAAGTAAGGGGTAAGAAATTACCATACACTGACTGATAGGATCCCACAGAAATTTGAGGGTTTTTTTAATCTATTTGATTTAATGATTAAATAGGTTGAAGGAATTTTTACTAAATTAAACAGGAGGGCTCTTCGGTATGTGACTTTTTAAGGATTCTTAGAATCATAAGTCAGCCCAGTTTTAAAGGGACCTTGAAATACCATCTGGTTCAACCTTTTGTCTGAAAGGGAGCATGCTGTCCAACCACATCTTAAAAAACTCCAGCAATGGAGACCAGTGCCAGAAATTAATATCCTTTTGTTACTTTTATTATTGATTTGTTTTAGAATTTCATTGCTGTCAGACTTAAAATAGAAAAAAAGAAAAAAAAGAAAATCTTCAATACTGCATACTGTGAGAAGCTAATTGCATTATTTTCTTTATAAAGTATTGAATGATTTTCAATTTTAAAAATACTGTTTATAATTCAGATGAATTAGAGAAGAAAGTACTGATTAGGAATTAATGCATGCTCTGGGAATCCTAAGTGCATTTTTATAAGATGGTGGTAAAGACAAATAATCAGACAAAAAAAAAGCCTATTACCTCTTTCATGCTCTTGTCTTCAGACAAAATCTATTCTAGTTGTGTAGGAGATGACAGTTTAATTGTATATAGACTGAAGATGTCTGTTTTGTGTTGCCTGATATTTGGAATAATAGTTAACTGTCAGTTGCCTAGAAGTTTTGCAGAATATGACTAAATTCTTAAGCATTAACTTATTTTTTTACCCTCATACTTGAAAGTCTGATTTATGTAATCTTAATACTGTATATCCTTTTTCTTAGGGGGGGAGGGGAGGGGAGATGTTTTTTTTGGTGCTGCTTTTAACTTCATGCATAAGAGTGCTTAAGTGGGATTTCTGTTAGCAACCTTACTGCCTTTATGGCTTTGAGATTTTTTTTTTTTTTTTTAGTACTTTCCAGTTTTTATGGTAGTCTGTAAGGCATGTATGGGGTGAATAGCATGAGTGCATGCCTGTAAAACCATGGTCCAGGTACTAGACAAATGAACCAGGGCAGAAGCATTACTGGACCTGTTTCTCACCAGTGTGGATGAGCTCGCTAAAGAAGTGAAGGTTGGAGCAGCCTGGGCTGTAGTGGCCATGCCCTGGCTGAGTTCATAATCTCAAGGAACTGGCAAAGAGCAAAGTCAGGACCCTAAATTTTAGAAGAGCTAACTTCCAGCTGTTTCAAGAATAAGTGGATTGGATTCCCTGGGAAACTGTAACTAGGGACTCTGTAAGTCAGCTCTTTAGGGCCACTCCTAAGGGGCTTTAGGCCCCTTTAAGGCCACTTTTCTTAGAGTACAAGAGCTCTCCATCGTGATATATAAGAAATCAAGGAAGGAAGGCCAGAAACTGGCATGGCTGAGCAAGGATCTGCTCCTCCCACTGAGGAGTAAGAAGGCAATGCACAGCCAGTGGAAGCAGGGACATGTGACTTAGGAAGTACAGGGATATAATCTGGATGTGTAGGGATGGGATCAGGAAAACTAAGGCACAGGTGGAATCGGATTTAGCAAGGGATGTGAAGAGTGACAAGAAGGGATTCTCATGACTTATGTCAGAAAAGAAAGGTCAAGGAGAATGAATCCCCCCTGATAAACAGGGAGAACTGGTGACAGCAAATACGGAGAATGCTGAGGTACTGCTTGAGTTCTTTGCCTCAGTCTTCACTGGAAGTCAGGCTTCCCACGTCTTGGGGGTTCTTGTGGATGAAAAGCTGGAGGTGAGTCTACTTCAGTGTGTGCTTGCAGCCCAGAAAGCCAACAGCATTCTGGGCTGCATCACAAGAAATGTGGCCGGCAGGTTGAGGGAGGTGATGGTCCCTCTCTACTCTGCCTTTGTGAGACTCCACCTGAAGTCCCGAGTCCAGCTCTGCGGACCTCAGCACAGGCAAGATGTGAACCATTATTGGGGGTCCAGAGGAGGCTATGAAGATGATCAGAGGGCTGGAGCCCTCCCAGGAAGGTGGGATGAAGAAGCTGGCGTTGTTCAGCCTGGGAAAGAAAAGGCTCCAGGGAAGACCTCATTGCAGCCTTCCAGTGCTTAAAGGGGGCTTATGTAAAAGAGGGAGAGTGACTTTTAACACAGGCAGATAGTGATAGAACAAGTGGGGAATGGTTTTAAACTAAAAGAGGAGAGATTTGGATTAGATATTTGAAGGAAATTCTTTACTCAGAAGGTAGAGAGGTTCTGGAACAGGTTGTCCAGAGAAGCTGTGGTTACCCTGTGCCTGGAAGTGTTCAAACCAGGTTGGATGGGGCTTTTTGCAACCTGGCTAGTGGAAGGTGTCCCTGCCCTTGGTAGGTGAGTTGGAACTAGATGTTCTTTGAGGTCCCTTCCAACCCAAACCATCCTATGATTCTGTGTTTTTGAGCAGAGCTGTGAGAACTAGATTTTAATTTTATTTTTTGCTATTTCACAGCTTTTTTTAGTGACCTTTCACTAGTATTCGAAGTTACTAATGTGTGTATCAGATGCTATGAGATTTAAATGTTTGTTCAATATTTTCCCTCTCTAAAAGGCGCTATAAGTGCAAAACATTTGTGTCATATGTAATTCATAGAAGTTTGTGAGAAGACCTGTTTTGTTTTTACTTTATTTCTTACTATTGCAGGATTACTTCATTTTATTTTTCCCTCTCAAGTTCAAATGCTGTTTGGTGTATTTTATGCCCCCTTTTGGATGCCTTTTGGGTCAGTGTTAAGCAGCTGAAATATTAATTTGTGTCTCAGTAGTGTGTAGTACCAGATGTAAACAGTGCACTCTTCTCTCTCTTTTTAATATTTGAGCTAATCAGGATTGAACTGATAACAGAACTGTCTGTTGAGATTACTGTAAATATGAACTTCATTGAACTGTAGTGGTGGCTTAATTGTTTTAGTTTTAAGCCGTGGATGATTATTCTCTAGGAAGTAAAATTCTCAAGTCATTCTTAATATTTGTAGAATGATATAGATGCAAGCAAATCCGCCCCAGTACTGAATACATCTAAGCAGGATGGACCGATGCCAAAACCACATAGTGTTTCACTTAATGATACTGAAACAAGGAAGCTGGTGGAGGAGTGCAAAAGACTTCAAGCAGAGATTATGAAGCTGACAGATGAAAATCGGCACCTGAGAGTAAGTTCTGCTTCCATGTTTACATTGAAGTGACTTCACGCCCCTTGATTGAAAGGTCTGATTTGTAATTAGGCCAAAAGATGCATATTTCAGCAAGTAGATAAAACTGTTAGAATATCAAGATTGATTTGTAATGTAATTTTACTGTCCTGTATATACTGTATATTTTGAACTTCTTAGTGATTGAGACTTTGCGACTGTCATGGATGAGCCATTGAAGCTACATAACTTTTTCTTCTTAAATGCAACTGTTCTATTTAAGGTGATCTTAGTTACTTTAAGCCTAAATCAAAAATAGTGCATTAGTAGCTTTTATTTAAAGTGCATTATTATTTATTAAGAATGAGTAAATGAGATCCAGAGCAGTAACATTTTGTATTACGAATTGATAGTGAACAAGAACAATTGCTGGTCAGAGGAGGTAAGCAAACACTACTTTCCAGACCTTTATGTAAAGGTGTCTTTTCAGTAACCTGTAACTGGTCAATACATGACTTAATGGGACTTTTCTATATATTTCCTTTTGGAATAATTCTAACAATTTCATTGGCCATGATAGCCTTTTAAAGAACTATGAAATAATGATGTCTGCACACCTGCAATTCTGATGAAGTTTGCAGAAAGCAGATGTTTCTCCTTAACAATAAGGAATTACTGCTATTTAATTTTGACACATTAAAATTAAGATATTTCATTGTGCCTATCAAGATTTTCTGAATCTTTTTTAACCAGAACGTGGAGATAGACTAGTGGATTACTTGTTCTTATTTGAAATATTACGGTTTTCTCTGTCTGTGTTTTGTATTTCAGTGTGGCGTGATGTTGGGTGTGTTTGGGGTTTTTTTTTAACTTCTTTTAAATATTTGCCAGTAAATTTGGCCTTCTAGTTCAGTTTTTAGTAGTGTTAAGAAGATGTATTTATAATTTCTTCTATCTGTATTTTTTCTCCTCCCCCTCAGGATGAAGGCTTGAGGCTCAGAAAGGTAGCGCACTCGGATAAATCTGGATCACCCACAGCTTTGGCCCTCAGAGATAATGGCTCTAATTCTCTTCCTTCACTTCTTGTTGTTATTGCAGCCATTTTCATTGGATTCTTTCTAGGGAAGTTCATCTTGTAGAAAGAATGAGTGAGAGAAGCATGCAAAACTGCAGCTTCCTTGTTTTTTTTTTTTTTGTTTTGTTTTGTTTTTTGTTTGTTTTTTTGTTTTCTCTTGGCCAGAAAAAGGTTTGTTTACCTACCACATCATGGGTAGTACGGCCCAAGCGGCCCTTTTTGTGTACAGCATCATAACAGGCTTTGCCTATAGTGATCTCGCGCGGTTAGAAAACACAATCTGAAAAGACAAACTGTACGGCTGCTGGACAAAATTGTACATTAAGTCATCAATGGCAGGTATCAGTTGCACAGTCAGTCCTTTATGAAAATTCATAAATAAAGAATTGTTCTTTCTTTCTGTGGTTTTAATAAGAATTCAAAAATTGTTCAGAGTCTTGTAAATGTTATTTTAATAATCCTTTAAAATTTTATCTGTTGCTGTTACCTCTTGACAAATGATTTATTAGATTGCTAATCCCACTCATTCAGGAATATGAATACAGGAGGTATTCTGGGGGAAATGGTGCCTCTTACTGTGTAAATTTTCTCCTTACCTTACTTTGCTAATATCATGGCAGAATTTCTTTCTTATTCCTTGTGAGGCGTTGTTGAGAGTTCTTCATCCTTACAATCCTGTCCCATAATATTTAACATGACAAAAGAAATAAAATTGTTAACAGATTTTTCTGCTGGGTAGCCTGTTTGTGTGTGTCGTACTTTTAGAAGGAATTCCTAACAAGTTCATTGTTCATGGTAATTTGCTACTTGTAACAAATGGCTATTTTGAAGTTTATTTGCTTAAGTCTCTGGCTTAGACTGTTGTAATTGAAGCTTGGGAAAGAAAAAAAAAAAGTTTCCATTCCATTTGTTTAGGCTGTTTTCTGGCTGCTTTCAGCTACAGAGAGGATGGTTCTCAAACTTGTTTTGGGTCTAGAATAATTTGGATATTCAGCGGGTACAAATACCAGACGTGAACGCTTTCAGTATATTAACAATTTGCTTGGATTGTGCAGGAGTGTAATAATCAACCTTCTGTTCCATATTTGGATCTTCTGGGTGTCTTCCAGGAGTCAGTATTATTCTTTGATTTCTTAAGGGTACTTAATTCACATATATTGACTTACTGGGTTTGTAATTCTGTTTGAGCTGATATTCAGAAATGCAAGTTGAATCATTCAGACACCCATAGTGAATTCCATGATGCAGAAGAGTTTATGTTTGCTGAGTGAGCCTCAGTTGCTCACCTTTGAGAAATAAAAATAATTTTTATGCAACTCTTGGCAGACCTACCTGTGTTAACTATGTATAGCTAAGTTTTAAAGAATGCATTTTTGGAGTCTGAAATGCTTCCTTGCACTTAGTCTTATGTCTTGCCTCATCTCTGAATATGTCATGAAAACAAACAGTAGTATTGAAACAAAATATTATCTGTACTTCTAAGTAAGCATAATCCAGTACAGGGAATTACTTGTAAACTTGAAAAACCGTGGAAGGGGTATACTCCTGTAAGCAAAATTGTGTATGCTCTTGGACAGCTTGACTTGATGTGGTGCAGCTAAGTGTGTTAGACCTTGGTATATGCACACCTTGTGTAGCTGAGAAAAATGTTCTGGAAATGATGTACATTATCTTGGTTGCCTTTGATTTTTAGTGCTTTTTTAAAAAAAAGGAAAACAATAATGACATCATGCTCTGTCATTGCTCTCTGTGATAAACTTTTTTTTATAAAATCTTTCACATGTACAAGATGATGGAGAAAATGCAAGTACTGCTTATCTTTTCACTTAAGCATGCAAGCACTGATGTTTCCAATTACTTGTTCCAGTGTCTGCTGTTCAAGTCTCCTTCCACCCCAGAGACTGAAAAAAAACTATGTTAAGGTCTTGATTATTTTGATTCCGCTGGTTCAGAATGGTGTATTTCTCCTGAATTTTTTTTTTCTTCCCTCTAACAGAACATTGCCACATCAAACTTTCATAGCCTGTTCCAAACTGATTACATGGAAAATAATGAAAGCAATATTGCGCAGGATGTAGCTTGCTTCAGACAGAGCAGTCATTCCTGCGTTGAAGGGAGAAAAACCAAACAAAACCCTCTGGAAGATCTTAAAATGTTTTACAGCATGTTGTATGGAGGTTTTCAAGGGTGCTAGCACTTAGAGGACTTTAAAGCAGAAATAGAAGTCATTGCTCAGTGCAGCTGACTCAGGTTTTGGTATCTGGCAGCAGAAATAAGGTGAAAATAATAAAGTCACAATGAAATAACTTTTTCCATAAATAACAAAAGAGTTGGTGGTAAAACTTGGTCATGGTTTAAGTAATGTCTTCAAAGTGAAAGTGTACAGCGGTCTCATAACCAGTGTACTCAGTAATGGTATAAGGAGACTGTCTTGGTTTCCCGTAATCCCTTCATAGCTGTATATAAAATGTAATGCTAAAACTATTTTGCTCTCAGGAGTCACTTTGGATGAGATCAACTGTATTCAGTGAATTATGTAATATGGATTAAATTGTTTGTCTCTGTTCCTGAAATGGTTAGAACTTCTTGCTTTGTCTGCCTGCTTACTTGTGTATGTAAGCACAGGGAAATACAGTCTTTCCACTGCTCCTACTGAAATGAGCAGATGATGATGCCCATAAAGTCATGTGAGGGTAAATGTGTAACTTCGGTTAAATACACATTGCAGGTTGCTCTTCAGATTTCTCAAAAGGGCAAGATAGAACAAGTATACAGTATCAAAGTATGATTTTAAAGTTTTTACAAATATAGCACTTTAAAAAGGAGTAGTATGTTTCAGGGGGAAAAAACAAGCCTAGTTAACTAGAAGATACAGCTTCTGTAGTAATTCTGGGTACCAAATTTAACCCACTTAAAAAAATAATAAATATATATATATATATAAAGTTCATTTAAGAAAAAGTTATTTGTATCAATGCACAAGTTATTTGTGCGTTTCCACTCATTCTCTAAAAGCTGTTGACAAACACTGTTGCCCAGGCTTGCATGTTTCTGCTGCTATGTTTGAAGCCAATTCACTTATAAGAAGCAACCAAACACTAGCTTGGAACTTCATCATCCTCCTGGGAGGAGGGAGGGTGGAGGGAGGAGTTGAAAGGTGACATTTTGCCGAAGGGGAAAAGACAAAGTCAATAAGCAAAACTTATCTTTCAGGCCTTCTTCAAAGTTATTAAAAGTTGAAGTGTTAAACCATGAAAAATGTAGTAGTGTCCTTTTTATTTTGGAACTTCTCCCTGACTACATTCTGTGGGCTTCTGATAGTGAATAGGTGTATCTAGTCCACCTCAGGGAGAGTGTAACTGCTCTGCTCTGAGATACTGCTGGGAAATGGCATGAAGCTGCCTTGGATGAAGATTCGATGTTGGAGTGAAGAGCAGGTGCCTGGATCCAGGCAACACTGAGGATGCTGATGGGTCCGTCAGATTTATAAGAATTGCCTTGACAAAGAGTTTTATTTTTTCTGTTTGGAGTCACTAGATATTTATGTATAATCTGACTTGGCAGAGCAAACACTTCCTTCAGTCTGTGGCAAAAGATGGAATGGGAGCTATGCAGTTACAGAGCAACCCTAATAAATACTTACTACAGTACTGAAATGGTCCACTCTCAATGTTTACAAGCAGGATTGAAATTCTGTAACTGGTCTTTTTAGCCACACTGCTGGAAATGTAGTAGTTCAGTGCTTGGCCTTTTATTCTGATTCCTGTGGAATGGCTTTGTGGGGGATGTCCTGGAAGGGCCCACTGTGTGTAGCAGTCACCAGTGCTGCCAGCAAGGCTGTCTTTGCTGATCCTGAGCTGCTGTGGGAGCTTTAGAGTGGTGGCACATTGGAATCTTGGACCAAGATGGGGAGCTAAATGCAGTAGTCAGTTTTCACAAGGGTTTGAGCTCCTGTAAGAAGGACAAACTAATGACGGTAAAATGAGACAGGTTATTTCCTGTCTGAATTTCTTTCACAGGGGCATTCAAATAGGTGTAACCAAGTGTATGATTCAGGTTGGTCCGTTTTGTTTTTCTTTTTGAATGTGTGTTGTCTATGTTCAAGAAGAATTGCTGATTCTGAGGGGGCTGCCTAAGCAGAGGTAGCGATGGTGCCATCACCTCTGTTGAGTTGCCCTTTATGTGACAAAGGGCCGTGTCGAAATGAGGTCTTGTGCAAAGGTGAAACAATTGATTCATATCTTTTATCTGGCTTTGTCATTACTGCCAGGTGGTGGTAAGGTCAGTGCCTGCGCCTCGTTTGCTAGGACAAGGGTTTATGTGTGTGTGGTGAACTGGGTCTGGAGACTGCTTTGGATGAAGATATTGTTTCATCCCCTACACATTATGTTTTAACTATAAGTGCTATAAACATATCTCACCACGTTACAGTGCTGTTTTATTTAAAGCTTGGTACCAGTTTATGTAATGTTCACAACACTGCCAGCAGGGTATGGAATCCCTGTTTATACCATAGCTGCTCTGTTCCCGGCAGTGGTGGAATGCTGATCTTCTCCCTCTTCTTTAGAAAAGATTTAACGGGTGTTACGGTAACCAGGCATAGAGGTGTGAGACAGACAGCTATAATTACAGCTAAGTAGTCTGAACTCAAACATGTGAAAGAAATGAAACTATTTGAAAGGTGGCTGAAATAGTTACCTTTTAAATCTGTTTATAAGAAAAAAAAGCCTTGTGAGTTATTTTCTTTAAATTTTGGGGTTTTTTTTAAGTTAGACTGCCTATCATCCAAGTTCTGCAAGAAAAAAGCCCAACCAACCAACAAACTGCCATAGTCTGGGAATAATTATTTCAGGATATTATTGAATAGTTTTTACTAATGCTGTTGGAAGTTCATGTGCATAGGTGAGTTCAGAGAGATTATCACAGTGTCTAGGCTCTTCTCAGAATGGGCAGTAGTTAAATAGCAATCCTTGTAAGTGTCTCAGTCTGCCTTGTCAAAGATGGGTTATCCTGGCTTTAGAGATGGGGAGACTGAGGTACAAGTGTTTGGGCAAATTATTGGGAAGGGGTAGTTTAAGCAAAGCCCCTATACTCAAGCACACACTGTCCCGTTTCTCATCAAGCCTTCCTTGGGCCTTGTCCAAAGTTGTGTTTTTGGTGGAGTTTGTTTTTGTTTTGGGTTTTTGGGGTTTTTTTTGTTGTTGTTGGAATTCAAAAATGCTGCTTAGTGTTGCTTAGAAATCTTTCGCAGTCTTTTAAAGCATCTTCCTAAAGGCTTAGCTGTTGCCTTGTCTGTCCCTGAAGCTGAGTGTTGAACAGACAGAAAATGTGGCTGTTAGGTGTTTAACAGTGGAATGTGCTCACTGGGATTACAATGCCTGACCTTGGCCTAAGACAGTAAGGGGGGG
>VZRE01009749.1:308995-342789 GCA_013396775.1 Cephalopterus ornatus
CGGCGTCCCGCGGTTTCCAGCCGCCAGATGGAGCTGTGTCCCCGGCCCTCGCCGCTCCCGGCCGGAGCCACGGGCCGCCTTCCCGCTCCCGCCTGCCCGAGGGCCCGCGCGGGGCGCTCCTCTCTGCGGCGGGCCGTCCGCGGGCTCGGGGGTGGCTCTCTTGTTTGTAGCGTTGAAACTATTAATCGTGTTTGTTGGAAGATGCGGTTGTTTCCAGCAACGCCTTAGAGAATTCTAGAATGGCTCGGGTTGGAAAGGACCTTACGTATCGTCGCGTTCCAACCCCTCTGCCACAGGCGCGTTCCATCAGACCAGGTTGCTCGAAACCCCATTGAGCCTGGCCTTGAACACTTCCAGGGGTGTGACGTCCACACCTTCTCTTGGCAACCTGTTCCAGTGCCTTACCACCCTGACAATAAAGAATTTCTTCCTAATACCCACAGTCTAAAATGGACTCTTTTTCAAGTTTAAAACCATTACCCCTTGTCCTAACACAACAGTTCTTGCTAAAAAGTTTGTCCCCATCATTTTTATATGCCCCTTTTAGGTGCTGAAAGGCTGCAGTAGCTGAAAGGCTAGTAGAGCCTTCTGCAGGCTGAACAGTGCCAAATCTCTCAGCATTTCCTCATAGGTGAGGTCCTCCAGCCCTCTGATCATATTTGTGGCCCTCCTCTAGACCTCCTTTTACAGGTCCATATCTTTCTTGGGCTGAGCTGGATGCAGCACTCCAAGTGGGGTCTCAAACAGGACAGTTAATAAAGCTGATGCCCATACCTCATTTTGGTTATTTTTGTGGGTCTTTGGTTGGTGCTACAAGTGAAGTGATCAGTAACTGGGCATTTATTTAAAGAAATTCATGATGCATGTCTCTGTACAGCAAGCATCTGTCCTCTGGATGAAAGTATGTAGGTTTGATCCTGGTTTTTCTTCTGTGTGTGAAATTGCAGAATTCAGCGGAGTTAGTCTAGGAGACCTAATGCCCAACATCTTCAAGTTAAACTTTTTTCCTCCCAACTTTTTTCTTTTATTTATTCAAAAACAGCACTACCCCGTGAAGCTTTCTTTCTCATTTTCCAACAGACTGTCTTGGAAATGTCAGCAGACAAGGACCACTGTGGTTCTCATGAGAGAGGATGTTGGGAATTGTGCCTGCCTGCTTTGAGGTGATGATCACAGGAGTTCCCATCATCAGATGACACACAGGAATTAATTATTGTCTCCTTAGGGTTTGGTAGTACCATAGGATAGTACCATAGGATCTATCTGATGGACTGGTCCCACACCTTGGAACAGACTGGCGAAGATGGATGGGCAGAAGGTGCCTGGTAAATAATTGCTCAGGCCAACAGCTACCTTGGCTATTAAGGGACTTGAGGTTCGATTCCTCAAAGCTGTGTTGGTCTCTGCCTGATTCAAAAGTGGAGTTCTTTATTATTATTTATTGCTGGTAGCAGTGGCAGTGAAAAAAACCAACAGCGATTGCACTAGGGGAGAAGACTAGAAGGAAAAAAATACTTGTAGGAAGAGAGAAAATTATGGAAAATTAATGAACCTGAATGAACTGGAATGAGTGGTGCTGGTTTTTATTAGTCTTCCCTGTTGTGTCAGGGCTGAGTAAATTATGCCAAGTAGAAGCTTGCATAATCTTGCAATAAATTGCCTTGATTCATTGATACTCACCACTTTGTGTGGAAGGGAGGCCATTTCACAAGCTGTGGCTACTGCACTTGGAGTACCTTGTAATTTAGGGCATGCTTCCTGAAAACAGAGCTCATCTTTCAGGGATCTCCTGAGTCACTTGTAAAAACTTAGAAACTGGTCAACTATAAAGCTTTTGATGGTGGCAGTGGAAGGCTCACTGACGGCATTTCACCTCTTTCTGCGTGAAACTGCAAAGCACTTAGGAAAGATGCTTTTGTTATCCTGCGGCTTGCTTTCCCTTCACAGTTCATTTCAGGTTTTCCTTTCAAGAAAAGTGTCCTTTCAAATCCCTCCATGCTCCTTCCCCCAGGCCACAGCCCTTAAAGCAACTGAGATGCAATAGCAGAGCAACAATGCTGGTTTGTTCATTTACATCTCATTTATGAAAAACACGTGGTTTCTGTTGAACCATACTTTCTGTGCTGACACAGCTGCTCTGACCATACTCTCTCCCTGCAAGCCAACACCATCGTTACTCACTGAGCACTTAAAGCCCCATTTTTATTCAGAGAACCTGAAGATGTGCTGTGAAACCCAAATCATCACAGCTGTATCCGTCAGAGATGTTTCTAGTGACAGACGTGTTCTGAAACAAAAAATGTTTTCCTGTGTATATAGTAAGAAATTATCTTTTCTGTGTGCAAGTTACTCAACAGATGGGTTTTTGGCTGTTGCTTTCTGAGGCACCTCTCGTGTTTTTACAGGTAGAAAGTCAACAGAACAGGAAATGAACATGTAGAGGAGGCAAAGAAATCTTAAAGTTTTCAGTTAGGCTTTTTTTTTATTTCAATCAATAGTTTAACAAGTGCTTAAACTTCCCCAGCAGTTTAATCTGGAACATAGTTGAGAAGAAAAATATCTTCTATAACTTTACAAAAATAAAAAGATTTTTTTTTCTTTTAAAATCCTGCACTTTAGGCAAGCACACTCCAACTCAAGCAAGACAGACATTATATCTTAAAATAGAGACTTCTGTTAATAGAAATGCCATTTTACCCCAGGGCAGCAGGCACAATATGTAAATGGTATAGAAACAGAGTAAGAACACTTGTTTTGGCTTTTCTGATCCCTTTTGTCTTATTTCTTAAATAGAACCTGTTAAACCAATTGACCTAAGAGTTTCTTCAGGTTACCATTTCTTCTGTCAGGTAGCTTCTTGAGTAGGATATTACTGAGGGAAAAGTTTTCACCTGTCTTGGTAACACTGGCAATTATTGAAGATACCAACATTAATGGTTTCATTTTTTTAAAGCTTCTGCATTTCAGCAAGGGACAAATCACTCAGTTTGTAGATCTTCCACTGCTAAACCACTTGCAGCTTAACTTCTTTAGCAGCCAGGGCTGCCAGCACATGAGGTCAGGCTGGAGAAATAAAATGAATGTAACATATTGTGTCACAAATGTATACGGTACTGTGGAGCAGTTAATTTCGTGTGTGATGAAACCAAAAGATTGGGTAAGCTTTAGCTCCTCATTCTGTGCCTATAAGCAAGGAGAAGCTTTGCAGAGAGTATGGATTGGCACATAAACTATGCGCTCTGTAGACTTACAGCTTTGTCCAGCTTGACTCGTATTGGCTAACAGAAAAATAAAAAATATATAGGCATGTGGAGGGAAGCTGGTGCTGCATATGCTAAGAACCCAGATGATAAAATTATGTTTCTGGTCAACACTACAAATAAATTACAGGAGTCCCCAATCAAATTTCTTGTAATGCATTAGGAAGACCTTTTTAAATACTTCCTTTTTAAGTGTCTTTAAATGACAGGGAAAAAAAAAAGATCATTTATTATACAATTTGTACATTGAGTCACATTTGCATGTAATCTAACCATAAGCCTTGGAAAACCTAGGCACGTCTGTGATCCAAAAGAGCTGAGACATGAATGTGCTTTTGGAGGTAAGAACTACACAGAGCTTTCTCTTGAAACTTTTGTAACATTTCTGGCATTAGGCAATTTACAAAGGAGCCACATAGCACTAACAACCTGTAGATGATTTCCCTGATGAATATAGAAGATCATCCTGTGGAGCAGTTACTTTGCTCTGTGTCTGCTTCATTCCTGCATCACAAACACGTGCAGATTTCAGCTGGGATTGAGTTTTGTGTGGCACTTGCACAGGGAATGGACATGGTCTGACAACTCCTAGCCACTGATATTTTTTCAGAAATAGCACTGCCTAACCTGGGAATGGTCGACATTGGTAAAAGAAGCTTTCCTTTGTGATCTAAGGAACATCACGCCATACCTACCCTCTTTAACAAAAACTAGCATGAATTCATTCATGCTGCTAGGTCTCAAACAGAAGTCAGAAATTACACTAATGTTCAAGGGACTTGTTTGACTGTAACCCAGCTCAGTAACCCAGTTGGATGCTGGCTACAAAACTCCATCCTGATTCCTAGCTACTCTTTCAGAGGCATTGTGTCTCCTTCCTGACCCTCTAGTTAAAACTGTGCTCCTGATGCCCCCCCTTACCAGCAACTGCTCCAGAGCTGGCTCTGCAAGTAGGTTCAACTATGTGGAGCAGAAAACCATCAAGAAAAGCTGTTGTTCATAGGGCTCAATTCACCATGGTGAGTTGGCTTTCAGCTCCTTCCAACAGGCTGAAAGAGGATCTGATATTAGGCGGATGGATGAACACTTTCTCTGGAAACTCAGCTTCACTCCTGACTCTTAAAGAATTTTCTGTGACTTTTCATTTGCCTGAGGAAAAAATATGGAAGATGTGATCTGACCTGGCAGCAAGTCTATGACACTGTTCCTTCTCCCCATCCTCCTGCTGTCTCAAAAGTAAGTGAACCAATTTTGTTCCAGATCTGAGGAAACTCACATCCATGTTTTCAAGGAATTCTTCTGCTATGGCAGACAGTGTGAAGACTCACTATGTAAAGCTGAAAGACCTTCATTCAAAACATACTTTTCCTGTGATACCGAAAATAACTCATTAAAGGCTCTTTTTCTGACACAGTACTAAACTGGGTGGCTAGAAGCTGCTGATACCGTGAAGAAACGCTATGACCTTACTCCTTATGTTTTTTACAGTTACACAGGAGGTTCCTGCTCCTCCTGCAACCCAAAAAGTGTACATTAGTAAAAGCTACAGCCAAAATGCTGCAAGGTTAAGCCCTAAGTTCACTCCCCATTAAAGCAGGGGAGCATGGTTCATCCATGAACTTGTAACTCCTTGCTGGCCTTAAATGTCTCCCCTACAGCCTCCAGAGTCTGCTCTGATTCACGTCAGTGCACAAAATGATGTATCTGCCGCTGAGGGAAACTCTGAGGGCTGTGCTTATCCTATTTCCCAGCAATGTCTCCCCAAACCAAAACCGATTTAAGCTCTATGAAACCATGGTACGTGTTGGGACAGCTCAGCAAGGAGAAAAGGGAGCACCTGACTGCATTTGGGCATCTCTTGCCCCTCCCTCTGTAAGACTGGGCCAGCGTCCAGTCTGTGGGTCAGTTTTCCAGCAGCTTTCTTGCTCTCCTAAGGGCCACGGAGTGCTTGCTGCTGCAACTCTTTTCCTTGTTCCTACATGAGCTCACATCACCAAAAATATCCCGCTAAGTAGGTTTGCAGAACATATTAATCCCACTTGCTTCTTTACTTTGCCCACCCGGCTGACACAGTGAACACAGAGTATGCAGAGTAAGGCCTGAGGAATATGAAAACAGGAGTCGTCCCTGTAGCCTTGTACTGGCAGCTAACCTGCACTGTGTGCAACCAATAGAAAAAATGCTGCTGCTGTCTGGCTTTGAGGGGGCTTGGTTGTAACTGCTTGCTAGTTACAAAGGGAGGCCTCAAAGCAATTACATAGCTAACAAAATTGAATGAGAAAATATTAAACCACTGATTGTTTTTACAACTTAATGATTGTAAAAATGGCTTAAATTACCTGGAATATTCTTTTTTTTACATTAGATGTGCTAACCATTTAGCACTTTTGGAACAGAGGGCTGTTGATCTGCTGATTCTTTTTGTATTATGAGCTGTGAGATAATGGCAAGATAAATCTTTGTGGGTTTCCTCCTTATATACATATCTACATCAAAGCTGTGAAGTCGGAGGGGGAAGTTGCTATCACAGTACTGGCACAACACCGAGCCCTTCCCCAGAGCTACATTCGGATGAGAACCCGGGCGTTGGGAGAGAAGAGCACCACAATGGCAGGACGACAGAGACGACTGAAGCAGGATCATAAATGTTCCTCCCAGCAGTTAAAAGAAAAATAAAATAAAAGGAGACCCCCTCCCTCCCCCCAGAAGTCTGCAGTCCTAAAGTGCAATTACTTTTGTGCAGTCATGTCAGGCCAGGGATCAGACTGGATGAAGTTCAAAGCACAAACATCAAACGAGTGCCGTTCAGGATTCGAGGAGGAAGGGAGAAGTAAGGAAAAGAACAACAGTTCTCAGGCATTCAAGTGCATCAAGAAAATAAATGTCCCTTTCTTTTGGAAGAAAAACAACCCCCAGTCTGGTGGAATCCTGGCTTTTTAGTCATGAAAAATAAGTTGTTTTCACTTCTAGCTGAGAATGTCCCAATATGACACAGTACAAATAAACAACAAAGCAAGAGTTGGGGCGCTGGGATATTTTTCCGGTGCCCTGCTGCTATACAGCCTTATTTTATTCTCCTCTGGTGACTCTTCGGATCTGGGTACCGATGAGGCGCACTGAATTAGAGGCGTCTGGTAGGAAGTGGCTCTCTTCTCCGGTCGGTCGGGGCTCGACCCATCACTCGGCCTCTGCCCGTTGTACAGCAAGTACCTGCCTCGGGCATCCTGCTCCATTTTGAAGATTTCATACTCGGTGTGAGGTAGGCGGATGCCAAGCGCGATGCAGCCGTTCGTGTGGGTGACATCTTGCTGAACCCCAACTTGCCAGGATCCCTGTGCTCCGCACTCATTCCCGTTGAAGACGTTGAGCAGCGAGGCTGTGGATATATCCATTGGAGTGACCTTCATGTGATTCACTGTGAGAGAGGAAGAGGGGAGCTATTAGCAGAGGGACAAAAACAAAAGCAAATCCAACACGCAGATTGGGGCCTGTTAAATCAAAATTGTCTCCCCTTGTTCATTCTTAAACGAATTTTTCCTATTATAGGTGTGTCCAGCAAATCTATTTGCATCACTTCATGTCTGTGACTTTGTGCAAAAATTGCTTTTTGCATGGAACAACCCGCCTCCTCCAACTCAGCTGAAAAAAACCTGACGGCTACATATCTCAGCCAGAGATTAACCAGAGCTTTTCATAGGTTCCAGACAATCCTTTACAGATAAAACCTGGTTGGTTATACTAGGCGATAGGGAGAAGAGGAAACAATAAAACTTTACTGATGTTTTATTACCATCTGTATTAATCCATAAGTGGGGCTGTTTATCATGTATTTTTCATCATTTTTTAACATCTGTTACCCTGTAAAGCTAATGAAATAATTAGTTTCAATTATGAAACTTAGAAAATACCACAGCTGTGCTATCATCATACATTATATTTTCTTTTTTGCTTGAATTGTAAAATATTGCTGACCTACAGACATGCTTTTTCTCATATCTAAACATTGGCTGCAGCTTGAAGTATCAAACGTAGGAGTGCTGCAGCTTCTTCAGTTCTAACCTGTCTGCATTTCAAAGGAGCTTAAGGCACATAAACTTTTATTTTCCAGCCAAATTAAAAAAGTTGGAAAAAGCCAAACTGAATGAGCCTACAGAAGCTCAATAGAGATTTTTCCTGGTGTGTGTTTGACACAAGAATGTATGAAGAAAAGGGGATCTGAATGGATTGGTGCTGACCAAAACAGAAGCAAATAACTAGCCCTCATGGCTCCCAACACACCAAATCCCAAATTCTTTTTCAAGTCATTTTATAGCAATATTGGTTGGGAGTTTTATTCTCAGGTTTTATAAACAGACATTTGACTCAATGGCTCTACAGTTCACATTATTTGCCCTATATGGTATAAAAGGTAATTTATAAAAATTGAAGATACAAGTTTATCAAAACCAAATTAGTGACCTTGATCTGTAAGATAAGTTGGCATAGCATAAACCAGAAATTCAAGCAAAAACTTGAATTCACCCTAGAAGCTCAGCTGGAACATGCTACATATGCAGCTCTAAAGAACAAAAGTTCTGACAGGCAAGGGTATCGCCAGCCTCCTATGAAAATCCCAGATTAGTAAATTATTTCTTAGATGCTTTCGTAAATTAGACCTGTGCAAGAAGCTTTATGCTTCTCACATGGTAACTGAAATTAGGAGGAGAAGAGCCTACAGAGTGCTCGAGGCTTCCAGATGCTTTGCTGGGGCTGGTGCCATGGTGGAATGTCGTGTTTTGGAGATGTTTGTTTGTGTGAGTGGTTCAGGCCTCTGAGCTCTTTCTATCCAGGGAGCTATGGGGCTGTTTGCACAGGAAGGCTTCTCCACTGCCGGGACCTGGGTGGCATCACCACTGAGTGCTGCTTTCCAAAGTGCTCCAGGGGTTTTGGGTAGGTATGTCTAGTCTTCGCTCTGGTGAGATTTATCAGAGCTGTCTTTAGGGACATCCTTACTTGCTTGAGGGCCCCTTGGAAGCACATAAAAAGACACGTGCTGCTACATCTGTCTTTGACAGGAAATTATTTATACCTCTTCAAATCTGAAATGCCTTCTGAAGATCCTTTTTTTCTCTCTGCTGAAGGAGTCCTAGGACATAGATATAACCTTAGACAGTTTTCTTAGATGCTTGAAGTCTGGCCACTGGACTCCAGGACTTAGCGATGTGAAACCTTATTTTCTTGTGCTGTACTTAAAGACCTCTGCCTCAAACGAGTATTGCTTCAGTGGTGTGAAATGCCTAGCAGCTGTATAGTTTGTCTGGGCATTCACACGACACCTGAAAACTTCCCAAGAAATGATGAACTCCTATCACGTGATGAATGAAACCATGAGAAAACAAATCACTATGAGCAAACTCTGCTCTGGTCCATAACTACCTGCCCACCTCTGCCCCCAGTGTAGCAAGTTACTCTACCTTTGAACACAAACTCTGTGCCACCCATCACTTTGGAGGAGTGGACTCCCCGGCTGTAGCGTCCCTTGGCGTAGATGGTGAAGGTGGGGTGCTTGCAGATGGGGTCGGAGTAGTGGTAGTAGTGACCCTCCCAGGTGTTGTTGTTGTCGTGGAAGATGAAGTGCCGAGTAAGGAAGAGAACCTCCGGCCGGACCTCACAGCGCTGGCTTACCCACTCCCCGTGCAGCCCTATGGTCAGATCCGCCTTGGGGGGCAAGATGGGAGGGTGGTGCTCATCCGACCGATAGATGATTCTGCACGCGATGCATGTGCGGTCGTGGTTCTGAAACAGGGCAGACAGAAACCTTTGTTAGGCATTATCTGTGATACAGGGCAATGAATCAGGCCAGCCACTTCATGCTGGAGCGACACCAGCCCCACACTTTAGTGCACTGTCATTTCTTATCTTGTTAAGTGGTACCTTTGGGTTTGTATGTGTAAGACTGCACAGCAGGAGAGCATTTAAGAGATTAAGTCCCTTGTCTGCGTTTATCTGAAATTAACATTTTAGTTCAGCTTTTTATAGGATCTAGAAAAGGCTGACTTCACCCTTCAAATCTTACAAGAAGCTGGCAGATAGTAATTTCCTATGATAGGGACTTCGCAACACTTGTGTTAGAAATCAAGACATTTGCTGAGCTCTTATTTTGCATCTGTCTTCCTTTTAGTTGTTAACTTTGGGTAGTATAGATAAACATGGGTGTCCTAAGGACATTTTTCTTTTTGAATGGCAGCCTGGGAGAACAGTAACCAGTGATTTTAAATTTTTTTCAGCTTTTCTGAACCGTTATGCAAGTTTGTGTGATATGGCCAGTTACCGCTGGACATGGTGAAAGCTTTATGGCCCTCTCCAGCCAGAACAGGGTCCGTGGTGCCTACTGAGCTCCATGATGGCTCACTGCTGTGGGCCAAGCAGCAGCTTCCAGCAGCCAAGTACCCCAGTCCCAACCGTGAGCACCAGGTGTGCCTTACTAGGGGTGTGCAAGCTCCAAGTTCATGGCAGGAGGGGAGGGAGTTTCACACTGAGGCTTCCGCCTCTTGCCATCAGAAACTACCAAGACCTGTAGGTTGCTCCTAAGGATAACTCTTTCTGTTTCTGTAAGGTTTTTGTCTTGTTGGCAAAAGTTTGGCCTCTAAGTTTTCAAACTATTTTGCATTTTTTCAATAGCAAGAGAGAGATAGAACCATTAGCTTTTGTCTCTGCTCTGCTAAGCCTTGAATTAAATTTTATGGACCAATAGAGGATTAGGATACTAATTTTTTAGCTCATTTTATTAACGGAAAATAATCAGCTTAAGAAGAACAACCCCTCAAGATAAAAGCAGTGTTGCTGCCGAGGGAGGTCATGGACTCCTCATCCCTGGAGGTGTTCAAGGCCAGTTTGGATGGGGCTTTGAGCACCTTGGTCTAGTGGAAGGCGTCCCTATCCATGGCAGGAGGGTTGGAACTAGATGATCTTAAAGTCCTCGTCCAACTCAAACCATTGTATGATTCTATGACTCTGTTTTCCTGGTGCCTGTGTTGGGTTGGTGATGTGCTGTTTGTTTGCATCTCAGTGCTTGACAGTAGAGGCTTTCCACTTAGCTGGTGACGTGTGGAGTGGCAGCACTCTGAGCTGTAAGCAGTCTTACACTCAGAGTGAAAGGCAAAGACCACACAGATAGCTTGTGCCTTCATCTCTCAAGGGCACTACTTGATCCTTCCTGGAGAGAGGAGGATGCACTGAGCAGGGTTACTCACATCCACCTTGTTCAAGCTTTGAGGTGTTTTCCTGAGGTGCAGTTCAGAGTGCATTAAGAGCTAAAGCTCACCATGCAGCCATCAGGAAGAGAGATTTATACAAATACTTTTTCCTTGAGCCCCTTTCCAGCCCTGTTTTTTGAGGTCTCTCTGAGATCTCTACATAACATTAGTGCTCATATTCACTGCTCTTTAAAAGTCCATGTGAGCTGCTATGGAAATCACCATTTCTCCATTCACTGCCTTCAGCTCACAGCTCACTTTAGGAGTGATGTTCACACATCTTCATTAGTGCCCTAAGTTTCTCCAACAATATGATATGACCATAGGTAGCTTCAGAGAATCAACATACAACTTCCACAATATATTCCTTTTATGCATATTAAACAGGGGTTATATTTGCCCCCATGCCAGACCAGATAGTCATCAAAAGTTGTTTCACCAAAAGTGAAATCAATGAAAAGTCCACTGTTCTACATCCCTGGGATGTAGAATAATGGTCTATGTGCAAAATACTTATAAATGTGTAGCTCAGGTTGATCTGAACCAGTGCTGGCCAACAGCCCTGCTCTGAAGAGGAAGGACGTTGGACTTGGTAACCTCCAGAGGATTTTTCCACCCCAAAACACATGGTCTTCTGGGAACTATGTGTCAGTATGCAATGAAAGTGGATGCACTTCTTTCCCACTGTGGAAATAATGTTAAGATACATTTTTTCAGCTCTATTCTTCAAGCAGATGCAAGGGCTATTAGTACCTTAGTGAAATACAAAAAACATTTAATTGAGTAATTTAACACAACTGGTGAAGTTAGCACAGATTTATATTCAAAAAGTATTTTTGAATTGTGATAGAAATAATTATTTTCCTTCCTGGACATCAACATCCAAAAGATGCCACCACTGCCTTGCATGGACACCCACGGAGATCCAGGCCAAGGGGTGATCTCTGTGGAAGATGCCAGTGCCTATTAACTACCTGTTTCTCCAGCGTGGCTGTCCTGCCATGAGGCAGACTGGTGGCACTCCTCCCTAACACATTAAGGGCTAATAAACTGCACTGGTGACAGTAACTTTACAGCTGTGATTGCCCCACTCACATAAAGTGAAGCCAGAAAGCGAGGCAAAGACAAGTGTTATAAACTTAAACATAGCTTATATAAGCTGAATTTGTCAACAGTAGGAGACAATTTCTGCTACAGTTCCTTCTCTATTGAAGTAAATTTGAAAGCTTTTATTATCTCCCAGAGGAGACCCTGGCAGAGCAGTATGGTGGTTTGGTTTATATTCACATCTTCTCAGGAGCCTGTCCTCCAAAACCAATTTTTGAGCCAAGGCAATTTAACCTGGAAACCAGTGATTTCTGTTGCCCTTGTCCAAAATCTGAAGAATACCAAACAGAAACTCAGCCTGTTGTCTTTCTTGGTCAACCCTTGTCCATGGGATTCCTCTGCTGTTTCTCAGGTCTAGTGGATGGACAAGATGAAGATCTGTAATCAATCCTGTTTGCAAAAAACATTAATTTTTTTTACTTTTTTTGAACCAGAAAGGACTATCAAGCATAAAAGTTCTTTCTGCTGTTCTTCTAGCAGCGATTCTTAAGTTTCATCTCTCCTCTACACCATTAAAAAAACATGGGTATTATGAGTCAAGGCTCTGATGCTGGGCAGGAGTATTCTCATAGTTTGATGTCTTCTCCATCATACTGGGACTGCAGAAGATGCGGACTGGTAACACCTGAAGCTGCTTGGTCCCTTTTCTATGGCCAGTGCCAGAGTGGGCAGAAGAAGGTCCATTGAATTTCACGGTGGAAAACAATTCATAACCACAAGCAGCCTCTTTCTCCTTATCAGAGGTGGTTTTATGTCTTAGGGCACAAGAAGGAGTTACTTTCCAAAACATAAAACTACACTGGCTGGCATCACACTGTGAGTAGATGTGACTCCTTTGGCAAAGTCTAGGAAGGTTCACGTTAACTCTCTGTTACTTGTCTGTAGCTCACCTGGCTCTTTGACCTCTGTGGTCCAGAACTGATGTAACTCTGTGCAGCCCTTCCAGTTCTGAAGGCTTTGCCCTGGCTCTGATGGTCTGGCCAGTTGGGCTGCTGAGAAACGTCCAGCCTGACGGCCTTCTAGTTACTGATCGTGTGCCTGAATGAAGGGGCAGAGGTGAACCGGCACTTTTTGCATCGAACCAGGAGTGGGATGGGGAGAGGTTGGAATGGTGTGGAAGGAAGCAGAAGTATACCTTTCCCAGCAGCAAGACATCGGCTGCCTCAAGCACCTCATACGCCCGTACCCTGAACGCATCAGTTCACTTGAATCTAAGCCCATAAAAACCCTTTTTTTTTTTGTTGTTGTGATACTATCTTTCACAAAGTTATAAACATCTTAGTAGAAGAATATGCCACATGCAAATTCCCTCAGCACTATTTTTGCCTGAGTAACGGACAAGGGAAAGATCTAGTTTTGTTATGAGGAAATTTGACTTAATTTTGGAGTAATTTATGTTTAACAATTGACTGTATATTTCCCTCTTGCTTTTTTTAGGTCAGCTGCTCTTAGATCTTAATTACACTAGCTGTGGCTTTGCAAATCACTCCCTTTCCATGTGTCTCAGGGAAAGATTATTTGCTAAAAACAGACGTTCAAAGAAAATACAGAACAGAGACAGAGGACACTTGAGTCCAAACACGATTAAGTACTCTCTAATAAAAAGCTCATTTGGGCATGACATAAACTAAAAAGCAATAAAATGGGCAGTGGACAGGATGAACATCTGTTCTATGTTTTGATTATCTTAGGTGTACAATGCAATATTTTTAATAGTGGGGCCTTGCTTGAAGGACTGGCCCCTGCAATGGCTGGAAGATCCCTTCCTGTGATGGGTGCCTCCTTGCAGCTCTGCAATGCCAAATCCATAGTGCCCCAATTCCTCACCCTCCTGGGTGTTTCTTTAAAGCCAGTTTCTGAACCAAGCCATGTGTGCCGAAACAAGCTTGAATCTCCAGCTGGAAACTCAGCTCTTGCAGTTGGGAAGAGAACAGCTTGTGATCTGAAAATTTCCACCAACATTTTTTCTTATCCCTCCCTCCTGCTGTCTCAGCTGAAATGGTAACAGGGCCAGAGAGCTCTGGAAGCCAAGCAGGGAGGTTTTTATTAAAAAAAAAGCAAACAAGGATGAGGTTCCCTTGAACTTTTTCCCAATTGCTGTGGATACTCAGAAACATAAATCCTCCCAGCATGGTTTAATTTTCTCTTAAGTTCTATAGATTTCTATGGCTGCCTAGGATTAATTTGCCTCTAATAAATTCATGGTGTTCTTTATGGCTGAGGCAAAAAAACTATCATACAACTGGGATGCTCTCAAGAGCAATGGTGAAATGAGCTTTGAATAACACCTAGAAAGATCTTTTAGGAAGGTGTTCTACTTTTCTCTGAATACCTTTGTATTTCAATGCTGTTGTTAAGAGAATAAGACATCTACAGACCAAACCATTTTCCAAACATACAGAAAATGTGCCCTTTCCTTAGGGTTCAAACAGAAACTGAAATCGATGCTTAATTTTGAGGCAAGGACCTGCAGGATGTACTTAGGGACAACGCTAACAAGTACTAATAGTAAAGGGGAGGATGAAAAACTAGTTATTTTTCAACTGCATGCCTTGTTCAAACATATTTGCTCTCTCCCCTGTATGTCTAGTTATACTTTATACCTTGAAAATGTGTCTGTAAATACTATTTGTCTGAAACAGCTCCAATTGTAACTCACCCTTTCTCCAGAAGAATTAAAATAGATGACTATTCTGATATTTGCCCATTTACATAATGGAAAACTAACATTATCTCAACTATAACGTACTGTTTCTTAAGGGCAGATTCATTGCTCAGACTACATGGAGTCTGAGAGATGCAGTGTATTCTTAGCAGAACAGACTGAAAAATTAATGCGATATTTTAAATTAGATTCTTATTTTTAAAAGGACAGGGTTAAATATCTGATTAAGTATACATAGTCTGGAGGAAAAGAGTTATGAAGCAAAATTTTGATTTCTGGTATTCAATTTTTCTCTGAAAATCAAATGTTTCTCTTAAAAAAAAAAAAGAGAAAAACCTTTTTAAGGATTTTTTTGGTATTTATTCTCCATATTATGGAGAATTTTGACCATTTTCTGTCAGGATTTCTCTGTTGTCTTTTCTAGTTGCAAATAGTTGGTGTTTTACCAGACCAGACAACAGTAAGAAGACAAAAATAATAGAAGGTAGTGATGTATAGTAAGGTTCTAAACCATCTAAAAATATGGTAGCTGCTGTTATAGGAGGCCTGATGTTGGGGCAGATGTAGGACTACTGCTGCTCAGAGCCGACCAGTGCTAAAAAAAGCAGAGGATAATTCTGTGAAGTGGTGAACCCAGTTCCTTTTCTCAGTAGCAGTTTGTTTTAAACGTGCAAAGTCTTTAAACCTGCACGAAATTGCACAGCAGATTACCAAAGTAATTCAAGAAATTGTCTCTCCTCTTTTATCTTGAGCTGCTGCACGGTGGACACATCCTTCCAGTTCCATAACCAGGTTAAGCGATTCAGGTATCAGCTCTGCCTCAGCAAGACGGAAAGCACATGTTTTTTGCAATCATCTGGGCCGACATTGGACTCCCCACTCACCTCTCCCCTGCCAGCGATGGCAGTGTTAAGCCAAAACCCAGAAGCAGGTCTCATTCATGGTTGGAAAAGGAGGACAGGTTGCACCTATACAGTAGGGTGAGAAGCAGGGGATAGCAAAATCCCCAGCACTCATCCCAGCTCCCTTCTGCACCCAACCATCACTGAGGAAGATGGTCCTGACCAAGCTGTGGAGCCCACATGAGGAAACCCAGGCTCTGGATGTTCACACGGTCGGTTGCTCTTCCACCTTTTAGGGTGGATTCTGTGGCCATCTTGTCTGGCATTGGCTATGCCACATAGCATATGACCGGGTCTGGCACGTTGAACCCAGCATACCCTCGCTGCAGGTGGGGTGAGGTGAGGTGAGGGAGCAGGCATTGGGTTTCCTCAAGCATGGGCTCAGGCTTGAACTGTGTGTGCAGTACAGATCTAACCAGTGGCCTGGAATCTTGTAGGATCCAACAGTCACAAAAGATGGGGTAGGAAACCCCTGCCACGTGAATGCACGTATTACTATGAGGGGAAGTACTAAAGAAGAGGGGAAAGAAAAGCCACGCTTAGCAATGATCTTGCACATCCACCTGAATACCATGTGTCATAGACAGGGCTAGATGGCACAGGAAGGAGGCATGCCTGGTCAGGAAGCTTTAAACCTCACCACCCAAGAAAACTAGGTACCAGGTTTTAGTGTCAGTAAGCAAATGCTCCCAGGATGAGTATAAATGGAAATGTTCTTTGGGAGAACATCAGTTCTAGGAAATGCTTCCAGCTCAACAAAAAACTTTGGATGGCTTTGCTTCACAGTGCCAAGGAGCCAAGTCCACAGGAACGAGAATTTTATGAATTGCTCAGCATAATAGCAAGCTCACTCCTCCACCACTCCAGATAACTGCAGACCAAGACAACGCTTTAACAAAAGACCACAAACTCTCTCCACTGCAAAAGTGATAATCTGCAGGCTTTCCATGACCTCATATGAAGCTGAGTTGACTAATGTGCATTAGGCTGGCTCTGGGGAGCTGAGAAGCACGACTGACAGTTATAATTCAGCCTGCCAAATGGAATGAAGAATAACAAAGATTTAAAACTTTAATTAAAAATCTTGAAGCAACTAAAATGCCAGAGAGAGTGGTAACTCCTTTGCAGGGTTGTCAGAGGGGGATTTCTTTTGGTAAGGAGCAGAGGTGCTGCAAGCAGGAAGGAGAGTGGAGATATGCTCAGATTTATCTGCAAATGTGTACCATATATTCTAAGATATTGAGGAATGGTTTTTATTAACTGCTCTTATGAAGGGAAAGATAGTGAAAGAATCTGAAGGCACTACCATTACACAACTGTCTGATCTACGACGTTGTTTCTGTTGCACAACCCTGCATAAAACTGAAATAAACATAACCAACATGAAATGCAAAAGTCTTCTGATTGTTCTTTTCTGGTGTAAACTACTTTAGCCTGGGAAAAAGACAAGAACAAAGAGAAAACCAGACTTCTCAAATGAATGTGCTTGCATGTCATCTATCCCATTAAAATGATACTAAATTATGGTGACATGAATGTTTTATGAAGTATTAACAAAAAACATTTCCTGGAAAACCCGAAGGGACAGCTTAAATGTCCATCTTCAAGAACAAAGTATTCCCAAATAAAGCTGCCTTATGTGTTTATTATGCCTTTAAAAAGCAACTTATATAGCCCTCTGAACCATGAAGCAATATTACCAGTGAGTCCTCCCTCCCTCACAAAAAGATGAAGCAACTGTGCTTACATTCCAACCATAAAGAAGGTGTCAATAGTTTAGATACATATGTTGAGTTGATCTGAAGTCCTGTGGTTTATTTTGCTATGCTAAATAGTCAATCTTGATGTGTGTTACTGCATTTGTGTTGGGGCAGGCTTTTACTGGAGTTGCAGAACAGACCGTGGTAAGTGCAGATGTGCCAGCTTCAAAGGAGCAGGGCCACAGCTGCTGAGCATGGCAAGGACCAACCTCAGCTAGGAGTTGTTTGCTTCTCTCATCTCTGCAGGGCACAACACACACTGTTGCTGTTCATAAACCTAGAATTAACCCATTTGAACATTCTTCTGAATAGTCTTTCTTTGCTTCCCCTCACAATTTCCCCAACCAAGAGCCTTCTTCAAGTAATAATGAACAAAAGGAACCCTTCGAGTCTTAGCTTCATCTAAAAGTCTCGTGGCACTACTTGGGCAAACAAAGGAGTTATGTCTGCCAAAATTTTACTTTTTGGGTGAGATAATGTTTCGCATATTTCTCTGAGGCGCTTCACATGTTGAACATCTATTTATTAACTTATGATTGCATTTCCCTGTGAGATCCTCAAGTATATAACATTCCCCTATAGATGAAGTCACTGCATTTCAAAGAGATGAAGACTCAAATTCTGAAAAGCACAGAAAACTTTGCCACTTTGTTCTTTCACCACCTGGCTAAAGGAAAGCCCAAACACCAGTCTCCATACATTGAATCTGTATTAGCTGCAAATGCCAGGTGCTGCTGGGAGTCAGCTCCCAGAGGTGAATAAACTTGTAATAGACAACTAATCCATTGGAATCACGTTTTCAAGGGAAAATGTCTTACTGAAAGAGCATGGCCAGCCAATGTTTGAGCATGACAAAGAGTGAAAGTTATCCTAGAACTTTTTAGGCTTCTTGTGATGTTCCAGACCACTCCAGCCTTATTCCTAAATAATGATCTAACTAGAATGACCGGTCATCATAGTCCTGCTCTGATCTTTCCCGTTACTCTGCCAGATGATAAAATAGCACAAGGAGTTCTTTGTTTACAAAGCAATATTACTGAGACAATTACATGTGCAATAAGTCTCCCAGACCTGCTCTTGTACACATTTTCTGTAGCTTGGAGCAGACATCTCTGAAAACATCTTCTGTGCTGCACAGAGAACAAATACTGAATTCAAGCCTTTCTTCATGCTACAAGTCCCTGTATACATTTGTGATTTTACAACTAATCATGCAGCCTCCTTGGTGTCATCCTAATAGGGAACATTTTTTGTAGTATGCACAATGATGGCCAAGCAGTTTCCCCAGCCTGCCCTTTCCACCCATGTGCTCTCTCATGCTGGCTGAAGAAGCCTCATGGGCAATAGCTTGAATCATATGATACACTTACAACGCCGAGAGACATCAAAGATGTTCATCTCCATTCATCAGCCAGTCCTAACTGATATCTTCAGCCAGGTTAGGAAACGGCTAAGATAAATCTATATAGTGATCTATTCATCGTCTGCACTCAGGAACTTCCATGTATTTTACAGGAGGAATTTGTTTAAGGTATGCTCTTATCTAAGAGAATTTGTAAAGCCTTAAGAAATGACATATTATATGTTTTTAAAAGCTCCCTGATTTTATATGAGCACTTGAGATACTGTAATCTGTGAATTTATTCAGATTTGTAGCTCAGCATAAAGCTGTCTGGTTTTTGGACAGCCCTTTTGATTTACCATCCTGTGGTGAAATCACTGCAGGAATTTGGATAAGGTCCAACTGTATTTGTTTAAAGTCCTGATCATGTGGCTTTGGCATTCCTAACATATCCAGCAATCATTTGCTTTTAATTACCGTTCATTTCAACCACTCAAGTAATGAATGTGGCTACCACATCCAATTTACAGGCTGTGTAAACTCTTGAGCTGGGTGGAACTTTCTTCTATATAGAGGCTTAACTATAAATTTAACTCAAAATGTGAATCCTCTTAACTTATTTTAGGCAGGACTTTATAAGTCTAAAATATAAATAAATAAAAAGGAAATGAAAAAAGCCTTAAATGAAAGATTCCACACAATACACCTGATTCACTTCAGAGGCAATTTCCTGGCCTCCCCAACCTCTTGGTATGACTGTGGAAACCTTAAAAAAACAAGTTGATTTAACGTTTCTATTTATTCATGGTGTCCAGTTTCCAGAGGAGCCTGTGACTTGTAGTTTTAAACTCAATTTAGCATTTAAACTCATTTTCAGCTGGGTCCCAGTGGAGCAACAATTAGAAAAGGAAAAGAGTTCAAAAAAGAAGGGTTATAACCTTTCAACGGTATGTTTGCCTGGACCCTTTTTTTTAAAAAAAAAGCACTTCTGTTACTATTCTTCCTACACTTGGCAAACATTAGGTCAGACAGCTGGGTTGAGAACCTGCTGGTATAGAGAACTTCATGGTTAGGTACAAATCAACACGCCGGGATCTTTCATGGCAGCTAAGGCAAAGGTTCATTTTTTAGGGGTACTGCTGTTTCTGTCACGCTGAAAGCCTAGTATGAGCAGGCCCAGCTCCTCTTGAGAGAAAAGAAATCTCATGTCAAATCTGAGCATGAGGGACCTACTAGAAAACATAAAGAGAAGCTCTGTTGTTGCACACTCAAAACTTGAGTTAAACCTACACATCTTTTGCCATTGAAGACTCCAGCTGAGACTGGTATCCCAGCAATCCAGATGCCGTGTATATATGTATGCTATACATTCATTGTGGGAACCAAGCAGACCATGCAGACAATGGCTGCAGGAGAAAAAGAAGTAATGTAACTTGTCAGAAGTCATAATTGGCCAAACTGGGAGTTGACCAGTAGCCTGCAAGTCAGGACCTGGGGGCCCCATTTATTAAACTACTCAGTTTCACCATGAAGAGCTGGAATCTGTACGTATTTTGGTGTACTCTGAGTGAAACTGTGCTTTTTACAGTATCGGCACTTTCTGCCACCATTAGTACTGTTACAAATGGGCTTCCAGTGCCATAAATTCAGCCTCAGTGATTCAGCCTTGCCAAGAGCTGGTTACCAAAACCCACTTTTCCTGTCCCCCAGTTCTTGTAAATACATGACATGGAAGCCTCCCCTGTGATCCACACTGCAGGCTCTCCCGACTGGAGTGCTTGGAACCATCTGGACATGTGGGGCTGCAGGATAACAGTGTGTAAGGTGACTCAGGCAGGCAGGCTGAGCCTGCTCATTTCTTCCACACAGAGGTGTCGCCCACTCATGTCAGAATGGATTGGATCACGCGTGAAATATTGGGCTTTGTGAACATAAATGAGAGTATCAGTGCTCTCATTGTTTATTTAGCTAATCTGTCTAAAGAAACAGGCCTCTTATGCAAGATTTGATCCCTTAAATTTGAGAATTGCATTTTAAAGGGGCTATATTTTAGAGGGAAAAAGAGATGCTACAGTAGCAGAACAGACAGGCAGGAGAATCATTACCAGTTTGTCCAAAAACTACAGCAGACCTGGACGACAAGCTGGCTGAGAGTATATTGGACTGTTCTGACTGTAATGAAATTACTACAAGGTGGATGTGTAGGTATTTACTATGTTATCTATCAGCCCCTAATAAGACAAGTAGATTAGACAATAAAAAAATACTCAGCTACAGTGAATAAAATCAAGATTTTTTCTCTGTTCCTGTGGTCAGGAAAAGTGAAAAGTGAAAGTCGATGTGCTTGTTTCATTAATTATAGAACAGCAAAATTTTGATGAGGATTGTGCTGTGGTTAATCTATTGCTGCTGAAACTATTTTGGGAAGACAAATAGGTTTAAAAAGAAAATTCAAATTTGCCTGTGGTCACTTGAAGAGAGCATAAGAATGACAGGAATGACAACAGTTTTGATACAGAAACACAGCTGACTGTGGATTAAAATGATCCTTAGGCCAGGCTGTAAAACAATTAATAAAGGCAGATCACATAAGGTCCTGAACTATTGAAATTTAATGTTCACAGGAGGCAGACACAACCCATGGTTTTGAATGGAGAGGAAAGCCAAGGCTTTTTCATCACAACTCTCCCTTTCCTTGTTGTGTTTCCTGCTATTGCTGATAAGCTGTAGCTGATTTTTGGACTGTTTGTGACTAGGTGATTTAAAAATGGTGGTAACCCATTAGCTGGAAGTGATGCTGCGGCAGCGCCCAGCTGGAGCACACCGACAGTGGCAGTGGCACCTGGCAATGTGGTTCCAATTGCTGCCTGCCTTTGAAATGTCACCAGGAAAGATCTATAAGACAGCCTTCCTGCTACAGGCCATCAGTGTCTACTTCTCCTGTTTGAGTTTTATTTAGGGTTGATCACTTCCCAATGAAGCGGAGGGCACTTTGAGGCCCCTTTGAAATTATCAAATGGAATTAGAGCCCCATTCAAAATTCACCTGGTTTTCATTTCATTAATGTGTATGCCTGCATCTGGATCCACGACCTGAACAGCCCATCAGTTTTTTACCCTTCATGCTGCCCCTTCCAATTTCCTCTTCTCCTCTTCAGGTTATGGATTGCCCAACCTTCATACATTGGTGGAATTCAATTTCCTCTCTCCCTGGCACTCCCACAGCTATACAAGCATCCACTTATGGCTGTTCCTCTTCTCCTTTCTCAGTTCTTCTCAGCTGCTAGCCTACAGCCATGGTCCTGGCCAACCACTCCCATCTCTGCCTACAAGTTTTTGATTCCATCTTCAGAGTGGCCTTTATTGGTCTCAGTTCACCAGACTACTTATTTGCATATTTGATGCAGTCACATAAACCACAGTAAAGTCACTATTCTCACAAAATGAGTTCTGTGATGTTTTGTTAATTGGCTACATCATCTGTAAGGCTGCAACAGACCGCCTATATTAGAAACACAGCTACATTTTAGGTTACACTACTCAGAAGAATGGAGCAATTTGGGCTTTGCCACCAGTATCTCAAAAAGAGGGCATATATATACACACACACACTTACCTTGGCATTTTGAAGGGGAGGCTGATAACTAGAGGGCCGATAGTACCTCCTCTGAGCAGCATCAGTGTGAATGTCTCCGAGGAATAGCTCCTCCACAAGGTGGTCTAAATTGTGGTGCAGGTACTGCTTCTCCACACGGATCAGCTGGAGTTCGTGCATGGCAAAATTCAGAGCTTTGGTGCATTCACAGCCATTCTCTTCTCTCAGCAAATCGTAGCTCACATCCTGCTCCCAGGGACTATCTTCTGCGATAAATCCAGGACACGTGTGGTTCACCAACTCACTTAATCTTTTGGCTACTGCTTCGTTGTGGCATATGATCTGTATGTTGCGTAGCTGATAGTCAGCTTCAGTGCCCCCTCGAATGATCCAGGACGCCTGTCGGAGGCGTATTTTGCCACGTATAACTAATGTGTAGATGGGGTTTGTGCAGCGATTGCCACCATAATAGAACTGGTAGGCCTTGAAAGTATTATTGTGGTAGAACCTGTAAGATCTTGTGATGAACTCTGGGCCTGCTCTAACTTCGCAGCTGTGGGAAGAAAGAAAGTGTGGAAACAAGATTTTAGCAAGGTGGCAGATCATGTACACTACAGGTAATAAGACCTGCACCCAGAGACACCTGGGTGCTAATATCGCCCTGGCATGAATGGGAGTAAACAGGAACCAGTCATCTCTGGCCTGCCAATTAATCAACAATTCCCTCTGCTGTTATTAATGCATGGCTTCATGTGACCATATCTAAAGCCTTTATCTTCTAGGTTTAAATACTTCGAATCATGTTTTGCTTTTTCTTTTTGTTTAGGACCACCATGTGGCTCAATTCTTCACTGAAAAAAGGAGCAGCCTTTTAAACATCTATTCCTCTCTTTTGCACAGTAGGTTTAGCAGAATGACTGATAACATCAGAAAGTGAAATGCCGTATGTCCATGGAATATCACAAAGAACTGGCTTCTAAGCTGCAGTAGAAGCTTCTCAGTGGAGCTCCATGAGCTCTGGCCTGCTGAGGACATGCAGGATCATGTCCTCAGCTTTCCCATTCAAACATTTAACAGGGCTGGCAATTAATGCAAACTTCTGACCGTTAATGCAAAATTTCTACTTGGCTTGAATTTGGACCATGCAATTATTCAGGTTTTTTGTTTTTTCTTTTTTTTTTTTCTGAAGGTGCAAATAGCAATTAATATCCAATTCCTGTGGAAAGCCCTTTTTTGCCTTCAAACTTGTTCCCCTTGTCACCTCTACACTGCTTAACATAAATAGATTCATAGAATCATTAAGGTTGGAAAATACCTCTAAGACCATTGAGTCCAACCATTAATCCAGCACCACCATGTTCACCTCTAAACCACATTCCAAGGGCCACACTGACATGTCTTTTGAACACTTCCAGAGACAGTGACTCCCCCACTTCCCTGAGTAGCCTATTAAAATGTCTGAACACCCTTAAAGTGAAGAAATTTTTCCTAATATCTAATCTAAACCTTCCCTGGTGCAACCATTTCCTCTCATCCTGAAATACGCTCCTTTCTGTTAAAAAACCCCCAGTCTTTCCTACTACAAGTCACTTCAAATGAGCATCTGAATACTGTCTGCTGAGACACAGGAAGCAAAATGGCTCTCTCAATTAGAAGTCATCATGTATAAAGAGTTACAGAACTAGCGAAATACCGCTTCTTAATTTTCTTTTGCTAATAAAACCTGTGCTAGACACATGCTCTGAAAACAAGTACTCATTCAGTGGATCTAATGCCATGTAGACAAATATAGTACAATGTTATGTTTGAATAAGCATCCGATTTGACAAGTTGGTAGACTTCTTCCTATTCAAAGAGAGATTTAAAGATATTTCACAGCATGCTGTTTAAAATCCAGACTATAAATTGATTCATCAAGACAGCTTTATAGCATGCTCTTCTAATGTACATAATGCTACTCCTTCTCCTTTTATGCATAAGCATATAGAGAGCATCTGGAATTTAGAGCATAACCATACTAAAGAAAATATTTCCCCTGCTGCTTAAAGTGGGAATATTCACCCTTCCCTCTCTGCTCCTTCACCCTCTTCTCTTCCCCATCTCCAGCATCTTGTTTTATCTTTCCTTACCCAGTAGAGACCCAGTGGCCCTCAATATTGGGAGGCATCTGCACAGTGATCCGAGCTCCATTGTGAAGGTGTTTCAGCATGTGATGACACTGTGACTCCTTGAAAGCCCTCCATGCACTCTTCTCCAAGGACCGAGGGTGGGACCTGCTGTCTGGGTGAAGAAGAGCAGAACCTTCTCCCAGCCCTGTGATAGAAAGTGTAAATTATATCATGAGACCCTGCTGAGAAGGGCTTCAACATGATAAAGGAGATTGTGAACATCTTGAGTGGAATAACATTTGTTCACATTGTTAAGTGTCTGGACAAATACTGTTTACATTTATTTTCTCATCTGAAAAACACACAAACCCACAGGAAGCTCTCCCTTTCTGTCAGACCACTATTATTCCACTACATAAATTTGCTTTACGAAATACACTAGAGACCAAATACACTTGAACCAAAGCGTTGTGTTTCCACACCCAGGAGATGTGGCTCTGAAAATGAATTTTATAGACACCTCTTTAATCTCTGGTCAGGACAATCAAAAACCTGGACCTTCAAACTCTTAGAAAGTTGAATCCAGGTCCGGACATAGACTTTGCGGTTTCAGCCCACCTCTCATTTGAATGCTTCTATAATAAACTTGCAAATAAAGACTACTCTTTAGAGTCAAGGGAAAACATATTAGAAGCAAAGCCTCTGCACACAGGAAGCCTCTGTGATGTCTGAGGTGGTCAATTAAAGGCAGATTCTGCTATTTTTACTTTAAATGGGAAAAAGAATTTCAAAAGCTAACTTTATCTCCAGCACACAGTAATTTTGGTTTCTAGTAATGTATACATGCAGAATCCACCAGCACACTCTCTATGCAATATTAATTAAACAAAATTAATACATAACTTCAAAAGGAACGTGTCTTTACTCTTTTAGGCACAGCCTGCCCTTAGATATGTTTGAAAACATGGATCAAAAGAAAAACACACATCTAGGGGTTAAAAGGTGACAAACATGAACCTTACATGAAGTGTTGGAAACTGCGTTACATTGCCAGAAGGAATTTGAGTACCAGAGGGCTAGAAAATATGGGGTGGATGGAGCAGTTGGTTGAGTGCCTGGGAAGTTGGGGCAGCCATCCCAGGAAAGGGATGTCTTGCTGAAACATGCTCCCAGGGGCAGAGTTTGGGATTGATCCCCATCTTTTACGGTGCCTTCTTAGATGACCAGGCTCATAAACTGCACTGTTGGGGATCACCAGTGCGTGGTGCAACCCTACACTGTGCTGAGGCACCTAAGACAGGATCCTACACTTTATGTCCCAGATCCCACGTAACACTTGGGCACATGCTTGAACAGATGCAGCATCGCTACAGAAATTAGAAAAAAAAAAACAAATAAAAAAAAATCAATATTATTCGGTGTTAAAGTAGGCACTGTCTTAAACCTTTGCCATTTCCTATTGCAAAAAAATAACAAAAAAAAGTGTCAGTGATTCATTATGTTGGCTAGGTCTTAGATCTTCCGGAAGGAACTTGGGTAACACCTGGGAAAATGGCATTGCTAAAAATATAAATACATGTCAACAATTTAAAAATGGAAATTCCTAAGCTAAGGCAAGGACTTATACAGTAGACAGGGTAAAGAACAATCAGAAATAATACAACAAATACTGAATCTCACCACCAAATGATTCCAAGATATAATGAGACTAATGAATACAACCTCGTAAAGTCTACTGGAAAATCTGGTAGCTTTGTTGCAGGTTACAAACAATTCTTCAATGTTAATGGAAATTTACAGCCTTGCTTTCTAAAGGGTAATAAATACTAGGGATGCTTTGATATTTGAGCATGCCATCTGAGATTCCCTTCCAAGAAGCTTAATTTTCAGGGGGTCAGTATTTCTCCCTTTCTGGAAGCCAAGGCTTCTCAGGTATTTCCACACTGCTGAGCAGAGCCACTCATGTTAGCACCAAACAACTCCCATTCTGCACCCAGAAGTGGTAAAGCAGCATCAGAAATGGTATGGCCAAGGGAGGGTGATGCTCTGCTTGAGCTGACTACATCTTCGGAGAGGCAGGATTTACTAGATTGGGTCCGTGCTTCATGTACATGGTGGTACAGCCTCCTGGGTTGAAGCCAGCATCTCTGCTGTCCTGTGGCTGCAGCCCACCTCACCTGCAGCAGCACTTGACACCCTCAAAAACTTGGCCTTATTTGCCTTATCTGAAACCTTGTGGGTACAGGGCAGATATCACAGACCTTCACACCAGCAGGTTCAGCCAAGTACAGGTGAACCTAACAGTACATTTGTTTTTGTTGTTACAAATCACAGCTAATGACTGACATTTAAAAAGTCCACCTTACTTCATAACGTCATTTTGAAATGGACTGTGTGCTTCTATCCACAGGCTCAGAGCATCTTTTGGATCAGAAGTGACACTGCCTGCAAGGTACTTGGTAGAAGCTGTAGGCACCACTGCTAACTTTCAACAGGATGTCTCCTGCAGACACATTATCTCATACTGGAAAAGACTGAAAATTTACATTTCCTCTTGAAGTTGTTAAGTATTTGAAATCTGCCACCAAGAGGAGGTTTTGAAATTGTTCAAGTGACTATTTCCAAGGTATATTCATGATACTACTTGCTTTTAAGCTGTTGTATTTTGGCTAGCTCATGTCATATGATTCATGAATACAGATGAACTTAGAAATGATTTATTCATGCAAGCATACTTGGGCATTTAATTTCTTCAAGCAAAAACCCTTCTGTGGGAGGATACCATCTTATATGTGCATATATCAAAGAAGAAAACACAGTAACCACATTAGACATTCTCAATTATTCCCTGAAGGAAATAATGAAAAGAAGAAGTTTTTGAAAAGTAGTCAAACTTCATGTGGTATTATACAGTGTCTTCTCTTTGATAAAGCTCAAAAAGCAATTGTGTCCCAGCTCTCCATGTTACATGTACATAGTTCAGTCTGCAACTTGCAAATGATAAACTGCAACCAGTGAATGGAAGGCAGATTTGCATCAATAGCCCTAGAGACCTCTACCTGAAAAGAGGGTATTTGCTTGGGACTCTGTCCATCCAGCTGTGACAAATGAAGGCAAGAACAAGTTCAGGTAATCAAGACTGGCATGAGAACATAATGAAGGCTGCAGAGACAGAGGGGAGATGTAGAAAACACACATATAGAATCACAGAACGGTTTGAGTTGGAAGAGACAAAGCTAATTCAGTTCTACCCCCTCGACCATGGGCAGGGACATATGCTACTTAAGCAGGGCCTTCTCTTTTCCAGGCTGAACAACCCCAGCTCTCTTGGCCTGTGTTTACAGGAGAGGTGCTCCAACCCTCTGATTATCTTCTTGGCTCTCCTCTGGACTTGTTCCAACAGGTCCATGTCCTTCTTCTGTTGGGGAACCCAGAGCTGGACACAATAGTTGAGGTGGGGTCTCACCAGAGCAGAATAGAAGGGCAAAATCACCTCTCTCAACCTGCTGGCCACGCTGCTTTTGATGCAGTCCAGGATACATTTGGCATTCTGGGCTGCAAGCATGCATTCCCAAGACATTGAGCTTCTCATCAACCAAGACCCTCAAGTCTTTCTCCCCTGGGCTGCTCTCAACAATGCTAATCAACATCATATCAATAGGACCCGAATATCAGAATATGAAATACAGTGCAAAATTAAGAGAGGGCGATGGGACCTTTACCTATGTTTGCCTTGCTGGGGCAAGGAAATAGTTAATTTAGCACAAACTTATTCCTTACAAAGTAATCATTTCAACGCTTTTGTAATTACTGACATATGCCTGTAGATATGACTACCATACAAAGGAGACATAACTTCCCCTTGAGCCATCTGCAGATCAAACACAAGACCGGCGCTATGCTTCCCACACAGAGCAGTAAACCAAACACCATCTTCCTGTGTTTTTCCTCGCAGCAGGTGCTCAGAAGCAGTACGGTGTCCCCCTGCTCCATCCTTGGCATTGCACACGAGGTTTTGTTCTGCAAAAAGCAGGTCCTGCAGGGATAATGTCACTAATTTTAAAAGATCCGTTTGGCCATGTTAAATGGGACATCGCTGGAAGGCTCAGGGTTAAAACACGCATTCATGAGACTGGGAAAAGGACTGCATGAGTCTTTAGAAGCCTACTTTGGAGCATAGATGCAGTTGCAACATAGTTGGAGCCATTACTTTCATTCAAGGAGATCCAAGTCCGCTATTCCCTACAGCACTGACAGATGGTAGGTTTCAGTATCTCCATGACTGAGCATCTCAGACTCAACCAAGAATATCTCAGACTCTGACTGTTTAAATTTTTGTGTTATGAAGGAATCTTACCCAGTTGTTAAAAAAAATAAAAACAAACCCCACCCACTATGTTATTACTCAAAAGTGTGACAGACTTAAAAAAAACAAACAAATAAAAAAATAAAAAGAATCTCTGCATGAGACCAACAGCAATAATTTTGTGAAGCCTCTGGTTGGCTCTCATTTCAGTTAGACCACAACCAGAGATCATACGATTGTATCACCCTCTCCAAAGTGTCTGTTTTCACAAAGGATCAAGTCCAAAAGGAAAAGGAAAATTCCAGAATCCATCAGAAATGCCAGGTAGAAAAACAATGCAAAATAAAAGCGTTTTATGATGAGCTGATATCCAGCTTCTCTTCCAAAATCAAGCTCTAGCAGTGCAGGTCACAGCTCTAGCATCAAACTAATTGAATACAGTATGAGAGGTGCTATAGCTCACTGAGGATCCCTGTCCAGGCCCTCACAGATCACACTTTAGAGGAAGAACTCAACATCCGAGTGGGAAAGTGGAGGTCTGTACAGCTGCCACTACAGTAAGACATGGATAGGAGCACGCACCACACCAGACAGAGGGATTCAGGCTCTCAGGTTCGCTTATAAACCTCTATCTGATGTGGGAACAACCATTCCAGATAAAAATAATTGTTAAGGGAAGATAGGTTACTTCCAAGCTCTTCAAAGATTTCTGCAAGTAGCTGCAAGTAAAATACAAATCTTAAAAGGGCAATCTGTTGGCAGCCCATTACCCAAACGTATTTCAAAAATGGTTATGGCAAATCTTTCTGCCAACATTTCTGCAAAAAACCGCAAGCTGCTAGAATAAATGTTTTGGTTTTCTTTAAAATAGTATGCAAAATAGTATGCAAATACAATCGCAACAAAGATAATGTTGAGTTCAAGCAGAGTTGCGCTTGAACACAAATAGTTTTAATTTAATTCGTGCCCAAACACCCTGGCCAAATTCTGTTCACAGCTATGCCAGACTGCTACAGTATAAGGCAAATAATCTTAAATCTTAACCTGTTTAGATTTTATCAGTTTAATGAACACCTCTACCAGAATCTAAGCCATGGCTTCAAACACATCCAAGTGTAGTGCTTCAAAGCTACCAGGTGTTCAGCAGGTTCATCCTTCACTAAATAGGAGAATATATGTTACCTGAAAGTAGGATTGAAACCTGGATTTACTCTGGGATTTCTCTGCAGGAACCACTTCACCTTTCTTTCTTTCTTTTTTTTTTTTAATTTCTAGCAATGTAAATACAGACAAGCACAATTTTATTATGAATTAAAACAACCTTGAGTGACAGCACAAGTTCAAAATATGCGATGGCTTCATCTCTGATAGAAACACTTTAACATTCATGCTTTATTCCTGCAGCAATCTCTTTTCAAGTTAGAACTTGTCTGAAACTTGAAAAACCTTACAACAGATAAAGAATAATTGGCTGGATTAACTTTATAGCTCTCCTTATCTGGGCAGTTGCCCTGCACAATTAAATAAACAGACATTTGGATTACGCTCTTTTTTAATGTGGGGTAGTGTTAGATAATGCCCATGACAGGCCTTTAGCTACAGTAAACTTACATAATTGCCATGGAGAATATAATGTCCTGTTACCAAGCCCTGATCTGTGTTTACCACTGTTTTCCCTGCACTTGAAACTTCAAAGAGTCCTCGAAGGACTGGGACTTAAATTAGCTACTACAAACAAAAGGGTTGGGAAAGGAAAGCCGGGTTTTATGGTCATGGAAGCAGACAGGACAATGACTTCCTTTCACATGTATCTGTTGCCTCTCTTGTGCATACAGAGTTTCCACATAACACTTCTGAAGAGACACAAATTGAATGTTTCAGAGAACGGAAGATCCTGAGGAAAGATCTAAAGCATGTTTAAAAGGTACAGCTAAAAGGTAACTCCCCCCAAGCTGAAAGGCCCAGCATAGAGGTCCCCTGTTACCCTACAGCTCAGTCCTTACTCAATGCCCCATCTTGGAAGAGGTCAGAGAACCAAGCACCAGTTACACAGCCCATAACCTCTGCTTAGTTGAAGCTCTTAATTAGGATGGCTGCTGCTATCCATGCAAGGTGAAACAGCACTGCCTGGAGTGTAGGCTTGTTTATGAAACCCTGAAGGGTTAAAGCTCACCTCCCTTCAGGGCAGCAGGAACTCTGCCACTGACATGAGTGGGTGCAGTGCTGGGATGTCAGTGCAGTTCAATATCAATGGTCTTGCCCTCTTTGAAAGAAACATCTGTCAAGACATCTGCCCTGTCTTCCACTCACACCCTGGCACTGGGATTTATTCCAGAACTGCCCCTAACTTCAATGGGACTTGTACCTGAGTAAAGACAATGCTAATAATCCTCACTATGTATAATCCCACCCTGTATCAGCCTTGCTTAAAGCATCACATCAATAATAAAAAATTACCCCTGATTTGAATAGCTAAAGGTATTAGCCTTCAGTGCGGTTGAGGCTAGTTTTGGGTTCTATCACATGACAGCCTACTTCATACAGGCACCCTACAAAACATAAAAAAATTACCCTTTCTGTTGATGACATCTACATCTTGCCCCTGTCAGCCCCCAGTCAAGTTACAAAGAAGAGTGAAAGAGTTTACACTGACAAAATTGAGTCCGTCTTCTAACTCCCTCTGCAAACTCTAGAAGTCTTACAACTAAGAAGGGTGCCCTCCCACCTTTTTCTCTTTATTGTCTTCCAGATTTTGAAATGTGTTATTTAACTGAGGGAACACATTACATATGCCTTTTGCACAGAGCACAGTATATGTTCATTTTATGGCTGTGGGTATTTATATCTTCTGATGTATTTACTTACCCCTTTCCTGAAAGGGTTTTGAAATAAAACACTTCTACGTAACTGACTTAGCAATATTGCCCGAGAACTTTTAAAAGCAAAGTTTTGCTCTGGAAAGTCTGTCAGTCTTGTCTTCATCATCTTTATTAGTACCATTTCCATGATGTTATCACCTAATTGTTTTAAAGTTTCCAATTCATTACTCTAACAGTAGCATAATCAGTTTCTTTTTAGCATCTGCATTTGTAATAAAAAAGTTTACATTTACTAAAGAAATTAGCCAAATTTGTTTTGAATTCACTTGAACATAGTTCTTATTAATCGGGTTTTCTGGAGCTGAATGATCTTAGTGTTTGACATCTGAAACTTCTGTGGCTTTTTGTCTAAACAAAGAAAACAGTGATAATGGACACTTTCCAGCTGCAAACTTTTTTTTTTTTTTTTTAATGACACCATATAGGTTTTTGATGAATGAGGACAAGTTTTTCCAAATTTCGATTCAGTGATGTTAAAGAAGGCATTTCTTAATGTAATGAAAGCAGAAGCTTTAGCCTTACAGAACATTTTAACTTGCGTTACAAAGCTTTAAGCCCTAAAAATCCTTAGCCACCCACCCACACTCACTCAATTTTAACCCTGAAATTGCCACATGCAATAGAAATGCAAAAAGAAAACATCACATGCTCTAAAGAGGCTTAACACTGCAATTCCCTGGGTCTGCTGGTTATTCTTTATATTACCAATTCAGGCTAGCCGCTGACCCAAGGATGCTTCTATTGACTCCATGGCATGCAAGGAAAAGCTCTAGACCAAGTTAAAGCTAACATGCACTACATTTCAGTGCGTTATATGCCACTGATATATTTTTCAAGTCTGTAAGATGGCAGTAGTTTCCAAACACTTGCAACTCTGATCCAAACTGTGCAGTGCTACATTAACAAGGTGTTTGTCTTTATGTACAAGGTGGTGAGTTATATATTTCTGCAAGAACTCAGGTTTATGTTATTTGGTGAAATATAACTGCACATGGAAGAAATAGGTGATTTTCCTTCTTCATCCTCTTTTGGCAGCTGCTGTTTTGATCTGATCACTGGCCCCGATTTGTTTCCTGCTCCAGCCAGGGTTCAACTCTGCTCTGTAATTCCAAGCAGATGAGCCAGGGAATTCTACCCTGTAATTACACCTCCTCTCTTTACCCTCTAACTTCAAACCTCCCATTTCAACTTCTACATCTCAGATCACAGAGTTTTAAAGAACACCTCTGGCATCCCATCAGGTCTGGATCAGCTAAACATGTTTCTGCGCTCTCCAGATTTCATAGCTGAGCTGTGAGAAGCGTATAAAATCCCCTCCTGGGGAACAGGGTCTCCTCCTCTTTCTTTCTCAAAACAAAATACACCATCAGAAGCCCATGCTCTTTATTATTTATTAAATACCATCTGTGTGCTTAGCACTTGTACAAACACATAGAGAGACAATCCCTGTGCCACAAAATCAACCGCAGGAATAGCTTTGAAATCCTTACCCCAGCTCACAGATATCCCACTGAATCCATGTAAATCACTTGTACTGTAACAGTTAAAAAAAAAAAATCCCGTTTTTACGAGTAAGCTTGGAGTCCTAAGAAATTTAACTGAAGAATGCTGGATGCTACAAAGTACTTCAGAATTAGGAACACCCTTCAAAACAATGCTGTAACTGAGTAGCTTGAATCACACTTTCAGAATGATACTGCACACAGATTTTTCAAATCTGGCTGCCAAATGTTAGACATACCTAAGCAGCTCATTAAACAGCCTTCTTTTCAAAAGTTTCTCTTGAAGAACACTGAGTTTCTGGAAAGATGGGTTATTTGTTTAAGTGCATAAAAATGGATTTACAAGCTTCACTTTCAAGTTTAAACAGGTTGACTTTTCTCGATGAAATTTTGCCTACTGTGCAGTTTCAGAGATGTCAGTCCAGGGCTAAACTGAGAGACTGTCAAAGCGGGACTGTGTGCAGTAACATCCTGAGCCTCTGTGCTCTGCAGCAAAAACGCTTTTAGTTGGGCATAAGACCCGGGGGCTGGCGCACACTGCTGCCGGAGGCTTTCCAGATAATACCTCCATGGCAAAAGATCTCTTCCCAAGAAGCGGTGGAATGCAGACCCCGCAGGGCGTCTCGGCGAAACTCCCTGGAGTTCGGCAGAGCCAGCCCTTGCCCGTAGGTGAGTAAAGAGACTGTGTGTGAGGCGTCCGGACCAGCTGCTCCATCCAAGCAGTCACAGGCGTGCAACATATAATCCGCCGACACTCACTTCGGAGCGGAGCTCTTTAGGCGCGGCGTTACCCACCTCGGCCGGCCGCCGCCCCGCTGCGCGGGGGTCCCGCCCGCACAGCGCTGCAGGCAGAGCCAGCGGGGTCTCTGCCCGCCTCGGCATCCACATCCTCTGCCAGGAGACAGGTCCTGTCTGTTCCCCGTGCCGAGCAGACGGGACCCAGTGCCCACGGCCACGACGGGAAAGCGCACCCACCCGCGTCCCTCTGCCCCCTCCACCAGCGAGGTTTTAGGGCCACCTCGCAAACCCAGCCGGCTTTTCGGGCCACCCCACGGGCCGAGACCCGCAGGCAGCCGCCCCGCACTCACCGTGCAGCAGCAGGGCTGGGAACAGGTACCGCATCAGGCTGCCGTA
>VZRE01009749.1:342962-398382 GCA_013396775.1 Cephalopterus ornatus
ACGCCACCGCCGACCCGGCAGGGCTCCGGCTCGGCCGCCGCTCGGTGCCCGGGGATGCCCACTGCTCCACCACCGCGACCCCACTCTTCTCCGCGAAGCACTGCGACGGCTCCGCTTCATATTTCCCCTTCCAGCAGGAGGAGGAGGAGGGGTCGGGAGGTGGGGACTCCTCCCGGGGCGGGGCGGGGCCGTGGCGGCTCCGCCGCTGGGCTCACGGGCGCTCAGGGCCATGCTCCCACGGCGAGGGAAGGGGCGCTCGGGACTTGCTGGAGGGAACGGGACGGAGCCGGCACCGGGCATCCCGGGAGCTGTGCGATCGGGCGGTGGGTGGGATGTGCCCGCGGGGGGCTGGACAGCGCGTGGGAGAGCGGGCCGGAGGTGGCCGGTCCTTCCGCGGCGGCCGGCTGGGAGCTGCCGGCGGGGCTGCGGCTCCTGGGGCCGAAGTCCCGCTTCCCTAGCGGTGCTAAGCGAGTCTTTGCCGCCGAGACCGTAAGCTGGAGAGAAATAAAGTTCATGTGCATCCTCTTTTCGAAAGGAAACCTTTGCGGGGTTGCGGCTTCCCACGTAAATCTGGAATTTTAAAAGGTGAAAATGAATGTCAAGGAATGCCTTTGGTGCTGCACTCTCCCACGTGCTTTCTCCCATGTCTGTTGATTAGTTTTGCTTTTTTGTCTAGTGTTAGGCCCTGGTCATGCAAACACTCATGTACTTAATGTTGTACATGTGAGTGACTCTCATGCCGGGATTTAAGCACAGGGCTTTCATTTGTGATGCCCTTTGGAGAGGAACCTCACGTTTTCTAGTTTGTGTTTGGTCTTGTGGGCTCAGTTGTAGGGCCTCATGGCAAGGAATGTGTAACAAATTGGAGGAAATTTTGAGAAAATCAACATAACTGAGTTTTGAACAGCTTAACTGAGCTAAAGTGTTTACACGCTGCATGCTTAAAAAGAAATACAAACAATGTTAATTCCTTCCAACTCTATTGAGAGGGAAGAGTAAACTTTATCTTCCTCACTTACATAGGGAGGAAACTGAGACAGAAACACAAGTGATGAGTCAGAGTTAGCGCTCTGGTGCCTTGGATTCTCAGTGTTACGCTTGTGCCTCCACACAAATGTCTTTCAAGCCAGAAAGGATGGTTTCCAGAGCACTTGGTGGCGGTCTGTACAAGCCTGTAGTGATCAGATGTCCTCTCAGGGACCTGGGTAGAGGTGGACAGAGAAAAGCAACATCCTTCAAGAAGCAAGTGTCTATGAACAATGGGTAAGGCTGTAGAAATATCCTTACCCCACGTTGCTTGCTCATCGTCAGCCCATTCCTGTAGTTACCACAGAGGTGCTTGTCAGGCGGGTGTGTGAAGGGAGGTGATTCATGCCGTAGATTCAGTGCATTAGGAAAAAAGCATTGTGTATACACTTGCCTGTTGTCAGGACTAATCCAGAAATTTTGCCACTTGTAACAATCCTGCAGTGGCAGAGACACACAAGTAGTTTTTCTTCACCTGCAGGTTCAATAGGTGAATCAGGTGCAGTGAGCTAAAAAAACAAGGTTCACTCAAAAAGCATCTGTATTTCTGAATTGTGAGGACTCATGATGTACTTCAGATCTGCACGTGCCAGTTGCCTCTCCTAAGAGAAGTTCCTGTCAGGGTTACCAGTGACATAATGTTGGGTGTGCAAATGGGCATTATAAGGAGCAGGGAAAGGCAGTGTGTGTGGGAAAGCAGATTGCCCTGTTGTTGGCCATGAGCACCAGATTATTACTAGAGGGTGGAAGAAGCCTGGTAGAAGAAGCCAGCCTAAAGATGAGTCCAATTTTGGCAGACGGGCAGGTAATATGGCATGTGTGTATCTTAATGTAACTCACCTGCTATTTACCTGAATATAAAAGGTAGGCCAGTGTCACTGTGAGGAGTAATGAAGGGCTAGTAGTTTTGAAGTATAATTGTGTAAAAGTATAATTGCGTAAAAGCAGCAACATCTGAAAGGAGAGGCTTTTTCCGTTTTACCATCCCCAGATCAAGCAACATAATTATCTGGAAAAAGATGAAGCAGAGAATCACTTGTGAAAAATCATTGCTCCCAAAAGTCAGTTATCCCAGATGCTCGTGGTTTCTCCCCAGGGAAGTGACAGCCCCCCATGGTAGCATCACAAACAGCTTTTCATAAGATGAAAGGGCAATGACTTCTCCATTGGACAACTTGGTAAATTAGGCTCCACTTTTGATTTGCTATCAGTGCAGCTTCAGATGTGGTAATAAAATAAAATGAAAACAATACCCAGTGGGCTCAGACATGAAACAACTTGCTAAAAATGACAGTTTGTCTTTTACTTGTATTCTTTTTTCCTATTTTTGTTATTTTGAGGATATGGGTTTTTTCAGCCTGATGCATGACATTTTTTTAAATATAGCCATTCCTACTTGTTTCATTACTGTGCCCCTGTTCAGAATGTGCTGTAATGGGAAGCAGTGACAAATAACAGCTCTTTGCACTTTGATCTAAGCAGCATGTCACATCAGTGCTCATTAAAAAGTGTACTAAACAATCCAACCATGACTTTCTGAACTTGAGCTCCTGGGGCGTATACTTAATGTAGGTATAATGTAATATCATTTACAAAGGCATCTCTCAGCCATATTTTCAAAAATATCGTAGAGGTCAAAGCATTTCAAAAAGGAAGTCGTCAGCAGAAGTTTGCACAGAAAGGAGCTGTGTTTTAAAAAAAACCCCAAACCTGATGGGAAACGTATTTTGTGGCTGGGGCCCTCTGCAAAAAGTATTAAAATAGGAAGAAAACTAACTTGTTGGACTTGTTGTGTGACACTTCAAAGATCTAGGCATATCAGCATATCACTTGTCTAGCTAAAGTGCCGACTGGTTGGCTGGCTGCCAATGCCAATCTGGTGGTGAAAGATATTTAAAAGAGGGAGAGGATGGGAAAGAATGGAGGCAGCAACCATTTGGGACGCTTTATGCTATGGAGAAGAATGGGATGGGGCAGCACAGCTATGATTTGTTGATAGCTATATTATAGTTTTAAAAAGGCAATACGTTCTTTTGAATAAGTCAAAGGAGTGGGACATAAAGATTTATTGGAAAGGAGTGGAGTGACTAATTCTCAAAGAATCAAGCATCTGTCAGATTTCTCTTCGTGAATGGTCCATGACAAATTAATCAAAACAAGGGGAGATTTGGAGAGTTTTCCTACATGTCCAGCTTGAGTTAGGCTCTGCAAGATGAGCTTGGAGCCTGTCCGATGCGTAGAAATAGTCACTATGTGGCTACTTATTTTGTCTTCAACTGCTAGAGGGAGAAGTTAATCTTTTTTACGATGTAAAACAAATGGCGATTGGTTCGTTTCTCCTTTCAATTTGGACTCAAAATGCTATAGTTTATGGGGTATAGCAGGTTTGTCCATTACTTCCTCTATCAGTTTTGTATATTTAGAATAAGTTGCTTAAGCTGCTGATATTTTCCTTATTCTTTGTTAAAAGAGTAATTGGAGGAACCTTTGGCAACATTTTCTAGGTGTTTGTCTCCCAAATTGTGGGGGCTATTTCACTTGCTCCTACCAGAGATTTGATCTTCAGTGCAGATACTGAAAGCAACGAAATTTTATGATTGTTTTAAGGGATGTTGAATCTGGGTTTAGTTTTCTCAAGCATGTATCTGTGGTAATGCTCTCCTGCAAACCATGGCTCTGAGATAGTAGAGGTTGCTGCAGGAGTCTATCCTTTATTGCTTTTCCTTGTTTAGCTAGATAACTTGTCTGAGAAGTATATTTTGGAAATGAATTTATTTTAGTTATTTAAGACGCAAGGAAGTGAAGTCCTGTTACCTGGTAACAAATATAGAAAATATAGACCAAGCATAGTAAAAATTAAGTGATTGTGGCCATTGTCAAGAGAGGTTCTTTTCTCCCCTCTTCTTTTCAGATACACACAGAAACAAGCAGGCGCACAGGCAAACACAGAGCCCATCTGCTAGAATAGACTTGCTGGTTTCACAAGAGATGAGGTTATCTGAAGGAGTTTTTTTTAGTTTTCCTAGAATTGTTTGAGAAGTAGGTGGGAATAAAGGTATAAAATGACATCAGAGTAGACCCTGAAGAGCTTGGGCCATCCCAGACAAGGAAATCAAAGAAAGATGTAAATAATTCAAACAAAGCAAATGGCTTTCCACAAAATAAGCTTTCTCCTTCTTGTTTCTCCACTTGTTTCCAGCGTTTAAAATGCGCTTGTGATTTGATTGTCTCTGTGTAGAATTACTTTACTACAAGCATGAACAATTTCATGGTGCTGTTGCTGCAACCAGAGATTCAGGGCCAGGTCCAGCTCCCAGTGAGCTTGGCGGGGGTCTTGCCACTGACTAGAGAAAGGGCTGGACCAGGCCCTGGATGAAGCTGTTGAAAACACCAGCTGGAGCAGCTAGTGCTTGTATGTCGATAGCATTCATCTGGCAGCACAGCAAACAGGGGCTGAAGGTATTTCTTCATCCAACATATGCATGTGGGCAGCCATCCTAACCCTCTCCAGCTTTGCCATCCATTCCTGGCACTCCAATACCATGGAAATGAGTGTGGTAAAAATGCCTCCATAAATGTTGTTTATGCCTTCTATTGTTCACACAGTGGCTCTCTGATGTTGTGACTTTAAAAAGAGCAAACCGCTTCACACAGCTAAACCAACAGATTGAAAATCTCTTGCAGTCTAGGCAAAAATGCCCTTCATATAACTTTCTTTGCGGTGCTGTGTGACCAGTCAGAGAAAGGATGATTTCCATGGCTGAAGGCAAAAGAAAACCTCTGGAAAGGTTTAAACATATGTAGAGTGTTGTTCATTACTGCTTACATTTTCTCAGAGTGAAATTAAACTTTGATTTTGATTAATTTCTTAGAGAAAATGGAAGTTCTGGCAATTATTTATAAACCATCCAAAGAAGCAGATTTAATTTCCAAACTGAAAAATGGAGTAACATGACCTGCTAAACTTGTGTAAGAGTCTCAAGTAGCATCTAATGCACCTGGGAGCTACTTTCTTAGTTTATATTCTTCTGGTAGTCCTTTTGGGGCCAATGCTTCTCCAGGTTAATAACATCCTTGGGGAAATGGGATTTTCATCTCTCACAGATCACTGCCAGTGGTCTTCGTTTCACTTGGCAAACTTCTGCAGCAGGGGAGGGACAAGGAGTGGGAAACTGAACCTGTTGCAGACAGCCCTGTTAAAGATAGAGCCATTCCCCAGTGAGGAGAGGAGGAAGCCCTCCTGCCCTTCTGAGCTCATCTGACCTGAGTGGCCAGCTGGACCGGATGGAACTTGAGTGTTGCCTTGAGGGAGCAGGTGGGAAATTTTCTTTCATGGTTTTGTTCAGTGTTTGTATTTGGTGGTGGGTTCTCTTGTAATATGCCTTAGTTACACAGACGACCAAACAGAAGTTGAAAGTATGACCCAGTCTCACAGTACCCCTGGGTTTTTGTAGTGGCCCTTTGGCTTGTATCCAGTCTCATTCTTGTGCTAAGATTGGTTATTTCTCACTGTGATATTACAGCAGCCTCTTTTAATCTTGAACTTGAATCACAGGTCTTGGCATTTTGCAGATATCTCAAATGTACCCACAATGCAGGCATTTTTTTCTTTGTTCATTAGAAAACTGACTTTTGTTCAAAACATTCATGGAATTTTAGACTCAGGGTCCTTGCTCTCAAAACCACTCATATGTTCAAGCACGAGTGCATTTTACCAAAGCTCGTTCCCGAAGGGGGCTAACCAATATCTTTCAGGAATGACATAATGAAGGTGTCTTCGTGGCCACCTATGGCACAGTTGGCTTCAAAAAAATATAAAAACATATGTTTTCCCAAGTAGTTTGAAAATAAGGAGAAGGGGGAAAAAAAAAAGAGCAATAAGAGCTCTTGGAGAGTTACCATTTCTAGTCTGGACAGCCAGTGTGGAACAGAGGCCAGGGGCAATCCTCTACTCTGGTTTGATGTGCCAGGACACTGCAAGCCACTTGGTTTCTCAGGGCCTCAGTTCATGAAGTTATCCACAGATTTGTTCTTTTTTCCCACTGTTAGGGAAACTAAAAGCAGGGCTTGTACAGTATGAACTGAAACTTAAAGTAGGAGTTGACTCACAGATTGAATGGCATAAAATATATCTGTGTTCTATATGCATAAAATCTACGAAACATCTGGATAGTGCATTATCCATGCATATGCTCTTCAAGTCCATACACAGCCAACCAGCTTGCTTACTGCCTGAATTAAACTGCAACCTTCCCAGACAATTCTGTCTGCAGCTGTAAGGTGTTCTCTAGACCACCTAAAAGCTGCCAGGTTTTGTAGGAAAATCTCTATCTGCTGAGAAAATATTACCAGCAGCTTCCTGGAGAGAAGATCCAAGTTTCTCAGAGCAGTGGCTGAATTACAGTTGTAGGTAATAAAAAGAATAGAGAAGAAGGAAAGAAAAGACACCAACCAGATGAATTCTGTCTCATTTCTTTCCTTTCCTGTTTCTGTGCTTGAAACAAGAAGTAGAAATATAACAGCCATGGTGTTGTAAGACAGGTCTGTGTTTTCTGTGGCGGATGATATTTAGGGTCTAGAAAACAGATAGTGAGTAACTGCTCAGAGTAACAGAGGACTGCTGTGTCCCCTTTTGCATCTTTGGCTGTTGTAGACAACCGTGCCAAGCAGTTGCACGATCTCTGTGTCCAGAGCATCACAGAATCACAGAGTCATTTAGGGTTGGAAAAGACCTCTAAGATCATTGAGTCCAATCTTTGACCAAACACTACCTTGTCAACTAGACCATGGCACCAAGGGCCACGTCAAATTGTTTTGAACACCTCCAGGGATGGTGACTCCTCCTAGGGCATTCTAATGCTTAACAACTTTTTCCCTGAAGAAGTTCTTCTTGATGTTCAACCTGAAACTCCCCTGGTGCAGGTTGAGGCTATTTATGCCCTCTCATCCTGTCACTGGCTGCCTGAGAGAAGATACCGACTCCCACCTTGCTATAGCCTCCTTTCAGATAATTGTAGAGAGTGACATGGTCTTCTGTGAGCCTTCTGTTCTCCAGGCTCATGAACCCCAGCTCCCTCAGCCATTCCTTGCAGGATTTATTCTCCAGACTTTTCGCCAGCTGTTTTGCCCTTCTCTGGACTTGCTCCTGCACCTCAGTGTCTTTCTTGTAGTGAGGGACCCAGAACTGGACACAGCATTCAAGATGCAGCTTCAGAGGGACAATCACTTCCCTGGTTGTACCTCATATCTGCTGTCCTGCCTTTTATGTTTGGACAAAGTTGTAATCAGCTTGTGTCAAGCAGCATGTGGAGGTACCTTTTCTTCCTGCAATGGGAGGGATAACAGCAGGGCAGAAGCCCTTTATCCCTACCCCATCCGCTGGCTGTGACCCTCGCATTGCTCTTTTTCTGCCAGGCACATGCACACACAAATAAACACCCCATGCACGGGTGACCTGTGGAACTGTTTTTCCCATTGGAATAATCGCAGCTACTCCAATTATAACCACACGTGTGTGCAACTTACTCCTGGCAGATAATTCAGCAATTGTAAAGCTATCAAGTTACTAAAAATATCCCCTTCAGCCTACTCTTTAATTACTGAAGTGTTCCCTATCACATTACAGGAAGAAAAAGTACATTTGGTAGTAATTGTCTGACGCGATGGAGTCTACACACAGAGCTCTCTGCTCATCATGCAAGTGTGGTAAACTCCCTGAGATATTTTTATAGGAGATTTCTGCAGAGGTTGCCTCCATTGTGAATCAAGGGGCAGACAGCTGCTGCTGCTGCTTTCACTTTGGTCTCTGCTCTCACAGATCTGAAAGCTAATGTGGTCAGAGAAAGCAGCAGTCTATGACTCCGCATTGATGCATGTCTAGGGAAAAGAGTTTTCTTCTCACTATTGTTGTGTGTGAAATGGGAGCAAGCTGCCTGTGAAGAATGGAGCTGTTTGGAAGGAAGAGGAAAGAGTGAAGTTCCTACAAATTCCTCTGGTCATTTCAGATATGCCTTGTGGATTTTCATTCTTTCATGATGGGCACAGAAAAACCCAAGCAGTGGATAGGAGCTAACACTTCTCTCACAGAGTGTCTCACAGTGTGTCCTGCTCTAGCTACTGTACATTTTTATCATTGTATTTTATGAACATAGACAGTGATGTGGCTACTGTTTTCTGGAGATGCCACCACAACAGGGTTCACATTCCTATGGGCTGACACCTCTGAGGAATACAGGAGAAGGGGAAGAGGAGTAGAGATGGTTGAGCGAAGTGCAGTTTGATTGCTCACATGCTTTCATAGTTGGCTATTGCCAAACTCTTGTTACTCATCTTGTTACTGTCTGACATGAGTCTGTAGCTGTTTATGAACTCCCCAAACTTTATTTTACATGCTTATGCTTGGCTTTGGGCGTCTTAACAGTACAGAAGTTTGCTCTGAAGACCTATGCATTCCTTATTCACTGGCAAAATGCCCTAGATATAAGCGCTGGGGATGCTTCGTAGTGTGATAAGCCGGATAGCTTGTATCCCAGGAATAAAGAGATGCACAGCAGTCCTCAAATAAAGGATGGCAATTAACCTACTTTTTGCTGACCCAGATGACCCACTGTGTCCTTCTGACCTTATCTTGTCCCTTCCAACCTTTCCCATTCCGTGATTCTGTGATAATGACAATATTCACCCTTTTCTTTCCCCCTCGCCTCAATTTTCCAGCAAACCTTGACCACCAAGTATGTTATTCCAGGTTTTGTCCAGGTTTATACAGTTCAGAAGTTTTCTCCTGCAGTCAGAGGGAGTTTCACCTCTTGTTTCAACAGAAGTGGGGTAGGTTGTAGAGCTAGTGACAAACTCTTTATAGTTCCCTCTGAAAGCAAGTGCAAACAACTGAAAGAAATGTCTTAATAATTTGCATGTTGAAACTTACATTGCATAAATGTGCCATTAATATCATTAGTATCTTCCTGGAGATAAGATGCAATGAACTTCTTTGAAGATGAATTGCTCAACTCACCCCTGGCATGACTTCAGTGGAATCTCACCCACTTCTGACAGTGATTGATTTCGTCTGGAACACTTTCCTCTGAGAGTCCAAGATGTCTATCTTTTCAAATCCACACAATCTAACATCAGAGAACTCAGAAGCAGGACTCTCAAGTTCCACTACTAGCTCAGCCATGAACTAGCATTATGCTGGTTATCTCATTTAATTTCTGTGGGCTTAATCATAAATCTCCCAGGCATACTTATTTTTTGCAAAACTTATCAGAATTTCACTTTGAAAAGTGTACAGATGAAAAATTTAAATATCCACAAATTAAATGCTTCTAAAATAATTTGCAAGTAGAAAAGGAGATTCATTCCCACAAAAAGGAAAGGAGGGGATATTCCCCGAGGCTGTTGTATAATTTTTGTTCGTGTCTAATATGGTGGAATAGGAAAGAAATATTCTTGGGGTGTTTGTTTGCAAGAGAAAGGAGGTTCTGTCATCAACTTTCTCTATTGCTGTGTTGGTATTTGTCTGTATATACAAAAGTTAAAAGCATTACTTGTGTTGTAGAAGAAGTAGCAATAGGTCAGGCTTGAGCATGAGTTGTGATGGGCTGCATTTAAAATTTGTCACATTTGACATGGAATGAAAAATTCTCAGTACAAATGTTAGTTTTAGAAAACAACGCCAACATTTTAATCCTTTATGTTAAATGAACAACTGTGTTTCTTTAACTCACTTTTATGCCTCCTTGATGCTGGTTCAGATCTGTTTGGGGTCTGAAATGGCTTTTAGTGTTCATTTTCAAAGTCTTAAGTTTTAATGTTTTGGAGGCTTTGCATCCTGTCTCCAAGAAGGTATGATTGTTGAGAATGGGAATGGGGGCACATTGACAATTCAAGGAAATTTGCCTGCACTGCAGCAGTGTAACACAGACTTTAAGAGTGGAGTCTTCTGCTTTCATACCTCCACTCTCTTTTCATACCTTGACTTTATGTTGTAAGTGCTTGGGGTCCTTTTTCTCTCTGTGATGATAAAGCCGAGGACCCCTGGTCTAACCTGACCTCTTGTTTAACAGAAGAGCTTTAATTAATACTGCAGTCACTTGTTGCTGAAGTTGAAGAAACCATGATTTAGCTAAACAGCCTTAGACACTTGGACAGGGCAAAGACATTCAAAACATTCATGGGCAAAAACAAATTTTCTTATACAGATATAGGAAAGCAGCACCTCAGAGATTTGGTGACAGTTAACACTCAGAGAGGTGTGCTAATAAGAAAAATTTTACAAGCTATTTTTAAAGATATATTTATCTGCTGGTGAAGGACACTAAATAAATTGCTGCAGCTGAAGACACGTTAAGTAGAATGGGGTACACTTTGTCATACCAACTGCATTATATTCTCCTGTTACTATTTCTCTTCTGCATATGAATGTAAGTGTTAAGATACTTAAAGTATGTCCTAAATATATATCTGTTCTGATATGTGTTGATAAATATATATGTGTGTGTATATATATATACACACACACGAATACATACGTACATATATATATGCCAATTCCTTTTATGTCTGAACTGTAGATTGTGTCACAAGATTAAACAGCTTGGTTTCGTAAAACTAAAGTAAAACATCTGTTTGGAAAGGCCCTGGCATTGTAAGAAATTTTTGCAGGCTGTATCTGCATTCAGTGAACATTAACCCACATAAGTTTTTATAAGTATTTCAACTCAAATAATCTTATTACGTACATTCAGAAACTGAAGCTAAAGAATCTGTTGAACTTAAGCAAAGGTTTCTCCTGAACTGCAGTTGTTAAGTTTGTGTAATGTTCTCTATGGTAATCTGTTGTTCCCAGTGGCTCATTATTTTCTGAGCTGTCTTAGCTGTCTCCCTACTTTAAGGTGAGATACATTTTTAGACACTTCAGCAAGAAATTATTAGTTTTTCACCACTTCTGTTAAATGCAAGAGAAAAATTTCTTACTTAACAGAAAATGCTACCTGTGAACCTAGTGAAGGGTCCTGGGGCTAGAACAGGGGATCTGGGAATCATAGTCCCTCTTTTACAAGGAAACTAAGTATCTTTAAGAAATATTTATTGAACACACGGAAAAATGCGACATCCATCTGAAGAATAAAAATTAGTGAGCATTTAAACATTAATCTACATTATTTATCCCAGGTCTTACAGTCAGGTCTTGGTACCCAGCTCTCTGAGATGCTCAGCACTATTGCGTGTACAAGACATCCTTGCTTCTTAGATTGAAATGATTCCAGATTCTGTTCAGTTCTGTTTCCTGGTGAGCAGAGGATATATTTACCCATCTGGAATAATCTCTTTATGATCTACTAGGGAAAAACACTTTGTAATTGGCATTCTTTCTTATGGCTGTTGATAGAGAGTGGCTGCTTCGTACAGCTCACAGCAGCACTAGAATCGCACAGCGGGCAGAGGTCTGCTTCTCCTCTGGAAATCAGATCTCTTCATGTTACACCATAATTTCTCAGTACTTTCTGTATTCCCCTCAGATAAGATAGCTCAGATTTGAATGCTCGTTCTGAGAGCAGGGCAAGAGCAGGGAAAACTGTTGTTTTTTTATCAACATACCACAATCTGTGTCAGAGCAGAGAAATGTGGGCTCTAAAAAAGGAAGGTTTTTTTTACTTTATCTGCCTGAGTAGAAAAGAAAGCAGAAAACCAGCAAATTGCATTTGTGAAAAATGTCACAGTTTCCAGCTATAACTGTCCCTTAGTAAAATGCACAAACTGGGAAGCATGAGGGATCTAGTTCGGTGGGCATTCCAGGGTGGGGCAGGTTGGGTGTCAATGCAGTGTGCCATTTGCCTTTTGCAAATAGGCTCAGCGAGGCAGAGGGACTCTTGCAGCCATTCCCACTTTGTACATCTCATTTTGCACTGTTCGTTGCATCCTACTTGGGGCCTTGGGAAGATCATAATTTATAAGCTGCTCTGAGCTCTTAGTGAAGCTTCTGAGATTCTAGGAGTAAGGCTATTCAGTCTTCCACACAAGGTTGTGGGTGCAATTATGCTGGACCAAGTCCTGGACCTTTTAGATGTACAGATATAAAGGAAACAAACATGAATAGAAGCTTTTAGAAGAGCAGAGACATAAATGTATACCATATTGATCTACACATGCAGGTGGGGGTCCTTTAACATCATTATGAATACAAATTAACTGCACTATGCTTCCAACGCTTGCCCTGCTATCCCTGCTCTCATGTTCTCTCAACCACACAGACTAAACAATCAAAGTACAGAATTGCTGTTTTTCAATTTTAGGCCCCCTTCTTTCCCATATGCTTTGTGTTTTGGTTAGGCAACTGGCTAAGAGTTTAGAGGCTGGTTATTAGTATCCATGTGGATGTAATTTAACTGTCTTTTATTCCAGTCATGCTTTTATTGGAAGTTTAAAAAGATAGTGGTACAATAGTAAAAAGAAACAAAGAAAAAAAACCTAACGTGATTCCTTTCAGAAAAGACACATTATTCTGTGAAATGGTGGACCGCTATGCAAAATTAATCAGGCTATTAAAGAAAAAGAACTAAAAAAGAGAACCAATCAATAATAACAAGTATCAATGTCTAACAAACACTAATCTACAGGTTAGACACCACAGACAAAGTTTAAGCTCCATTCTTGCATGTGCTTATATTCTTGAATAATCTTGTATTTATGGGAATCATCTATGAGATGAGGCACGCCGTATATTTTCATGCATGCACTCTGTAGCTCAGGCAGCTAAATTAATTTTGAGTGAGGTCTGTCGACTGTATTTGTTAAGTGTATTGGATCCAACAGTGTGCCACATGTGCTTTTTATGCGGAATGAAGCAAGATCCCATATCCACATAGTTTATTTCTGATGAAATATCATCTTATACATTTGTAAACATTGCTATTTCCCTCCTGGAAGCTCCTAACATTGTGCATAATTTCATCAATTTCTTGCATAACCATTTCTGACATACCGTGTACTTGGGCATGCAGCACATGCACACGTAGCATTTATTGAGGCCAGCATCAGCTGTGCTCTCATGGAACGATGGGTTTGCTTTTACTTGTAGGGATTTTGGGCTATGGAGTGACCAGTGTGCTAGGTGGGGGTGGAAGGGGCAGAGTTGTGCCTGTTGGTGGGAGACAGACAGTCCCCTCAGGGTACCCTCCTGAGGAGCCCTATGGGGCTGCCTGTCCCTCCTGTGTGTCTGCTGGCATCTCTGGGGCCAGGACTAACCTGCCCTCACGGCGGGAGCTGGGAAGATCAGTCCAGCCTTGCTGAAGATGGCATCTGTAGTTTAACAAACAGGTCCTGGGAGGACTGAGCTGGATTTTCTGGTTTGGGATGCTTGTTCCCATCTGAGAGAGCAGTTGCTGCTTCTGGCTGGCACAAGCTGCTCTCTGGTCATCTGGTGATCCCAACTAGGGAACTGATCTGCCCAAAACGTAACCACTCCTCAGCTACTTTTTAGCATAAAAGCATCATGCCTATGCCAGCAGTGTTAGGAACGAGTGGCCGAGGCTTAGGTGGTATCCCAAGGGACATAATCCTTGGAAAGAAATATGAGGGATGCAGAGCACCACGAGCCTAGGACTGCAGGGAGTTCCAGGTGAAAAAGAACTTGCAGGTAAGGCCAGGGTTGTTGGTTGGCTGTTTCTGCTCTAGGGTGTTGTATGTATGACGGGTGAAGTGAGACAGATTTAGGTTCAGTACTTTGCCTATTTAAATGGAAAAAGTATGCATCATGTAAATTGCATTCTAAAGAATTTTTGGTTGAGATCTTTGTTGTCTCATCAGTTTCCCAGAGGCGAGTACAGAAAGCTAAAAATATTGATTGTATTTTTTATCTCTTTTTATGAGCTTTATGAATTTTCTCATGCTTTGGAAGTAGCAAGTGCCAAAGCTTATAAAAAACAATAAAAAAAGAAATCAGTTGGGATTGTTTAAAAAACACAAACATCAAAACTCTATGTTTACAAAAATCACATTTTTTGATAGAAGGAAACCCTATTTAATTGAAAAAATGCCTGCCATCCTGCTGACTAAATTATACAATGGTTTGGTGACAGTTACAGAAATGAAATCCATAAAATCTAGTTCTGCATGTCAAGCAGGCCACGTTATCCCATGTTTTTCTAAGCAGAGCTAATTTTTAGTGCAGGATGTCTCACTAGCATGAAGGGCCTATTTTGAGAGCCTTCTGAAAAGCTGACATTTGGAATAAGTCCAGGATAAGTGTTATTGACCCTTTTTAGGCTGAATATTTATTAAGTAAGCCCAGAGGATTTTTAGCTTGACCCTGTCAAATTTAGCAACAAGGATTGTTGTTGGATGTTCTGTTGTTGCTGCAGTGGTGTTTTTGCTTTCAGTGTGTATAAATAAATTTAGAAGTGTCTTTTTTGAACACATGGTGGAATGTTTGCATGTAAGTAAATGAGACAAAAAGTTCACAAGCCCTGAATTTTGAATTACAGTTAGACAAGCTTGAAAATAACATGGTTTATCTTGACAATCAAATATATTTACCCCCATTTCCTCCATAACTTCAGAGGTTTCCTCTGCAAGAATTTTTTTTTAAAATGCCTTTTCTTTACCCTGGAGGACAAGATAATCCAATATAGCTCTTGAGATATCATTCAGGCATTTATACTGTATAGCAATAAAGCAGGATTATTTTTTGTTTGTGTGGGGGTTTTTTTAATCGAGATATTTCTCTTTAAATTTACAGATCAGCTTCAGAAAAACCTATCCCTTGGTCATTCTGCTCTGATACGTCATGCTGATTAAGTGCCCAAAGCATGGGGCTTCGGGTGTTCTGTGGGTTAATTTATCCATTTTTTTCCCACCTTCTCTACTTTGCAATGTAAATACCAAAGTCAGCGTGTGCAGTTCCCCTTGACTTCAATGTGGGTGTGGTTCCTCAACCATGGCTGTGATATTCCTCAGATGACTCCACAGAAGATTTGTCTACAGAAAGGTCCTCTTCTGTGGTAAAGATGAAGGGCAGAAATGTTGGAAGCAGGGTGCCTAAAGCAAGGTGTTGTTCTCAAAAGAAGAGGGTTGGCAGGTAACTTGGATATGAAATAGTTTAGATGCTAGCAAAAATCTGTCACTGAAAGTACTTTTCAGCATCAGAGATAGAAAATAGGAATGTAGGAATGGCCAACCAGCTAGGGTCCTCTCTCTGATGTTGGTGAGCCATGAATGGCAAGATGAAATAAGAACAGGGCTTAGTGCTTAGTAAGCAGTACTTGCCTGGTGTGGTCTCCTGCCAACCAGTCATTTGGGGTCCAACATGCCCTGAGCAAGTTGCATCTGTAAAATGCAACAGTCCCCTACAGACGTTTGTTTCATGAATTTGTCTGGTTGCTTTTTGAAACTGCTGGTATCCACAGCATCCCGAGGCAAAGTGCTCCAGAGCTTAATAACACATCGTGTAAAGAGCCTCTGCCTTTCCCTTGTTTTCCACCTGCCACCTTCTCTGTTCACGCTGTGCCCTGGTTCCTGCCCTGAGGGGACAGTGCTCCCATTATGCCCAGTTTGCTCACCCTGTGACACACGCGTGATTTATGGGCATCTGTTGTACCCCTACTCAGTCATTTCATCTCCAGTCTATTCTGTTTAGTGATTTCTGGTGGGGAAACTGTTCCATACCTTTGATCATCCTTGTGACCTTTTCCTGAACCTTCCCCAGCTTAAATATATTCTTTCTGGGGTTAGAGGAACAAAACTGCATAGGCTATTAAAGGTGCAGAAATAATGCAGTGGCATACTAATAACAACAACAATTTTTTTGTCTTTTCTTTAAAAATCCCACTGTTTTATTTTTATTACTGATGGCTTCCTGATACAAAACCTATATTTATGTGAAAATATCCACATAAAGCATTGCACTCTAGAGGGGCATTTAGAAGCCATCATTTTGGATCAGTCTGGAGAGTTAGACTAGACCTGCCTAGCTGAACAGTATCAATTAAAAAAATAATAGAAAGAGTTTCTTTCAAGAAAAACAGGATAGGGTCTTTTTTTTAAATCCAGAATGAAAAGAAACACTTGTAGGACAATGCACACAAATTTTCATTTCATATGTTTGTTTCAAAAAGTCTTGCTTGAAAGTTTTCTTTGTTTGCCTTTCTTTACATTTTAAAGAAATTTTGTAGTGATTTAGAGAGGAATCAGGAAGTTTCAGGCCAGGAACCTTACATTTAGTTCTTGCAAAAGGCTTTAAACTAATGAAATAAAATTAAACTGGAAGATCTTAATGTGTGTTTGCAGTGGGAAATTGTGCTGGACAAATCCTTGGACTTCTTTGAGTGTGTTAACAAAGTGCTCAGCAGATAAAAAAAATGAGATAATAAAATTTATTTAGACTTTGAAAGACCTTTGACAGCAGCTATTAAAAAATTAAGGCATGACTGGCTAAAAGTCAAAGAGTTGTTATTACTGAAAAAGTGGGAAGGAATCAATTTCCATCCATGATCAGTTTTCATTATTACAAAATTCTAAGAGCAGGGTCTGACAAGTTTTTGTACTAGGGCCAATGTTTCGTGTATACAGTAATAACTTGGAAAGAATGGTGAGCCCAGAGGCAGTAAGTCAGCAGATGGCCTCCAAATAATTTAGGCTAGTCAAGATGAAAGAGGTAGATAGGAAGACAAAAACTGAGAAAAATTTGGTGAAGCTTAAGAAATCTACTCATAGCAAATGAAGTATGGCTAAAAGTAATGTATAAATGCAGTATTAGTTATAAAATCAAGGATAAATACAGTGCGAATGCACAGAAGTGTTCTTCTGTACACTGCAGAGAGTCCTATGTTACAGGAACTCAAGAGAAACAGTGAAAATAGCAGCTCAGCACGTAGCTACTAAGCTGCTACAAGTAGCATATGCATTAGGGAAAGTCCTACCCAAGCAAGAAATAAAAACTATTCAGGTAGTCAAATCACTTCTTTTGAATTGAAGAAGCCCCTGAACCACATAGGTTTGAAAGACAAAACATTTATAAAGAACATAATTTTGAAGATGTTGCTTCCCTTTGCATAATTATAGTCGTGGTAACAACTAGAAAAGTGTTCTGACTGGCGAAAACCCTGACTTTGACTAAATTAGTTTAATTATCATTGCAAGTCGTTTGAAGATTATAAAGATAACTATCTTTTGGTGTACCGATACTACTCATAAGTTTGAGAAAGTTCTCATGTCACAGGCTTAATTTACTTAGGACTTGTGAAATTGTTTCTGTTTTGTGACTGACCTATGTAGCAATATAATCCCACTGATTGCCAAGTTAGGGGATAAAACCCATTTAAAATTTGTTTTTCCTCAATATGCAACCTTGTCTGCCTTCCACAGACATTTGAACTAGTAAAACCCAATATCATAAATATCCAGAAACAGCAAACATAAAAGAGCAAAAACCAGCTGTGAAACATTTGTTTACAAAGTTGATCGAATATTTGCAGACTTCCCCCCTCCTCCCCCTCCCCAGTATTCACTTTCCTGTGTAGGCACAGAGGTAGCTTTACTTCTTTATGTAGGCAATACTTTTCACCTAGAAAATTCCAATCCCTTTTACAAACAACAAGCAACACATAAATTTCAATTACATTGCTGTCAGCTGAACTGCACTTGCCTATGGTGTGATGTAGGCATGGCATACCAATTAGATGCAACCTCCCTTGGTTTTGATAGCGTGCCAATATTGTATCACAGAGGGAAATTAAATGTTAGAAAAGGAATTTGACCAACAGACTTGAATCGACACTCTCATTTGCAATGAAGAACATCCCAGATCTTTCGTGGCTGCAAATGGCAAGTGGCAGCACTTTAACAATACCCTCTGAGTGATTCACTGGGCCAGGGAGGGGTTGCAGCACTCAGATCGGAAGTTCGTCAGAAGTCCTGCAGTATCGTACAGACCCCTTCTAGCTTTCTTTTAATGTCAAAGAAAGTATGTAAGGTATCAGAGTGCAGTCCCTGCGGATCATGCATGGGGCACTCAGTGTGTCTTCTTTTTTTTTCTTTCTTCTGTCCAGGTAGATTTGCTGCAGCTTTAATCAAATGGATTCCATTTGTCAGTTTTCATGGTTTATGCAGTATCTTGCCTTACATCTTGATTGACTTTTCACTCTGTGCTTTCTGCTCTGCAGCTGCTCACAATTCTTTACTGTAAGTTGTCACAGATGCAGACTTCGACTCACATGCTTGCAAAGTGAATCAGTGGCAACATCTGTTCCCCCAGAGGGATGGGTGCACCAGCATTGAACCACACACAGCGCCAGTGCCTATGGAAGCTGGTATTTCCTGGCTTGCATTCTGGCAAGCCTGTTCACTAAGGGGAGGGGGGGGAAAAATCGATCCATGCTCCTTGCTTTTGTGCATAGGTGGGAAGATCTCCCCTGCATTCAGAAAGACGGGGTCAGAGAGAAGGAGTCATGTGGCATTATTACGAACAAGCATCTGAAATTTTCAATGGAATCCAAGGTTCCCTATATGGTTATTGCAGTCAGAGATGGCATTTTTAATGTGTGGCAGATGTTCCAACAACCTGTAAGAAAATATTTGTTATTAAAACAAAAACATTTGGTAGGATACATTTCCCCCTCTGTTGCTTTAGTGGACCTGCATGAGTGCACCTGAAGCTGACCTGTGTGGACATTTTGTGCGGAACTGAATGTGGATGTTTCACATTCTCTTTGTGGCTGCCCTCCTACATGGAGCTCTCAGTGGTCAGTGGAAATGTCCCTTTAATCCTGAGAAATCCCAGGCTGGGCGAGCAGGCTGGCCAGTGTGAGATATCTTGGCCTACTTGTATTTTGAGGCTTTAAACTTCTTATTTCTATAGTTTTAAAGACAGGGATGCATAATGGCAGGACAATTATTCTCCAATACAAAATCTTGGGTGGAAATATCCTAATTCCTAGTGTGAAGAAATACAGGCCAGGCAGCCTGAGATCTCTGTGGTTTTGTGGCAGGATCTGTGCTGAGGGAATCATGAGAGAGTTACCTCTTTACTAGACCCTTAGGACACCGGTTTACAAATAAGAGGTCATAGTACTTAAGAAGTGGTTTAATAGGAAGTTAATTGCAGGAGTAGAGCTTGCAATCAGAAGTGGGGTCATGAGCCTGGAAGTGCACTGGGAAGTGAGGTCATGAAAAAGTTGGAAAAAAATGGTGGAAAAAGTTGGGAAACTGTCCAAAGTTCTGTGTTTGGTGCACTGTCGCCCTTGTCCTCTCTTACACATTCCCATCACTGAGTCCCTGACTCTTCTACTGAGGATTAACAAACCCCTTCCTGATGCATGAGAATATTCACTTGAATCTCATTTCTTTGGTACAGTTCAAAACACTTGCCAGCAGGCTAACAACTATCTCTTTTGTCAGTGTGAGGAAAAACCTGGGAACTTTGTGATCAAGGACTATTTCTCATTTTCATGAAAGCAACAGGAAAGGTTTGAGCACAGGGGAGACATTTAGAGTCAAAGAATATTACTTGCCTCAGCAAAGTTTTAATGCATATACACACACCAACCAGTAGAACTTAGAAATCACAGAGTCTTGTAGCACCAGACCATTCTCTCTGAGAATGATCATGCATAAGAAATGAGACTTAATAGCTATTTGTAATTAAAAAAGTCTATTTGTTTATATGTGCTGTTCTCATGAATCCTGTTTTTTCACAGTCGAAATAAAGATAAAGTAATCTCTCACATTTCCCTCTGTTTTCCTATGTGTTAATAGAGAAAGTAAGGTAAAACATCTAAAAAGGTGGTGAGATGCTTAGTTAATGTTAAAGCATTGGAAAGGGAGATGGTGGATGTTCTGTGCAAGCAAGAGAATAATTTTATATGCTGTTCAGTCCTTTGGCTGCACAGTATTTGTGGCCATGTAGTTTATGTTTTATTAGGAACATTTTCCTGAATGTGCGATAAGATCCTTACCTGTACCTATTACAAATGTCCTCTTATAAGGGGGTCTTAGAGGGGGTTTCAGGATCTTCATGAGAAGCAAGTGAAATACAGGATTTCATTAGAACTGCATTTAGTCTATAAGCAAAGTTTCTCTCCATATGTCTGAAAGTTTAAATGTCACCTCTTAAGCAAGAAGCAATAGAAGCAGAGTTTGCTCGTCTTGAATAATTATTTTAATTGAAATGTTGGACTGTGTTTTAATTCCTACACCAAAATGTCTTGCAGGCACAGAGAAGAGGAATTATTTGCGGAATGCAGCACCACCAAGTCTCAACACACACAATGCAAAAAATTGGCGTAGGCTCGCCTGGTTTGCATGCAGGGGAGTGTTGGAGTGTAAGAGTTTGGCTGGTTTTTCTTTTTAGTTCTTTTCGTTAATGTTACAGAACGGCAGATCCGAATTGTTCATTGCCTGCTTGCTTTCCACATTTCTCAAAGTCAGAATAACTGCAGTTGTCCATGTGACTTACCTTTTAGCAAACTCTCCTCTCCCTCTCCCTCTCCCTCACCCTCTCCCTCTTCCTCTTCCTCTCCCTTTTCCTTTCCCTCTCCCTCCCCTCCCCTCTTTTTCCTTTTCTGTTTTTCACTTGTCTTACAATAGTCATATTGTCTTCTACTTAAACATGCTTAGTAGACCTTTTCTGGTTGCACCAATTTTTTGTAGTCTGGAGCAATTGCAACTGATCAAATGTATCACTAAGGCTATGTGAAAAATTGATTTCTTTTCCCTCTGGCGATGAGGTTAAAAAAAATAATCAAGATTTTGGTTTGGATTAAAATAAATCTAGACTTTTTTCCATTTTTTTTCTCCCTAGGGAAGGATGAAAACTTGAAATTATGTATTGTTGAATGAAACATTCTGTTCAACCCAGAATGAAACATTTAATTTCCCAAACATTTGCAAGAAAAGCAAAGGAAATGAAGGGATTAACAAAACTGGAAAATGAGGAGGAGGGTTTGGACACTTTTAACCTATTCCAGAGAACTCTTCTGTTTTATCACTTTTCAACTTTGTATAAATATTTATTGGAACACAGAAATGAGCTCAGAGGACTGTTCCAACTTGCAAGCTACCTACGCCTCCTCTTGTATCTATTTCCCTTGAAGATTTTAAAAAATATTTAACAAAAAGTAGACCAGAAGGCAGCACCTTCCCCCATCCCTGTTCTGAAGCACAGCAGAGGTAAAGATGAAGGCTGAGTTTACACACTCCTTTGCATGGCGTAGCCTTTAACTACTTCTAACATGTGCAGCTCACTTTTCCTGTGCTTCCAAGCCCCTGGAGCAGAAAGCAGTGAATTTCAAGCCACATCTCTGTCACAAACATCCAAACTGTCAGGTTTTAGTGGGGTTCCCTCAGTCGTTTCTGTTGAAGCTCTTCTACCCAGTACAAGATTTTTAGAAGCTGAGACAACTAGAGCAAGTAAATGTGGCTCCCTAACTCCAGTGGGTAGGATGCTCAACTGAAAGGTGAGAAACCTGCAGTTCAATTGTTTTTTAAGTTAGTGAATGGCCAGTGAAACTAGATAGCAGGACAGATTGAGACAGATGTCCTGCCCTGAATGTGAAAAGAGTTGATATCATGGGTGAACTTCTGGGAGGTGAGGATCATTAGTTAGATCTCCTCTGCTAGAGGAAGGGAACCTGCGTTTTCTCACATCCAGCAGTGTTTTCCCACTGCTACAACAGCAGTTAAAAGTATACCACAACTGATGCTCTCCTGAGCCTGGCTTTCTTAACTTTTCTTCAAGCCAAAATGATTTGGAGAATTTGATCAACCTGCCCTTTGCTACCTGTATTACATGGCAGATATTACATCAAACAAAAAACCTTCTTGAACATGTGAGAATTTACAGTACAAGTCCAGAGTAAACAGTGGGCTGAATGAACCCTTTAAGGTGAAATTCAGCTTTTCTTTCAGAAAGCTCTAGAAATCAAGAAAATAGAGGGCATTTCTCTCAACACAAATAGAGTGGTCTATAGGCAGCAAAGGAATTGGAATTATAGATTTTATAGGGGAGATACCATATCTTCTAGGTATAGTTTCGTAGTTGGTCTAAGCCCTTGACCAGATAATCTTTGCTGAAGTTGCTTTCGGTGTTTGGGTGTCTATAGAGAGAATATTAAAGAAGAATAAGAGGAAATAGTCACTTCAAACTACTTATGAGGATGAGCTGAAGGAGGCCTGGCTTAGGCTTGAATAGATTTTCCAGAATTGTACATTTCTGTGGTGGCATATTCATGAACATGGAAGCTTCCTCTGTTTTTCTGACACAGACAAGGAAAAAGGCTGAGACCAAGCCAATTGCTCTGCATGGAACTAAGTTACTCATCCTTTAGACTGTGGAAGCTTGCAGTCTATTTCGAATTCAGTTTTAAGAGTTCATTCTTGAGAAGAACTCTTATTGCATTTTTGTAGAAAGTGGCACCTGTATATGTGGCTTTGTACATGCAGATGAAGAACTTTTGCTGGCAACCTCAACTTATGCTCAGAAAGTCTGTTTAGGTTGATCAAGCTGCATTAACAACCATCAAGTACTAGCATTCATAGCTTGAGGGTAAGCAAAGGGAGAGAGTGAAAAATCAGATTTTTCATTCCAAATTTTTATTAGAGCTAGAAAATGAAAAGTAATTTTGACAAAGCGAGAAAGCTTCATTTTGTCTGTGAAACACCAGAAAACGTAGACAAAAGTTAAAAGGGAGAAGCAAACTCTGACCCAAGTGTTCCTTACAAGGTCTCCACTGAATTTTCCCTTGGGTAGCTGAATTGAGAACACTGAAGTAGACTCTTCCTATATTGGTGACCTTAAGTCACAAATACTTGTTTATATTTGTACTCGTCGTGTTTTGCAAGGACTCAGTGTCAGGACTTCTCTGTAGCACTAAAATGCAAATTTTCCATATATTTCAGTAAAGATAAACAAGAAAATGGTCTTCTCCACATTTTACCACCATGGCTGAGTAAGCAGATACACATAAATTACTTTATGTTTTATCTAGTATGTATGTTTACAAAATATTAATGTACATGCCAAAAGTCACATACTCATACGTAATTATGTTATAAAACCAAAATAATTTAGGATTGATCAAAACCTTTCATTTGACTTTGTGAGGTTTTAAACTCTTTTTTAAACTCTTTAATTGGACAACTTTAAAGGAAAAAATTCCATTTTAAAACAAGAAAGGAAAAGAATACTGAAAATATAAAATGAAACGCTTTGGCCTGTCATTCATCTTTTTAAGATCTCACTGCCAAAACTATTAATTAAATTTCACCTACCCTTCCCCTGCCCCCTTGCAAAAAGTGATTTTCAGCATGTGAAATACTCACTGAGGATAGATAACCTAATCTACCCTAGAGAGCTTATGCTGCACTCCTTTCTCTAGTTTGCACATGTTGTGTTTGTGGTTATTTGCATGCTCAAATAACTGCCCTGATATTCATTTACCCGTTGAGCTGTGCACAGAAATCTACAAGTCTTACTCTTGTTTAAACTTCAGAAGCTTAAGGACAAAAATCTATGATTACAATACGCTGTGACTACTGCTGAATTCGAACAGCTGCCCTAATAAATTTCCAAAAGGGCAGTAAGCAATGTTAATTTAGCTGCTGCTAAGGCCATACTATCCTGCCTTCAGTGACCTGCCTCCTACAGGTCTTTCTTTTCTGCCTGCGCACGGTCAGCCACACTGGTGCCGCTGGATCTGCTGAACTTCAAGATTAGGTCTGTGTGCTTGCAGAGGAAATTGGATTATTTTTTGCACATTTGTAGGCTTGGTTTGTTTTCTGCTGTCAAAAAAAATTTTTCACCGGAGAAAGAAGGAGTTAATAAAAATAGGCTTTCTGCTCTTGAAATGTCAGCCACAGCTTCTCATCACCCCATGAAAAGCCCTCTTGTTTCCTTGCTCAGCTCCTCCTGAACTTCAAACAGTCCTGTAATCCCTTTGACCTTAGAAGGTCAAAGATATATAAAAAGTATCATTCTTTGTGTAAAAGCACATTAATCATTCTTACCTAGCTCTTTATTCTCTTTTGAGGGCCCTGTGATATTTTAATTCAAGAACCACCTTCTAGCATTAACATATATAATTTCAACTCTTCAGCAGGTAAAAGAGGAGGAGTCCTTTCTGTCCCTGCTTTTGCTGACTCCCTGAGTACAGGCATCTAATTTATTTTCATGATTAATTTAATTGCATAATTTAAAACATTAATATTCACTCGAAATGCACATACATATGTCCAATTGTACTATAAATATTGTTTAATTAAAATAATGAGTGGAAGCAGATTTTTAAGCATGGTGCTCTCCATTTCTATGGCATTGGCAGGACTTGAAAGTCCTAGGATTAAATACTGATGTCAATGCAAATCTGTTTAATTTAGGTCAATGAAAAAAAACCTCTGGACTTCCAGCTGAAGACAGAATTTGTTTTCCTTGAAGACCTGCATCCTGCGGTGGAGGGGGAAAGGGAAGATGAAGCAACTTCAGACAAACTTAATTAACTATGTGGAGCCTGTCAAAGGTCAGGGCGAGATCACTGCGGGAAATGCAAGTGCAAGACTGAAACAACATCAGCAGTGGGAGTGGGGGGGCAAAGACAGCAGAAATGAGCCTTTCATGCAGGCATGGGTCCATGCTGGAGAGCCACTCGTGGGTGAGGTGTCAGGGAAGACCTCCTGATTCCTTAGGTCCTGCCTCTGACAAGCAGCTCAGTGCATACTGATGCCCACGGGCAAATATCAAAATCACACCACACTCCTGTCATTATGCACATGCTTGGTGCACTGCTGCATCAGGCCCCAAATTCAGAGCAGGTGATGGTGGAGTGGGCTGCACTGAGGAACTCTGGAGTTGTTTTGAGCCTGACTTGTGCTTTCTCAGCTACCCATGCTTGACGTTCTTGGTAGAGTAGCTTTGTTGAACTAAAATATCTGAACTCTAGCTCCATGAACACTGCTGCGACTGGTTGCTTTTTTGGGGCAACTCTACACAAGATGCTTGGAAAGGGAGTGCACAGAAGCCTTTCTGAATGGTGTGGTTCGAAGGAAAATCACAGGCTACAGAATGACATCAAAGTGTCACAGCTGGGGAAAACCCCTCACGGTGATATTTACTACCTTTTGTATTGATTTTATTTTTTTTCTGAATAAACAGAATTTTTTTAATCCAATGTTTAGTGCCTTGTACCAGAAGAATATAAGTAGCAACCAATTGCTGTGGCAATGTGCCAGGGGGTTATGCTGATGTCCAGACCTGTCCACCTTTTCCTTGACTCTGCTCTTTTGGGACTAGAAACCAATCCTGGGGACATACAGGAGCACAGCAATGTCCTGAAATTTGGGTATCTGACACGACTGTTCTCAGCTTCCTTCAGCCTTCCTGGTGTTATTCCAAACTTGGCATAAAGCACTCGCTAATCCACTTAAACCTTTGGAATAGGACAATAAGATGAAGAGAGAAGGAACCACTCAAAATAGATGAAAAATTTAGGGAAAAATTTCCATTTTTAGTATGCTGTGCGTCCCCAGACAGAGAAGCAAAATGCCTGTCACTGATGGTTGTCTTCTGCTGGCTACAGGAAGACTGCTTCTGAGAGTTGTGCAGTTCCCTGGTATTTTTACCTTTCCTTCTCTTGCCAGGCAGCAAGGGGAGCTGCAGCAGCTCTGACCTTTTACTAGTAAATTCTCTAAGATAAAAATGAACTAAAATTATGAATCATGCTGAGAGGGCAAGGATGCACTACAGACAAAATGTTATCTCTGCTGACAGCATGAACTGACGAGCCTGGGCTGCTCATGCCATGGGAAAACATGTTGTAAGTCCAGAGAAGAGCAACCAGGATGGTGAATGGACTTGAACACAAGTCCTATGAGGAGAGGCTGAGGGAGCTGGGGTTGTTTAGCCTGGAGAAGAGGAGGCTCAGGGAAGACCTCATCGCTCTCTACAACTCCCTGAAAGGAGGTTGTAGCCAGGTGGGGGTTGTTGTCTTCTCCCAGGCAACCAGCAATAGGACAAGAGGGCATGGTCTTAAGCTCTGCCAGGGGAGGTTTAGATTGGATGTTAGGAAGAAATTCTTTACAGAGTGGGTAATAAGACATTGGAATGGGCTGCCCAGGGAGGTGGTGGATTCTCCGTCCCTGGAGGTATTTAAGAAGAGACTGGATGTGGCACTTAGTGCCATAGTCTAGTAAGTGGTAATAGCGGATCAAGGGTTGGACTCGATGATCTCAGAGGTCCCTTCCAACCCTTATGATTCTATGATTCTAAGTCAGAGGAAATATTGTACCTACAGGAGAGTCTCATGAGTGTAAAATTCTCCTGCTTCTTAACATGGGATCTTGCCATCGAATCTATCTCAGACCATCAGCCCTTGACCCTGTCACTTGTCTTCCCGGTCCCTTGGCACCTGTCACCCTTGCAGCAAGGCAGCTTTCCAGAGATGTTAGTGATGGTTCACTTAAGCTCAGACCCACAGCTCCCTTTCCTTCTGAGCTTCTCTTAGCCCTTTCTTCCCCATAGTGTTGTGAGGCCCAACCTCCTTCCTGCTGCAGCTGCCTCTTCTCTTTTCCCAGTATCAAAACTCAAAAATGCCACCACTGCCACCCACCAGAACAAATAACCACAAGGGGTTCTTTCCCTGAATCCTTGCAAGGGTGCAGCCCCTGGGCTATCTCTATGTTTGGTTTTTTTAATTATTATTATTTTTATTTTCTTCTTCTATTATCTTTCAATTTTATTTTATTTTCTGAAGCTTCAGCTACTTTTGTCCTGAAAGAGTTCAGGCACCTTTCTACTCCCCAGGGATGTGACGAATTTTAACCTCCTACCTTTTGCACTGAACTTGGCTTTTTTTCTACTCCCCTGCTATGCACTATTTTGGCCACTGAGTCAACTCACTGTACAGAAGGGGCTTTTCTGAGACCATTTCTCATATGTAAGAACTCAAAATCACATAATGAAAGATGTGTATTTACTGTTCTTGGTCAATAACTGTTCCTTTGTCCAAGTCGTGAGTGGCTTGGTGTCCTAATCCTGCTAAAGGTACAGTCTGAGCTGGTTATGAATCCCCACCTGGCTCAGACATGTGATATTGGGCATGAATTTCACTAACTTACCTCCCAGAATTTGAGAGAGGTGGGTCAATAGTTCAAGCCTGATATGTGATTTCAGTCCAGCTTGGAAAACCATTGAAATCAAACCCTCCCTTAAGGTAGAGAGGACAGAAGTCTCCTCCAGACACTTGTAGAGGAAAATATGTAGTTGCTTGCAGGTTTGTGGTGTGTGTGTGTGTGTGTGTGTATGTGTGAAAAAGCATAAAACTTAACCTAGGAACTGTCAGGCCAGGTGTTTTACCCAGCATTATGGGTTGCAGGGTATTGGCAAGCTGCGATGCTCTTAGTGGACGTCTCGGGTTTCCTGGTGGGACAGAGAAATGGGGCATTTATATTTTAGTAAAGAGCATTTCCAGATATATGTGTGAAAGAAAGCACTGAAGTTGTAGAGGCTTCGGTGAAAACTAAAAAAAATCTCTTGTTTATATATATGGGAACAATGAATAGTTTATTCTGGGTACTTTGATGCACAGCAAGGGTTCTGTCTAAGCCCTCTTGTTTCAGTGGGAGCTCTGACACACTGCCTGCCTTGTCCTTGCTCAAATCCTTCCCAAAACTGAGAAGAGTGAACATAGCCTGAGACGTGCCCCACATATTGAGCTCCTACCTGTTTCTGGTGAATATGAGTAGTTCAAGAGAAGGATTTGAAGCATGCTCCTCATCCAACCCTTTTGCTTTCTTTACCTTTTACAGCTGGAGCAAAGCTAATAAGCCTGCCTCTGGGAAAGGCTTTTCATGCACTACAAAGAAGCTGGCTGGAGGAAGTTGACAGTTCATTGGTATCCAGGAAAAGGTTGATTTCCTTCTTTATAAACATCTTAGAATAAAGCTATAGAACTAATAAAATATTAAACCTCCACCTGTTTAATTTATTGGACGCTGTCAGAAGAGAAGTGAGGGAGAAAGTCAAAGAATCACCAGTGTGCTACTGCATACAGATTTGATTATTTCTTCAGAAAGGAAAGGAAAAAGTCAGTCTGTGAGTATCTTTTGCAGGTAAGGAACATCACACAACTTCTTGCTGTAATATTCACAAACATCCACCCAGTCCAATCTCCTTTTCTGGAGAGACCAACGACTTTCTGCGTCACAAATATGAGGTGGTGATTAAAGAAAGGATCTAGTACAGGATCAAAATAACTTATCAAAATTACCTGTGACCTTGTAAAGATCTGCCTTTGTTCAGCCTGGAGAAAAATCTATTTATAATAACTGTCTTGTTCTTATTTGGTTTCCTAATATAAGTCAGATTCATTTTACACCTGTTTCTGAGTACCCTGTCATGGAAAAATTATTCTGAATAATCATGACCTAACCAACAGCACCTGAAGCCAATTTTGCTTGAGTAGCTTTGAGCTGATTCAGTTTTGTGGCATGGAAGAGGATAGTGCTTTTCCATCAGTCCCATACCCAGTTTACAGAGCCTTAATTTAAGCTATTTGGGAGTGTTATTGCAGCCACAGCTTGGGTGCTTCCAACGAGCTTGGACATGCAGGCAGGAAGCATCTCTCCTTCTTTATCCGATGCTACTGAAAGAGCCAGCAGATCCAGCCAGGGTGTGGACAGAGGAGCTACATTTGTCAATGGGGTTGGGCTTCTCTTGCTCAAGAAGTAGTTCACATAGAGAATAAGGACCTTCCATTCAAGAGATGCAGACAAAAGCAAAGGCAATGCCCTCATGACTGCTTGGGGTGGTGTACAGTCACTCTGAGATATTGCCGAATATTCAGATACGTAACAGGGACCATATGCGGTGCAAGATGGGACCTGTAAAAATCCTCTCTTGGTCAACAGACTTGTTGGACTATGAAGATCAGGATGGAATTGAGAAGGAGAGGTAAGGTAGCCCAGGAAAGTGTCACAGAAGATGTGACGAGACTGGAAGAATAATGCGCGACTTGAACGTTTGAATGGCTAGCACTGCCTTGTGCTGATGCTGTTTGTTGCTACAGTGGGAAATGCCTTTTGTAACAAAACAGAAAAAGACATCTTTTACTCTGGGTGTTCAAGGTGGGTCCAGGATATCTACTGGTAGTTCAGGGCCTCTACTTGAATCTACATGCAAACGCTTAAGTACAGAATGTAAAAAGAAGTGCAAAAAATTTCAGCCTAAAAAATCTCCAAAATGGGGAGAATTTCTGATGTGAGAGAGATGGGTTGGCTTAGCAATGAAGGTAGGCTGGATATTGATAGTCATGCCAGATGACTCAGGAGTGACTCTGCTGTGTTCCACTGGCCTGAGAGGTAAAACGCATGCAGTAGGGTATGAGCGATCAGGCCCCCTGATGAGAAACAAACTGGAATCAGGTTTAGAGGTACTGCATTCAATTATAATTGGGAAATGGGCTGCACTTCACCAGGAGGTCTGGTCAAGAAGGTCCTTAGAGGCTTAACCACAAGATTAGGGACTATAAACTGCCGAGCAGATTCTGGGATAGTAGATGAGATAAGGTTTAAGCAATGTAAGACAAATAGGTCAGGATTAGGAGAAAGAAAATTAGTAAAGGTCAAATCAGAAGCCTGTGCAGAAGGGTCAAGAGCTAAGTAGGGAATTACAAGTGAGGTTCAAAGGCCAAAGCAAAGACTGAGCAGACAAGAAGCACTGTATTCTGAAAATATACATATGGCCCGTAGCAAAGTCTACCTGTACTGGATTAACTAGGACCAGAAAACCTGCTTTTGTGCTGGGTCTCAAATACTTACAGGGACGAAACTTGGAGACTTCACTTGTCTTTCTTCAGAGAAAGGAGGTTTATTTATCACAGGCAGAATATTCTGAGATTCTTTTTTTTTTCTAGACTCTATGAAGATAACTATCTTTAAAAAGAAAAAGTGCTGAAGCACAAGATGGTAGGCCTCATATTTGCAAATATTCAAAATAACTTACAGTGTCCAAACCCTTCCAGTCTAGACCTTCCAAGTCACCCAAACGTTGTGGTCTGACTGTAGAAACTTCTGAATGACTTCTGTGGTTTGTATGCCATAGGCTCTCATCACAAGAGTCCCTCTTGTCATCAAGTGTCAGGATGCTTTGGAGAATGTCACAGCTTGTGGCATCCACAAGGGCTCCTTACCTATTGCTGTTCCTTATTCTACTTAGTATTCTCTTTCATCCGGGTCAAAAACTGGCAAGCAGAGAAAAGATAGTAAAGTCATAACTGTTTTTCTTGGCCTCAACAGGCTACAGACCCATATTATTGACTGCAATAAAACGATGCTGGAAAGAAATTGAATGTTTTGGTGCAGAGTACTTGAATGAGCTTCAAAATCTTGTGTGTTCCAGCTGAAAGATCAACATAATTTTGGTTTTAAAATGCTGACTCTGCTCTGGACGGCTGCTGCTGTTATGACTTCATTAGCGTGGCACAGATTCTTGTCTCCCTTGCCCTGGCTTTAATCTGAAGTAGCTGTGTCAGCTCACTGGAGGTATATCTGACTTAACTCAAGCTGAGAAGAGAATCAGGCCACAAATGTCCTATGCCTAACTCTTTCAGACAGGAAGGAACTTCTGGTTTGGATCCCTTTGGGTTCAGAGGAAAAAAAAAAGCTTTAAAACCTCAAAACCAAACATAACCTCTCTTTCCCCTCAGCAGCAGGTTTTGCTTATAGAGTGATAGTATATGGCTCTATTCAGTGTGCTGGAGCTGCCCCACAATGATACAGTACATTTTCTATTTTCCTTCTGGGAAACAGCCGGCTCCCCGGGAATGATGTGTGGACACAGCTCGGTTAAGCTGTTGAAGCAGGAAACAGTGGGTTTGCAGAGCTGACGCACTTTGGCTCCCTCTGCCACCTTCCATCCTCTGATGGCATAGACAGAGTTCATCAAGGCAGACATGACCTACAAGGATGTTTATGCAATAAAACAATGAAGTATTTTCTTTTTTAGGCAGCTCTAATGACACTGAAATTATATCACTAGAAAAGAATTTTTTGCAATGATAATTGCAGCCTACTGCTAGATTTAGATTTTGACAGAATTTTATTAGTGTAGGAGGGTGCAGTGCAAAACATCAAGCTAAAGCAGAGGTGATGAGAATGATAAAGCACCGACATGGCATTAGTAGTCCCAATGCAGAGCAATGGCAGAGCCGGGAGCTTGTTCTAGGTTTCCTAACTCACAGGACCTGATGTTTTCTTTGTGCATGAAACCATGATTACACTGTTGTGATGGGTTTGTAGGTGGGTTTCTGCTCCATCATTGACCTCCGTGTCAGGGAGACAGCCTGCCTCACCATGGTCTTCACCATGAGCTGCAGGGGAATCTGCTCCAGCCCCTTGAACACCTTTTCCGCCTCCTTCTTTGCTAACCTTGGTGTCTGCAGAGTTGTTGCTCTCACATATATATTCTTGCTCCTCTCTCTGGCTGCAATTTTCTCTTGTGCAAATTGTGCAGTAGCTTTTTCTCCTTCTTAACTGCATTATCCCAGAGGCGCTAGCACTGTTGCTGTTGGGCTTAGCCTTAGCCACCAAAACCTTGCCATGCAAACCCAACACAACCGTACAGGTCCGGTGGTTTGCCAGAGGAAGACAAATTAGACAATTTCTTCTCCAGTCTGAACTCTTTGTTTTGTGAGTACAGCTGAAGATGTTGATACAGATTTCTGTGTGAAAACTTAACACTAAGGCTATTGGACTCAAGGATTTTTGGTTCCTTACTCAGGTTGGAGGAATACCTTTTGAACTGCTACTTGTCTTGCCAAGACAAGTGAAATGAGTGGATTGTTAGTATAAACAGTGGTTTATTGGTGTTAATTGATTATCATCAGCTAATGGAAGATCCCAAACAACTATTCTAAAGGAAAAATACTATCCCTGCAACTTTTCTCCCATTGATCTAGGAGAATTTGAGATATTCATAAAATGGTACAAGGCCCAAGTCACTTCCCGACTTCTGTCTGATGAATGGGAGTTGTTGCCTGGATGTTGGTTTTGTTCAGTAGTTTAGTTTAAACCAATACATGACATTGTCTAAACACACTCAGAGGCCTTGGTAGTAGAGGCATCAACAAACCAGTAATTATACTACTTGACAGCCTGTGCTATGGCTTGTGCAACCCAGCACTTTACTACACAACACAATAGGCTGAATTCATCAAAGTGATAGCAGGGTCAAAAGGATAGAGTTGCCAAGGCATAACTCATTGTATTTTAAAGGTAATTTTAGTTTTAATTTCCTTTTTGATTAATGTTTAAACTTTGATAAAGACTTTCCAGGGGAGAACAATAGAGATGTGGAATAGATGATAATGTAAAACAATTAAAATAAGAAATCTCCCTAAATGTCTCAGCAGAACTTTTTCCAAGAGAAGTCCTTCACATCAAAGCTAAACAGGCTGTTCCCCTTCCACCTCAGTTGTCCTGCGAATGAGGACTGTCTGTAAATAAAACTAACATGTTGCCCATCTCTTATGCACAGCTAAAGGAAATTTAAAGACAATACTACTAGAACTCCCAAAGATACCATCTAACCCCATAAAAAAATTATTTTCACAGCTCAGATCAAAGAGCTCATGGATATTGAATACATTCCATCATGGCGTGTCCTTTGGAGGAAACTCCCACTGTCATGTGATTGTTTTGCCACTGCCATCTGAAAAATACTCAGCCTCAGAAGTTCCCTTTGCTCTGACTCCCTCTCCTGTCCCCTGGATTATGTTTCATATCACTCATGCTGTGGCCGTTCACACCATCCTCTTTAGATTAACAAGGGTTTACTTTTCCTGGATGGTGCTGAGATCTCCTGCTGCTCCCAGAAGGATGTTGGGGAACTATGAATGTTGGACTGTCAGAAACAGCTCGAAATTGCAGAAGGAATTCTTCATCCCAAAGTGGAGCTGCGTTTCTTGCCTTTGGTCTTGCAGAACTGTCTGCTGATCTCTGCATATCGCTGCTGACATGGCTCACTGGTAACCAAGCTTTAGGTCTACTAGCTTTGGGGACTTTATGAAAATGCTGGTGCCACCCATTCTTCTAGATAAAGCGAGGAAGGATTAGGCTTTTTCTTTGGACCACACCATGGCCCAAGTGATCTGCTCTTCTGTAGTGGATTAGATGTGGTGGCATGGTGTCATCACACATGGGAGATTAGCACCTGTTGTAGTATTTTAAAAGCTGGCCAGAGCATGCAGGGTTATGTGTTATACTGGGTTAAGTGTCAGGTGTGTTATACCACAAAAAAATTGGGAAACAGGCTACATGGAAGGGCAGAAAAGCATCAGCTCAGACATACTCGTGTTCAAGGCAAGTGAAGTATGAGCTACCAAGATGTTGGCTTTTCAGTGGTGACTGTGAGCTCTGTAGTTGCTCTGTATATATGGACAACTTAGGGTTCACAACCAGATGCAGAATAATGCAGAGGAGCCACACAAAACCAGTCTTTTAATCTCTAGTTAAATGGTGACTACTGATTTCTCTCTTGAAATGACGCATGTTGCTTCATCTACATGGCAGCCATGGATAATGGCTGTCATACTGCTCCCAAGGAATACTTTTTGGAAACTGGTCCTTTAAATTTGGCAGAGCAAAACATCTGTCGTTCTTAACACAAGTATTTTGTGACTTGATCTTCCTCTCAGCTGGTAAGCTTTCTTAAGTTCTTTTTTTCCCTTCTTTTTTTTTAAAGCACCTCTGAGGTAACTTTATGATTAATACACTGCCTGTGATAGCATTGATAAAAATAATCTCTGTAGCAGTCTTGAGTCCTATGAGAAGAACACACATTGCAGACAATTTACAGAGCTCTGACAATAGAAGTTGTGGCCATGGCCTGAGATGTATGGTAAAACAAGCTATGTTTCTTGTAGCCTGCTAAAGCAGGAGAGGTTAGGGAGAATAGCCACACTCAAATGTATTTTTGCAGCTACTTAAGTTTCCCTGTTCTTAACCACTTTTTATTCTCTGGGACTGAGGACTTGATTTGGTATACTGGGCCAATCTGTTTTGAATTGCCATTCAGCGCATATGTGTCTGAGCAGTGAGATGAACAGTAGGGCTGCTTGTAGTGCAGATCAACGTACATTATGTCAGCTCTCGAAATGTCAGGAATGGGACCACTTATTTTTGAAAAACCTTTGCTGTATCATCGTCTACGTCCTCATTATTTACACATATACAGGAAAAGAGATTTTCCTTAACATTATATGCTTAAGGCAGTAGCTAAGTATCTAAAGATCTTGTTGCCTTAAAATACTTATTGCTTTAATTAACATGCTTTAATTTATTTACTGTGTTGAATACGTATCTTTTAAAAGGGCAAAAGACAATATGAGTAATTATAGAGTAGCAACATCTGCAGTGAATGATTCTTCTTGCTTAATAAAGAACACTGGAAGTCAAATTAAAGATCAAGACTATCATGATATACCAGAACGTAACTGGCATAGTTTTTGCAGTCTATTAATAAACTTAGATTGGATCATAACAAAATAACAGATAAAGGAAAGTCGATTGATGCATTTAATTTAATTGCTTATCTTCGTAAAAAGCCTGCAAAAAAGGTTTAGACAGTCATGATGTGAGAAACAAAGTGTTTTGAGAAATACTCCTTCCTGCCTTGACAAACTCCAAGAATATTATAGCAAAATAATAAAAGGGAGTGAATTCATATCCTGGGACAGAAGTTACCTTATTTGCTAATGATATGCAATAAGAGACAAAAACCCACCATGCAATAGCACAAAATTATTTCAATGACTGTGAAATGTCAGATGGACTTACTTCAGTAAATGACAGATAAAAATCAAGGAAAGCTATAAAGTAACATGCTTTTGGAAGAAACATCTGGAACTCCAAATTAACCCCATCACCAAATAAAAAGATCTTAAACTCAAGTCAACCAGCAGAGATAAGGAAGATCTCCAGAATGGGAGGAGGGAAGATCACCTCAGTTATTTTCTGTCAGTCTCGTATGTCTTCCACTGAATCGCCTAGATATGGTTGGAAAAAGGACTGCAGTCTGAGGGTTTGACTCTGACCCAGTAGTGCATTTCTTGTATTCTGAAAATCAGTATTTGGGTGCTGATTTGAAAGCTTTGCATTCAGCATAATAAAAAAAGAACTCAGAATCAAACTTATTCGTCAAATGCCTAAGAAATAGGATGTCAAACAATTATATGCTCTGTTATCTTCACAGTGATGTGGCCTCCTCAGAAATCCCTGTTCACTTCAGTCAGAAAAATTTTAAACCAGTTTTAGAGTTTGTTCTAGAAAGGAGTTTAATGCCTCTGGAGATGCTGAAATGGTCAGGTCTTGAAGATAAGGCTGTGGGCTAGCTGGGGTGATTCCTCTGACACAGTGGTGTGTTTCCTTTGTCTTTAGCATGTTAAATATTTAGGCAATGACTGTTTCATTTCCTGAACTTGCATTCATCTTGTTTAAAGATGCACTTAACTGATATTTAATAAAATATTATGGCTACTCTTGAATTTAAAGATTTCATTTAAATCCTTTGAGATTTGTCTTAACATTTATAGCCTAAAGCTCTGTGTTTCATTTTGACCAGAATTATTGCTCTAGCTGTTGGCACTGGATTCCCTGTATTTACATACCTGCAAAATAAAGATTGAGCCAAGCTAAATTAAAACTTAATAATAATAACCCCCCCCCCGAAAATGAAAACAACAACTGAGCTCCATACTTCACCTCTTCAGAAATCCTAAACCACAACACATCAGCAAAAAGTACCTTTTTTGCTTTATTACTCAAAGCATGTTTATGTATTTTGGGCCTGAAATGAACGGGCCCTTCTTAAATATGACATCTGTGTATTTTAAAGCAAGCCAAAACTTTCTGTGGGGATTATGCTAAACTGACACCCACAGAGATTACAGACTCCTCTTTTCATGTGGAGAGGATGTCACCCCGCATGTTTGTTTTTGTATGTGAGCATAACCCCTGCTCCTGTAGTGCCTAAAATAGCTGGTTTGCTGGGTGGATTGGGGGATAATGCAGCCTGTGCTGCTGGAACTCCAAGTCTTCTGGTGTTTTTGTGCATGCCTTTGCACATAAGGAGTCATGGACGTAGGTGTGTGTTACATGCCATACCTGTCTGAGGCCCTGTTATCGTGATCTGTGGCTGCAAGTATCCCATAGTTACATCCACATGTTAGCTGAAGTGCCATACTTTGACTTGATGATCCTTGTGGGTCTCTTCCAACTCAGAATATCCTATGATTCTATATAAAAAGCAGGCACAGGGCTATGTTACTCCACCAGAAGCCATAAAGTCTTTTGACAAGACAGAGCAAAACAGAAGGAGGTACATGCTGCCACTGCTGATAAAAGATTTGCCATGAAATAAAATATTTCTCTTTCTATGTGACTGACATTTTCATTTTTAAAACTGTTTTTTTTTTTTTAAAGAATTTTTGCAAGAAAGAGGAAGTTTTAAAAAATGTTTGAGGGTGATTGAATTTTTTTCAATAGAGAAATTTTTTTTATTGTGTTCTGGCGTTTCAAATTTCCAGGGCAGGAAAACTTATGGTTGTGACCTTTGAATTACCCTTTTGTCTCGTTTGGCAATGTTCTTATTTTGCAGGTCTGCATACACAGGTAAGTAAACAGAGTGGTCACAAGTACACATGCAGAATGGCACAGATGAGCAAAAACTCCCGAGTTCACTATGTGAAATCCCAGTCCCAAAGATCACTTTTTTTTGGTATTTCTCTGTATTATCTGAAAAACAGAAGCAGACATTAAATATAGCTGTGATGAAGATGAGCAATTCATGTCAGAGCACCTTGTGGTGATTAAATTTTGGCATGTCCAATGCTCATATTTGCCCTTATTCTTAAATCTTAAACCTGGATCCTCTACTAAATTAAATTTCTAATGAGAAAGTTGTTTATAGGCTTTTTGCTGATTTAACAAAGTAAGTGTGACTTTGTGAGTGTATTTTTGGTTCTCTGTATGAGAGCTTTTAAAGTACTGCCTGACAGCCAAACAGCAGCTACTGCAACCATATTCTTAAGAAGCAGATGCTCAGGTGTACTCTGCTCAGGTAGAAGCAACCTGTGAAGTTAATTGGTGCATGTAGCTATTCATGCCATATTCATTGTAAGATGTATTAGCTGCTCTTTTCTTTACTGTAATCTCTTGAGAAAAAAAGATCTGCTGGAGGGAATGACATTATAAATCTCCTGGCTAAACCAAGAGCAATGTCAAAATTGTAATCCAGTGTTTCCCCACCACCAGACTCTGTTTAACTAAGTAGCTCATGGGAAAGGTTTATTCCCCTTTTATAGTGTGTTCAAGTGAGATAAAGGATTTGTGTGGCCAAGGATTAAGTGGAAAAGACCAAGCTAGTCTTTCTATTATTGTGCCCCTCTCTAAATCAAAACCCAAAATGGTATATAAAACATTTCCCTTCTTGCACTTCAGTAAATCACAAAGTTATTTCCCCAGTTTTCCTTTACCTCAGCAAAGGATATTTTACTTTCAAAGTAGAAAATGTTATTTATATACTTCTGTGTTTTCTCTCCTTTTACTTTAATGTTTTTCCAGGGGTTACAGAGTGAGCAGACCCTACAAAATTAGTTTGAGAAAGTTTAAAGTGCATTAAACTTCCCCTCGTTAATGAAGGAGAGGTGAGTGAAGTAAAACATAGATGTGTCTGGGGCTTACTCTTTCAGGGCTGATAATGAGATTTAAAAAAAAAGTAAATGCTCCTTAATTAGATACCTATTATGTTCCATTGTGATCAGTGCTTTAAGGGATAAAAATGCCAAATGACGGTGATATTCTGCACAATTTTGAAAAGACATAATTTCTCCTCCCCCTTTGCTTGAGAAATACAATGAGGCTGGCTTTAGTTTGCTAATAGATATTTTTAAATCAGTTTGGGAAAAGTTATTCCATGAGGTAAAGATCCTGTTTGAAGTCAAAGCTGTTCATCTGAAGAAACATCCGTCACAAGACAAGAAAAGAATGATTTCTTTGTGACTGGGAAATCAATGAGACATCTGTTTTAATGTACAGGCCAGAAATAATGCAGCGAGTTCAAAAGGGAATCATAAAGAAGGCTGCTTTACGTCTCTTCTCTCCAGTGTCCTTAGGATGGGATTCAGCAAGGTATTTTGCATTAGCAGGACTCCTAGAGTCTGTCCTAAACTAAATGGTTGAGGTAGACCTTTTGAGGACACTGATTTTTAGGGCTATATGGGCTGCTAGGGATTTGTGTTTACTGACCTCATAAAAGAACCCAATTTGGGGCTAGATTTTTCCCCGGTTTTCCAGACACTGATTGCTCAAAAGGTTGATCTTGCCTCTTTCTTGGTGGGGAGCGGGAATTGGAGGCTGTGCAGTCTCTGGGATGCTTGGCAGGGGATTGGAGACTGATTCACCATGGACTTGCTCTTCCTGGAAATACTGTGCCTGGGCTGTAGGCTCCCCATCTGGAGAGGCAGCAAAGCATGTGCAGACATCACTGCATGTGGTATGATTGCGTCTGTTTGTCCTGCTTGCTTCCTTTCTCTTCTCTGGAGCCCCTGGAAAACTTGCTGGGTCCCTGTGTCTTGTCTTTCAAGTGCATGTGCAATGAATTTAGGCTTTCCCCTGCAGGCTGTTTTTCGAGTCTCTTTAGCTTTTCTGAATGGTAACAGCATGGGAAGCAGCAGAAAGAGGTTTAAAAACAGTATATGTCTCTTACTGGAAGGACCCTCCCCACAAAACCCAGATACTCTGAGTGAGACCTAACCCCTTATTTATAAGATTTTTTGAGGGCAAGAAGAAATTAAACAGAGAAGACTCAGTTACCAGAAAGCACATTGGATTAGTAGTGTTTTATATTTCCTTGGTGGGCATGCACTGTATAAGACACAGGACCAAGGGGAACCCCCAGGCATTAGATAATGGACTTGTTAGAGACTTGTGGTATGTGTAGTGTGGAGTTTCCTTATGGCAAAATTGGGCTCGCAGATGCCTTTTTCCAAAACAAGGAGAGAATAGCAAGAGGATATGCAGCTCTGGCAGTGTTTGAAATCTGAGATCAATGGTCACCCTGGAAACAGCATGCTGAAAGTCTGAAAAACCTCCTGGCAGCGCTTGGGTGGAGTAAAAAAAAGTCCCTGGGGTTGTGTGTGCAATTCCAACAAGTTGTGCTCTGCAGGAGGGAAAACAGCTACTGAGGGGACACATGCACACGTTCTCTGGGGAGCCATCTTATCACCCCTTCATACAGAAAGGGGCTGAAAATAATGTTGTTTAGAACATGCTTTCCCTTGGGAAGTGTCAGTGAAATGAATGCATTTTTGCTCCTGTCAACACAGTCCTGTGGAAAAAAGTGTGGGGAGAAATGCACTGAACAATAAAAAAATAGTCAAAGGTGGGAGAGTTGTGCCCTGCCAAAACCGGCAAAAACCCTTTTCTGTTCCCACCGAATAAGATTTTGGCATTGCAAATTCCAGCCTGGCTGGTGATAGACTAGGGTCCCAAACCTCCCTATGCCCTGATGTCACGTATTGGGGAATGATGCAATCTGATGTTTATGGATTGACTGTTGAAGCAGACCCATGGGAGATCACGAGCAGGAGCTGCATAGCCATTCCTCACATACACACAGCTCAGTGGTCTGACTTCTGTCAGTGCTTGCTGCTACCCACCAGACAGCTTGTAATGATACTTTGCTGGTGCACTGTTCAAGCTTCAGTGACATGCAGTTTGATGGTTTATTGAGCCAGCAATGGGTGTCTTGACATCTGACAGCTCACGAAAGCTTTTTCTTTTATGAATTGGTCTAATTATGTCTTTTAACAATGTAACTTTGACATACACAAAGCTGTCTGACAATGATTCCCCATATTAAGCATAAGATGGTTTAAAAGATAGCCCTCTTTTATTTGCTTTGAAATTACCACCTGGCAACTTCTTTTGATGTTTTTATTTCCTATATCATTGGATATAATGAAGTCTTCGCTCATATCCTCCTTTCCACTTGTATTTTCATCATTTGTCTCTCTTCTGAGATGAAGAGTCCTAGTCCTTAAATCATTTTTTTTTTTACAGAAATTGCTTCATGCTTTTTGTCACCCTGACTGCCTTTTTGTGGCCCTTTTCTAGCTTTCTTATTTACATTTTGTGATGGTGGGATGGAAACTATATTCAATATTCAGCAGGTATGTGCGCATAGAGTAATGCAATTGTTTTGATATCTACTCCTTACCTAACAAATTGTGGTATTTGATTTGCTTTTTTCTGTGACTATAGGGCAGTCAGGGGAATGGAATTAACCAGCGTGATCTTACAATCTTGTCTTAAGGGGCAATAGTTAGGGTTTGTCCAGCACATATGCACTTGTTTACGCTGAATTTCGTTTTCCAATCTGTCTTTGGTGAGACACTTTTCGGAAATCCAGAATTACCAGATCCATCTGATCTCCTCTGGTTCATACTTGTTGAATCCTTCCATGAGCTGCACCAACATAGTGATGTGACTTCCTTCTACAAAAGCTGTGTGGAGTCTTCCCGGCATATCGTGTTTATTTCTGTGCCTCCCTGACTATATTATTTAGAATAATTGTTACCAGTTTACATGTGCTGCTGTGCAAAGGAAGTCCCCCAGCACTAACATGTAGTGACTCTCCTTTCCAGAACTGGTAACAGGAAGCTCTGTGGATGACAGGGGAAATCACATTATGCAAAGGAAGCTACTGCTTTTCTATGTGTATAAAGCAAATCACTGTTTTCCTCTTTTTAGTCTTCATATTAGATGGAGTACCTATCTAATATGGACAATACTAGAATATTCCTGGTTTTGTTGTATTGACTCTTCAGCAGCCTTACTGGGGATAAGAACTAAAGCATGGAAGACTGGAGCCCTATGTGTGTTAAATGCAAATACATCCCATCAGGTTTCTTTTTCTTTTCTTTTTTGGTGAAACATGTAACTACTCTTTGGGCTTTAACAGAAGTAAAGACTGGAAATAAGGCCAGCACTGAAATACTAGCTCAAAAATGCAAGACTTGAGGGGAGATTTAAGTGTTGCAGAACGAACTTGTAGTTTCTAACATTCACTGGGTTGTTTCCTGCAGGGACTTACTAAAGAAATAGAACAAAAAACCCTCTACAAAATTAAAAACAGTCACTGTTTCTTGTTTCACTCTTTCCATACCCTGTGATGATTAAAAAGTAGCATCTTGCCTTGATTTGCCATCTTTTTGGAAAAAAAAAATTTAAGCAAAGAATTTTCCCAGACTTATGAACTCCCTTAAAACATGATCTCTATTTGTCTTTGCTTTTTCCATGGACCTGGAAAAAATATAGACTACACTAAGAAGAGTATGTTTATTTGATACCTCAGTGACATCCTTGACATGTGTGAAAATGATCTCTGTGCCAAGGATGCACAAGCCTATGTATAGATGAAATAAGCAGGAAAAAAAGTAAGCTGAGTGCTTTAAATCAGTGAGAAAAAATGATGTGCATAGGAACATTAGCACTGTGTTTGATATATCAACTTGTACTCTGAACATTACAGATAGGTGTGATGCATTTTATTTTCCTGCTATTTGTCCTTAATTTCTTTGTGAATATGTCAGCTAGGAAAGATAGAATAAATCTGATATTCAATTTACAATGCACAGAAAACACTCACTTTCACACTTTATGAACATATATATATCTCAAGACTTCCTATTTATACATACAACTGAATTCCAAGGACCTCATGTGATTAAAAAAATATATATATACACATTTGCAAAATCCAGGTTTAGGGCTAGCTTTGTTCTATGGAGCCTAATATTTTTGTATATGTCCTGTTTGTGTCATTTCTTTTTATTTAATAAATCATAATCTATGATTTATATTCTGTGAGAGACTATATTTGCATTCCCACACAGAACATTTTATTGACTGTGGTGATTGCTTTAAGGAAAGCATATGTTCCCTTATTTTTCAGTGGAATTTGACTTAGCTGGAGCATCTGGTTTTAAGTGAAGTGTTTTCCTACCTACTTTTCCATCTGAACTGGCCTAGGTGTAATAAAGTTAAAAGCTAGGCCTAAAGTCATACAATGGGTCAGAGGCTCGGAGAGTTGTGACTTTCGACCATGTAGTCCTTTGCTTGAGACTTAGTCGGCAAAATGTATATGAAACCGTTTGATCTGAGGTGAATCTGAAATACAGTCTGGAGCATGGGTCTGGGTGACTGTGATTAGATGTCTGTAATTGTCTGTAAGCCAGTAGATTTTGATCCCTGCTCCAAATGGGGGTGATTTATCTGTTTCTAGTTCAAACATGCTGCTTCTGCACACACTGTGTTTTACTTGACAACCAAAACACACATAGGAAAAAGTAAAGGTAAGCTTTAGCTTAACTTTTCTCAGGGTTTCTCGGCAGAGACCTCAGAAAGGAATTCTTTCTACAGAAATGTTCTCACCTGCCTCCCTAATTTACAGGGTTAATAGGCTGCATTAACTGTGGAGAGTATGGGATCTTTGTATTTGCTGATGAAGTGTTTCACTAGGATAATGGTGGTATCCTTTTATATGACAAAACTAGAACTCTTTATTCAATAGGAAAGATTTACAGAACTAAGTAGAAGTAAAACTAGTAAGATACTGCCGAATTTTTTTTTTTATTTAAATTTAGGAAAAAAGGGGAAAAAACATCCTCCAACTGTAAAAGCAAACAAAGACATGAACATAAGTTACAGTAAGATTTGCTTTCTGGATTAATCTTTCTAGGCTTTTAGATTCATTAAGCATCCTTTATAGTAAGAGAAATTAAATTTTCTGATACAATCTGTGTAAGGGCATGCAATTTCTTAGTTTTGAAACCTGAATGTTTTAGTCGAACACTTACGGAACCATGTCACAGAATGTCGGTGTTGGAAGGTCCCTTTAAAGATCATTTAGTCTAACCCCCTTGCTGTGGGTAGAAACATTGTTCCCTTGGTCAGGTTGCTCAAAGTCTGACCCAACTGGACCGATAACACTTCTAGGGATGGGGCATTCACAGCTTCTCTGGGCTACAGGTTCCAGGGTTTCAACACCATCATAATAAAGAATTTGTTTTTCATATGGAATGTAAATCTACCCTCTTCTGGTTTAAAACCATTACCTCTTGTCCTATCATTGCAGATCATGGTAAAATGTCCTTCTCCATCTTTCTTATAAACCCCTTAAAGTATTGAAGGGCTGCAACAGTTGGTTCCTCCCTAGTCATATCCAAACTTCCCACAGGTGTTTACAATCTTTCCTGCTGTGGGAGTAGCTGTTTTCCCTGATGCTGACATTCCTGTCAGAAGTACTATATAGGCACTGATGTATGGTGCCATGTGCTCCGTGAATACCACAAAGGCAATGAGGTACATTGTCCCCTAATCATTTACAACTCTTGTTGGATGCCAGCTTGTGCAGATAACAAGATGGCACTTTTCAAGTTCTTGAATGAGCCCTTGTATAGAGTTTAATTTTCAACCTATGTGTTTATTTATAGGAGTGGAGTCTCCTAAAGAGCTTGATAGTAATTCCGTCTGGCCTTTGTTGGATAGGAAAGCATTTGCAACAAATGAACTTTTATTCCTGGGAAATAAATAGTTTGCCATCTTCAGTCTGTCCCATTCTTGCATCGCACACCACTCTGACTCTATAGGGAAGATGTCTTTCAGTCGGTGGAAAACAGTATTAATAAATGAATGATCTATAAATAAATAAAAGGAGACTGCCTAAAGAGGAGCGAAGTTGTTTAAATTAGTAGATCACCAGAGTAGCATCATTGTTTCTGGGAATAACCCCCTATTACAAAACACTTAACTTTTTCCACATTTCAACTTCTGGTTACAGTTGTCCTTTAATACAAATTTTAGTCCAGAATACAGCATGAACTCATGTGGCTTCATCTAAAGTGCTGTGGAATTCAATTACTTCACAATTTTTCTTTTTGCAAATTGTTATTTCTTACCATGCGGACACTCTAGAATGCATTTTAAATTTATTTATTAAAACTGAAATAAAAAAGCAGAAAATTCCTCCCTGCAGAGCCTAGCACTGGGGCTTCACAGAGAGAGTCTTGATGGTGTTGAATTAATGTCTTGTGGATTTTTTAAAAATTAATTCAGGTGGCTGACCTAGTATGTATGTAATTCTCAATGAAGTTAGTAATTTTGAAAGATTAGTGATTATGTAGTCAAACCTGCAGGTCTTAAGAAAAATTCTTGGCATGAAATGCAGAAACCCAACTTTATAGATTACGTGTCTCCCTTACATATACTGTACCATGTAAGAAAAAAATCAATACTTTCCCTATTAATTTGGCCTGAGGTAGGCTTCAGTTTGGCAGCTTACTCCATCTGATTTGTCAGCTTTATAACATGCTGGGTTTAGTTATTTTCTCAGTGCTACAAGGCAAGGATGCCTATTTATTAGGAAGAATAGAAAAATATTGGACTAGATTGGACTTTCTGAGGCTGTTGAATCTTCTAATCAGTTATTAATAAGCTTGTGGTTAGGATCTGAGTACTATTTCTGAGTAATGTTTCAGAAAAATGCTTCTTATCTGCAGCTAAGATGTATTAATGATTATTTTATAACTTTTGCTGTTATTCTGATCTCGACTTGCAGTGTATCAGTATCTGTATTTGATGTTCCCTCTGGCTTTTTACAGATAGCATTAATACCTGCTTTCAGACTTCTTTTTGTAGGGTGTATAAGTCAAACTGGTTTAGCCTCATCCAGTCTAGGAATCCACACCTGTTCCAGTTTGTGTTTTCATGCATGACTGGGTCTGTATGATATTACAGAGGTGGTTTCATAAAAGTGTTGTATAATGAAATCTGTATTCCTGCTGAAAAGGAAAATAATTTTGCCTCCATATATATCAGGACCACATTTTTCTTTTGCAGTGACATCATAGGTGTGGTTCTTGCTATTCCTGTTACTGATTGACTCATTGTTTTTTTTACTGCTCATCAAACTAGTGAAATCCCAGGCTATGACAAAAAAAACTTAGGAATTTCGAAGTGCCTGACCTTATGTTTGGCACTGCTGAATACTAACTGATTTCCAGAGCTCCATGCCTCAAGGCCATCTGTTTCTTTTCTATTCCCAGACATGGAAAAACTAAGAAATTCTTTCCCTGTGTCCACCTCCAGCTCCTAAAAAAGTGCCAACAGCTTCGGTAGTAGAGGTGGGTGTCCAGTGGATCTGCCCTTACTGTCACCAGCAGCTTCCAGGAGCATGCCAAGCCACACATTAGCAACTGAAATACGTACATTGCAGGTGGTGCACAAGTCACTTTTTAGGTAACCCACTCTTTGACACTCTCTATCCTCTTAATGTCTATCCTCCTGATTCTGATATTGCTTTTTAAGTCAGGGGCATCAATGAAAATATATGGTTTCTTGAAGAACTCCAAGGGAACCTTGCCTCTCAGACCAATTGTTTTGCTGTTAGCACATCCTTCCCTGTCGTTAGTTTCTTACCGTCTTGCAGTTGCTGAATTCAATTCCTATTTTCTACATCATAGTCTTTTCTCATATGACACTGTAGAGAAAAATCTTTAATGAAGTCCAGATATAGGAAAGCGGATTCATTCAAATCCGTTATTCTGAGAAGTTCAACATTTGGTAGACCCATCTTACTTTATACCCCTGGTTTTCCATTTTCTTCCATGTCTTTAATGTTTGTCTTGCCTTCAAAGTGTGTGCTAAAACTGTGGATGAAGTTTTGCAGTTCAAAGAGCTCTAACTGTCAAAATTACTATTCCTCTTTTCTTATAGATCAGATTTTCTGCCTGGTATTTTCCAAAAAAATAGACTTAATATGTCTTGTTTTAAATTAGATGGCAAGTAGAACAAAAAGGGAAAATAACCACAGAATCACAAAGCAGAATAATGCCCCAGTCCAGGAACTACAAATAGACAAGTGTATTCTGGTCACAGGAGTGGACTTGGAGAGGTCCACAATATCAAATATTCCTATAACAATCAATATGAAGACAGATATTTATTAAATTGAGGACTAACAACTGTCTAATTCTGTGCAAATCCAGATATTGTTTGCGGAGCCTGGGAGGTGACATCCTTCAGCAAACTTCCTGCTGATATCAATGAGGTTGAGTTTGACACAGCTCAGAAAGCACTCATCAAACCTGAGTAATTGTTATCCGGATAGTCTGGAGATTCATATGCTCTCCTCTATGTTCCTTTAATATTCCCATCCTCTTTGAATGCATGAGCCAGTTTCAACCAAACTTGTAAAGGCAGTAATAATCAGAAAGCTTTTACATCTCTGGAAGTTTGGACAGATAGAGGAGAGAAAAATGTTAACTTTGACAGTTAAGGAGAGGCCAGAGTGTAAGCTAGTACCATAGGTAAAGATGTCTTGAAATTCCTGGCAACGGGAAGAGATTTAAGTGGACTTTGCATCTGGACAAGGAGGAACTGAAAAATGAGATCATGTGTCGTTAGTCTAGTTTAAAACTGCTGATGGAGCCTGACTTTTGCTTTTAGCTTTGGGCATTCCCTATCCTGTACAGATACCTCTTGTCAAGTGACTATGTTTGAAAAAGACCCTATTCAGAGTAATGGGATTGGACGCTTTTGCACCGTAAGTGTCTCAAGTTTTACTGACATGGCTGTGAGTACCAGCTCAGATGGTAGCTGAGCTATGATAAAAGACCAAAAAAACCTCTTATGGCTTTCAAATCTCTATCTTTGTTTAACATGATCTGGAACGTTCATCTGGTTAATTTAATTCTACCGTTTCTCGATGTGCAGCTATGTGCTAGAACAGTTGTCTCAGGGATAAACAAAATCATAAACGTCTTTAGCAGTTGCCAGGTTTTCCTCCATGCTTGAGTGGTCATATTGACAACAGGTTATGGGATTAAATTGCCTGGTTTTTACTGCTTCATGGTTAGAATATGCAAGACATTTAGAAAAAAATGTTTTTCTTCATTGTAATGGATAGGATTCCTCTCTTCTAATTCTCCTGAAGAGGTATAGATTTTCCACCTCTGTTGTCTCTGTCTATGACACTTATTCTTGAATATTTAATATCTTCTTTCCCTACATAGTATGCCATATTCTATGTTATCAGACATTTAGCAGGAGTGTAGGTTGGTGAAGCAGGCCAGCTACCCATAAGCTTCTTATCTTCCTTCTCATCAATTTTTCTTCCTTTGTGTTTTGCTTATTTTTTTCCTTACTGTAGTCAAAAACTCCATAATAATTGTGATTTGCTTCTGGGAGATCTCTGCCATTACTTTTGAATGAATAAGTCTGTAGAACTGTTTTTCTGACTGGAGGTAGGAATGTAAAGGAGTGATTGGGTTAATCAAGGGGACGCTTGGAGAAATGGCCAGAGGGAATGGGATTGAATTAATTAGATTCAAATTCAGCACAGCAGTAGTTGCTATTATAAATCTGAGGTAGTATAGTTAAGCAAGAGCTACACAAACACAAAAAGAACAACAGTTCTTGCTGAAAAGTATCTAACGATCTTTTTTTGTCACAATTTAAATAGAAAATTGTGATTGCCATGTTTTTTCAAAAAAGATGGTCTTTGTACTTTGATTTGTAAACTAGTTTTTGCCTGCAAGATGTGTGAAGAAAGCTCCTGCTCTGTTCCAAAATGGATAGGATTCAGCTGGAGTACTGTGTCTTGTTTGGGGCATTTCAACTAAACAAAAGTGACAGGTGTTCAGAAAAAAAAAATAAAAAATGACTGAACTAACAAAAATACTATAATACAGGAACTAAAAGTTCGGGCACTGAGGTTACTTAGCTTAAGGAAATGGAGACTGAGAGGAGCTAGGATTAAAGTTTTCAAGTGCTTAAGTGACTAGTGTAGAACAGAAAGGAGTAACTTTTCTCCAGGTCTCTGGTTAATAAGGGTGATCTTCAAGTGTTTTAAAACTGCAACAACAAAGGTGCAGGGTAGATATGAGAGTACTAGACTAAAATGTGGAGCAAGAATAGCTCAGACAAATGTCAGTGAGTAATGACAGCGAGAGGGTCTCAGGGACAGAAGGTGAACCTGATTATCTTCTGAGGTGCCTTTTGAGATTGTTTTCTTGATCATTATGGCTCTGCAGTCTTATAAATCATTATTAGCTTTTAATATAGCCCTCTATTACTTTACTGAAGTATGTATTGCTGGAATTAAATAGGTACCTTAGGAAGATGGCTGGTTTAGTTAAATATGCCTCAATTCTAGCTTAAAGGTTGTTGGAGTTCACAGAAAGAGTATAATCTTGAAAGCCATGATATGAGCCAAGTACAAAATGCATTTCGATGTTGAAGCAAACGCAACAGTTGTGTGGCACCTTCTGACTGATCTGCACATGACAGACAACATTTGCATTTTGTTTACAGATCAGGGCATTGTTTTTACCTTTTTTGAACATCTGAAGAAAATCCCAGTGAATACCACTCCTGGTTGCTCTAAGACTGCAAGCAATGTCTAAGGATTGTTGACTGATGCATTAAACAAGAGAGTTGACGGAAGAATCGTCTAATATTTGCCTTTTATTCAAGGACTTCTGGCTAGCTAAATATTTGATATCAACACTGTGGAAAATCTTTTGACCTAAAGATACAAATGAATTTTCTCTCTCTGATACATTTCTGTTCTGTCCTTATTAGATTTGCATTTAGAGAAACACTGCTATCTTCATCTTCTTTATTTTAGGTCATCTGGCATAATGCCTCGTATTGCTGCTGTCTGATGAGGATGTGGCTACAAATGTACATTTATTAACAGAACCAATAAATGATGTAGAACAGCTACATGACTGTAGTACTATTCCTACAAAGTAGAAAGACCAGATCTTAGTATCTTAAAAAGCGCTGCCCTTGTTGTGTTAGATTTCCAGTGTTGGTAGATATCTTCTCCATGTGGTGAGAATTGCCATTGTCCTGTGTTTACAGCAGCCTCACTATAAACTCTTGAGGAACCCTGGCTATAGCAATCAGCCAGACCAAACAGTGAGTTGCCAGATCGTGGTAGAACAATTTCACAAAGCTGGCTAGTAAGAGAACAATGCTCTCCATCTTTCTGTTTGCCACCAATGCACTGATGCACAGTATTTCTCTTCTGACCCCTTATAGATTTTTTCACACTCTATGAGTGATTTCTATGATGAAGGCCATTGCAAGCACTGCCAGCGACTCTTATGAGTTATTTGCTTCCTGTTGTGCTCTCTTCTTTACATCTCAGGACAGATTCATTCAGTAAATCCTTTGATCCCTTTTCACCCTCCATTTATAGTGATATATCTATGAAGACTTTCTAAGGCTCTTTTTTCCCTAGTAAAAAAGACCCTAACCCCTTCCTTACTGGAGTCAGCAGTTTTATTTCCGTAGGGCTGAAACAGCTTGCACACGGAGCAGGCACATGTGGAGGGACATGCTGGGAACTGCCTAATGACATCAGGTGGGACTGCAGAGGTGACTTGGGCTGTTGGTCTCCACATTGGGAGAGAGATTTGTTGTGCATTTAGCATAACTCACTACCTTATGATAGGTTTGGCAAGGACTTGGGTGGATTTAGCTGGGGATGCTGTCTGTTCTTTCTGTCTCCATGGGCAGGAAAGATGTTAAATGCATTGTTAATTCGCTGAGTTACATCCAAGCTGGAGGTGGTTGCAGGATAGATTAGTTTCATAGCAAGATCCTAAAAAGTGGGTACTAGTGGGAAAAGTTTAGTGATGTTCTGAGCTAGAGGTTAGGGAAGCAGGTAGGAGTGGAGTGGAGATTTAGGATTGAGAGAGAGCAGGAAGAGTGTTTTCTAGACAAAAGTGTATAAAACAAATAGCAAAGTTATGAGCAAACACAAAGCCTCAAGTTATAGGCTTTAAAAAGAAATGCGTGCAAGCTGGTACGGGTGTTTTTAATAGCACTTAGGGCTTTACCAAACCTGTTAAGTTTAGTACAAAGTAGCAGCCGAAATGCTTTAAAACCAGATGTTTGTGATTAGAGAGGGAGTCCTTGGGCTAAAGGGCTGGATGAGTTTGTGCATGCCACTACGTTTTAGTAAGATGGAAATTAACTTTGGAGCCTTAGGAAAACCATGAAGGGTCACAGGGTGGGTGGCTCCTTGTTGTGGGGTTTATTATTCTTTCAGAACAGGCACATAATGGTTTTGAGATGTGATGTAAAGAGAAGCCTAAAGCTGACTTAGGCATTAGACATATGAAGGTAGGGCTGGGAGACATAGAGAAGAGAGTGTCTGACAGATATGTGTGAAGGGTGCTTATCTGTAAAATGGGTAGGTTGATTGTTACTGCAGCACCAGTTTTGGCGGGGGGGAGAGTATTTTGCTTTCACCTTATTCTTTTGAAATCTGTTACTGCCCCGTTGCCTTTCACTCTGACCTTCTTGCTGGTGAGAATCACTGAATGACCTCCACACAGCAAGCACGTGCTCCAAGGCCACAGGGCTCCTTGTGACTTAGCAGTGCTCTGCCTGTCAATGCCATGTGTTTAGCTCTAACACAGTCCGAAAAAGGAACTAAACACCCCTCTTAGCTCTGCCAAAGCGTCAGACTCCATTTTCTGCGTTTCCTTACACTTCCAGTATATTTTGCCCACCATGCAAGAGGAGCAAGAGTAGCAAATCTGTCAGTCTGCAGCTCTTCCCTTACCTTGAATGTATGAGTGGCTGAATGGTGCTTGAAGTAAATCTCTGTCATGGAGTCCATGTTGCTTGGTTGATTTGTATGCTGGCATTCTCTTTTGCATCTGCTTCCTAGGAGAGCACTATGGGTCCTCTGATATTATCCTCTCCTTGTAGTCTTTCTTGGTGTAACATGTCAGGCCGCAGGGCTTAGGGAGCACAACTGCCCTGGAGGTTACACACAGCTTTTACAACCTAAATGGCATCACCTAGAACGGTCTAGGTAAAGCGAAAATGTCACCATGCTCTAAAAATGCTTTTGCCTGATTACTCTGCTACATTTATTCCATGTTTTAGTTCTCTTGTTACAAAATGGGGCCCTTTGGTCTAGGAAAGACACTCTTACCCTGTGGTTGCAGATGCATTTTCCTGCTAATTTTATTCTTCAGTGGGGTGCACAGTTGTCATTTTTGTATAATGATGCTATGGTTAAAAAAAGAGGCAAATTCGCTATCAATCACAGAAAAGGTGCACTGGGATTGTTTATTTAAAGTCTGCTGTTTTGATGCTTGGATATCTGCCTGTTCTTATTTTCTGACACTATCATGAAGATGTTTGAAATTCTCTCTCCCTGATACGAATTAAACTGTCAGTATGTAAGGAACCACAAGTTATTTTCCAGTGGTGCCAGTTGAGTCATAAATGTTCCTGAAAATCAGAGAATTGCAAAATGTGGCTAACAAGTGTAATGGTATTTCCCATGAGATGGACCTCTTGCAGATGAAGACTCATTTAAGCTATGCTATGTTCCTATCAACTACCAAAACTGCCTTTATTATGCAATACCACTAATTATTCTTCTCATGATCTTAGTCCTATAGGTAGAGTTTCCTCAGAAATGTTCTCATACAAGCACTTAGGCAGAGAAAGAAGAGCTTAGCTCTAACTGGGCAGCCTACCCTTGCTCACTTCCTTGACAAATTCACACTTGATTCACGTTCCCAAGCCCTCCATCATCATCAACCCCCAGTCCTCTCTCTCTGTGGGGAGAGGCAGGCTCTGCATTCAGCGATCATTTCAAAGATGAATGTGTTGGGTAGTTTTAATTATTAATTTGCTATTTTAAGTCCATACTGTGCTTTGATGGCTCTTATGGGGTTTTTCTCTCACAGTAGGGAACAAAGATCTAAGGGGTGTCTGTTTAGTTTTTCCCATCCTGTAACAATACAACCATCTTGGCCTAAGTAGATACACATGTCACTAGCCCCATGGCAGTGTACTAAATAAAAACTCTACCCTTTATACAAATACTTTAATATTTAAGTGGACTTAAGGGAAGACAACAAATAAATGAAATACTTTTAGAATATGAAACTAGTCTGCTATTGCTTCATCCTCAGTTTAAAAGTAAAAACATATTAAAATGTCTCATCTTACTTTTTTAATGCTTATTTTTAAGCTTAGCACAATCAAGAGATTCCCATTTTCAGGCTGGTGTATATGTGACAGGTTTATAGCAAAAGGGCAATTATATGTCATCTTAAATCCAAATATTTTTCTGGCTAATCTAATTGACTTTTCATTAGATGTCTTAATCTAAATGTGATATCTCATTCTGAATTCAGTGAGTTTAACTGTTTCCTCCTCCCACTGTAAAGTATTCTTGGTTTTTACTTGCCTTTGCTCTCATCTAGACCATAAGCTTGCAGAGATGGGAACTATTCGTTGTTCTGCATTTAAGGTACCATCATGCTATTAAACTCAATACATTTTTGCTTGTTGCTTATTAAAATGATCTATATTAAAAATGGTAATTTGTACTAATGCTGTGTATTTACATGTAAAACACTTTGAATCTAGGTCCTATCACTCACGAGCTGTAAAGTACATGATTTTTAGTGAACATGTCTGGTGTAAAAACTAAATCTGTGGTTTGCTTTAATAGAATCAAGGTAATTTGAAATGTTGAAGTTATGTGTGAAATTGCATGCTTGCAGAGTAAATGCCAAGGACACAACTTGGTAGACTCATATCTTAGCTGTAAGAGTGTCAGTATCCAGTCATAAATGGGGGTCTGATGCTGCAGTTGCCTCATGCCTAAGGCCTGTCTTACAGCTCTGAGTAGTCTAGTTGAAGCTAGCACATTACTTAGGTTGTCAGTACTTGGAGGATGACTCTCTGATGGCCCCAATCCTTTCAACACTTCTACATGTGCTTAATTTGGAGTTATCAATGAGTTTACAATGAAGTGCATATGTAAGAGCTGGCAGGATTTGGTGTTCGTAATTTGTTGCTACTAAGAGAGATTTCCTAACATACCTGTTGTATTTTAAGATTATTTTTGTTTCAGTAATTAGGATGTTTACTACAATCAATGAACATTTTCGGGGATGAGGACTTATTAGTAGAAACCAATATGCCTGCAAGAGTTGGGTAGCGTTTATTTTCCTACAACCAACAGATATTTCAAGAACCTTCAGGGTATTGAAGGTTTTAACTGAAACTGTGAGTCAGAGTGAACCTAAGAGACAGAGCAACTGTAAATCCCAGGAGCGGTTCTTATTATCCCACTGTAATGTGAATCATTCCTGAAAACAGCTCTTTGACCATCTCAATGCAGTTTGAGTAGCTTTGTGTGTGCTCTTTTTTATTTATATACCTGCTAACTTCTAGTTTAAGTAGAAAACCAGCTTGGTGTATTTTGGATTCTGCCAAAGTTAAATTTAGAGGCACTAATGCTTCAACCTTTTTAGGATGAATGGGGGAGTCTATGCTATTGTTTTTGTGTGTCTCTCTTAGTTTTGACAGATACTATTTAGCCAATTCTTTACCTTATAAAGACATGACCTCTACCAGATGAAGGCCTGCACCTTTATGTGGCACCCACTCTGTGGAAACATTGAGAAACACAGCTGAGAAATCTCTTGAATTCATATATTGTTTTAAAAGCAGCTCTACGACATTTACAGATGGCAATGCTGGGCAGAATTTCTCCCCAGTTGTGTTTCTTCTATAGTCACTGAAACAAAGTCTGAATAATTTAGCCTTTTGTCATGGGTTATGTCCCGCACTGCCAGAAGGAGTGGCAATGACACAATGATTGTGATACAAGATTAAACGGGGTGTGCGATGATCATCATGATTTGTAAAAAAAAAAATAAATAAAAGTCAGAGAATGAAAAAGCATGACAGAGTTGGTTTAGACAGGCTGTTGATGTACTGTGTTGGAAGGTCTGCATAGCAGTCCTACTGGTTAGGGCTTTTTGTGTCTGAAAAGTGCATTGACTGCATGGGCTTTTCTTTTTTTCTGATTCCCTTTAGTTCGTATTTTTGCTGTGTGATCCTCTGCAAATCACACCGGCAAGAGGCCTTGTATCTCATATGGTTTGGTTCCTATCGTCACCTGATTTTTACCCTTGGAGAAATGGGAGGGATGGGAGAACTGAGGTGCCTGTGCTGGCTGCCTCTCACCTGCAGCCCAGTTCTGCCATGCGTCTCCTTGCTGCTCTGTTGTGGGATGTTTTTTCCACCCAACTGTGGATGGTTGTGCTGAACTAGTAGACACTGAGATGTTTTTACAAACTGGATCTACAGAGAGCCTGGATGTTTTACTGAAAGGCTTTCCTGCACTGCACCCCCATAACCCACGCCCCTGTCTTTCAATGAAATAATTCCTTTTTTTCTTGACAAAAAATTCTGTTAGAAGCTTTTTCTTTTGTATGCTCAGCCATTTCACTGAGAATTTCTTTTTGTTTCTCTGCCTCTATACTTAATGAAAATTGCTGGATTGAAAATGCTAGAGAAAAAAGTTCACAGGAAAACAATGCTGTGAGAAAAAGAATTGTGTAATCTCCATAGATTGCAGTATCACACTACACCTCCGTAGGTGTAGTGTGATACTACACCTAGGGTCCCAAATCTCCTTGGTTCCTTACACAGATCCTTATGCAGGCCAAAAGTCTAGTGCTTTGTATCCAGTAGTGTATCTACTCTCACAGTAGCTGTGAAGAGAGAAAAGCTTCACATAAGGGAAGACAGAGGAGATTCACAGACTCAAAACAAACTTTGGGGGATGCCTGAAGAACCTGTTAAACCCAGCCCAACCTATGGCAACTGGAAGGGCATAAGGAACGAGAGTTGTACGGCTCAGCCTTCTGGAGGTGGCTGCTGCAGCCATGTAAGAAGAGCAGTGTGGAAATAAGACAACAATCAGTAGAGATGCTGGTGCAGAGTAAGAGGTATCCAAGTGTCGCGGTCGCGGTTGGTCAAAACACGACACGTCTTCTTCAGAAGGCTGGACCTGAGACCTTTATTGCAAGCGCTGCCGCGACTTATATACACTTTATTATCTACACATGTCCATGCACCATTGGTTTCTAGTAACATAAATAATTCTCAATTGGACACGTACACTGCGCATGTCAGACAACTATGAATCAGCACGGACAGGCAGGAAATCCACTCTGTGTCACAGCTTTCCCTTCCGTGTCTGCCACCTTGCCAGGGTGCAGAGGTTCCATCTTTAGTTCCTACTGTTTCCAGAGACCCCAGACCAGCTGGGGCCCCCCACAATTCCCCCTCTTTGTATTAAAAAATATTGCCAGTATCGTCTACTGCAGGGCCCTTGCAACAGAGATACAAATTGTAGCAATATTGATAATACAAGACAACTGCACAAACAGGCAAGGCTGACAGTCCATCTTTTACTGGCTGTAATCTTTCTTCTTCTGGATGCTGAATG